>JACEEZ010005887.1:9215-36535 GCA_016584305.1 Chionoecetes opilio
TTTTTTGCAATCCCCCCTCTGACGAAAAACCTATGATTCATTACCTTCACAAAACAGATGGCAAACAAACCCCTCCCTCCATCCATACAAATTAATTTAATGAAGTAGAGGCTCGTCTAAATATTCAGTCTCCTTCCTAAAATATCTTCGAGATTTTTATTGATTTCTAAGGTTCTCAGTGCAAAGTTTCGCCAGCACCTCATCGCTGGCTTTGTTGCTGAGGGTATTACCCACATTGACCCACCACAGTGATTATTGTTTTCGCTAAGGCCATGTTAGTTTTAACTTGCAGGCGTCCCAATCACTCGTATCCAAGTCTGATCAACATAGGATTGTCAATGTGTGTTTCTGTTACTTAACAGCTTATTACCAAGTGAAGAGGTTTTTCGCAAACAGGGATCGGTAACAACTTCTCATTAAATTTGAGGTCTAAAGACTAGTGAGCTCTGATTGATAAGTTCCATTTCGTAACATTAAAATAGTCACCCTTTATCCTTCATTAATGATTTATAGCAGCTATTAACACCTTCAGACATCAAACCTTGCAGCACGCCTATACTAGTGACTGACTTTTGCGCGGTTTCTGTACGTCAATATTTCTGTTCTTCACCAAGCAACAAGCAACAAGCTATTCATGCCGGCTATCATTAATCTCTGTCTCACCAGCCAACGAGATCCCGTGTGTTGTCGATAAGCCCTGACGCTATTGCTTGTTGCCACCCGAGTCTCCTGTAGGTTCAGATCGCCCAGCCCTTTCCTTGCTGTTGCTTTAGTGCACAACCAGGTTCATAGCATTATGTCGCACTCTTATGATGTGATTTGGTTCAGATGCAATACATATCAAGACCTGTTAATCTATCACGTACTAATGTGATTTTGTTATATTCATTGTGTGGAACTTTATAGAATTGTTTTGAAATGCTAAAGTAAAGAGTATTATGTTATGTTGTCATATGATAAATGTTGACTGTCACTGTGCAAAGCAGAGGCGTAGGTTTGTGTCTTTGCAATTTGCTCCAAAAGCCCGTAATGGATGCACTGACTGTTAGAAAGTCAGGTAACATGAAAACATCATTTCTAGTGTTGTGAAAATAACACTGTGCGAGTATGAAATATGAAATAGAGATTTATGAAGTCAAAACTATCAAACATTTTGTGTAAAATGGCCAAAGTGAGTGTTCCTCCAGCGGCACAGACACACGCAGCTGCCATGAAGCTGAATATTGCACGATGAAGGCCAGGAGGGATCACTTTAACATGTACAGCGCGTGGCGGACGAGTGATGGACAGGCACAAGGAATAAATGTCCTTCAGCGGCTCCCGGTCACACCCAAGCAGGGGAAACATGTTCGATCTAGTTTTAGTAGCTCAAGATCACCTCAACACTAATGTTACAGCTGGCGTACAACTGGTCTGTTTTGTTCATAGAATTTTTTATATTGCTATCAAGACAATAAATAAGTGACCTCGTAGAAAAGATCTCTGTGCCAAATTTTGGATGAGTCAACTTTGAAAATTTCAGACGAGCAGTATCACTTACGTATGCAGTTACTTGGAAAAACTAAGGTTGAATAAGCAAATATATATATATATATATATATATAAGTTGTACAAATATATAGAGATATAGTTTATATAGTTGGCATTTAAAACAAACAACCACAAAAATGTCGTAGTAGTGTGTGAGGATATCTAGCAACAAGATCAGCCTTCCTTGATTTGATAAGGAAAGTAAGCAGTCTCTTAGATGTAATATAGGTAACATAAACGTAGGAATACATATAATTCGCCTGAAAAAATCGGATTGTATAAAGAGTCTAGATAAATAGTAATTAAATTTAATATGTCTATGAAAATTCAATTAGCTCGGAACGCACTCTGCAGAACATTGAAATAATTACAGAAGATATTTTGAATAAACTAACTAATAAGAAAGTAAATTTTAGTCCAGGGGCAGACTATGATTATCCTAAAAAAAATAACAGTAATGGATCATAAAACGTAATTGTTAACGTCCTGCCATCTGTATCTAATAAATTTCTGCGACAAGGCTCGGCTCAGGGTGATTGGAAGACAGCCAATGCCACACCAATCTTTTAGGAAGGCGACAAAAATATCTTCGGAAGTTACAGATCCATTACTTGTAAGTTAAGATGCGTAGTAGGGAACAAGCTCGACAACATAACTAGAAACAATATTGTTGATTACCTTGAACGTTATTCATTGCTCAAGGCTTCAGTTTAAATGAACAAATTTGTTGACATTTTAGGATGATTTAATTTATGTCCATGAAAATATAATCACCAGAGATTGTGTAGACATTGTGTATTATAGACAGACATTGTGTATCTAGATTTTCAAAAGGCTTTTGACAAAGCTCCTTATACAATTTTTTTTTCAAAGTCAAACCATTTGGGATTGCAGGTAATGTGTAAACCTTGATCGAAAACTCGTCAAGCAATGGAAAACAAAGGGTTGTTTTTAATGGTATTGTTTCAAATAGGCAGCAGTCGCAATAAAAAGGATATAGTGGTGTTCCATCACGGCTCTGTTTCTAAACCGCGCTATTAATGATATACATAAATGAATTCAAAGTTGGAAAAATTGTACACGATATGCAGATGAGAGACTCGGTAATCGCAGACCGCTACAGGTACAGAGACTCGGTAATCGCAGACCGCTACAGGGACAGAGACTCGGTAATCGCAGACCGCTACAGGGACAGAGACTCGGTAATCGCAGACCGCTACAGGTACAGAGACTCGGTAGATCGCAGACCGCTACAGGTACAGAGACTCGGTAAACGCAGACCGCTACAGGGAAAGAGACTCGGTAATCGCAGACCGCTACAGGGACAGAGACTCGGTAATCGCAGACCGCTACAGGTACAGAGACTCGATAATCGCAGACCGCTACAGGGAAAGAGACTCGGTAATTGCAGACCGCTACAGGTACAGAGACTCAGTAATCGCAGACCGCTACAAAGACAGAGACTCGGTAATCGCAGACCGCTACAGGTACAGAGACTCGGTAATCGCAGACCGCTACAGGGACAGAGACTCGGTAATCGCAGACCACTACAGGTACAGAGACTCGGTAATCGCAGACCGCTACAGGTACAGAGACTCGGTAATCGCAGACCGCTACAGGTACAGAGACTCAGTAATCGCAGACCGCTACAAAGACAGAGACTCGGTAATCGCAGACCGTTACAGGTACAGAGACTCGGTAATCGCAGACCGCTACAGGTACACAGACTCGGTAATCGCAGACCGCTACAGGGACAGCCGCCAAGAAGACTTACCCAGAAGCCCAGCATGATCTAATATGTTTGAAATTTCTTATGACATCAACGAATGTCATAAGTCATATTCATCAAGTGGAAACAAGAAACCAGAAATATGATCATGAAATGTGCGGCATGAAACATAGAAGCGTACATTGTATCAAAGATCTTGGAGTTACGATCACATATTAGATTACAGCGAGCTGAATGTTTGGCTCTGTAAATATTTTTTTTTCCCTTTAGGAATAAATAAAAATATCTTATCTCTTCATATCAGTCAGACATCACTTGAAATATGCGATGCAATTTTGGTCTCCTCGACATACAAAGAACAAATCATATCTAAATGTCCAACCTATAGGGTTACGAGAATATCCTTTCGGTGCGTAATGTTTTCTGAGAGGAGAGCGTGACACTATAACCTGTAAATTGCAATATAGTAAATAGTAATAGTAAAGCTGTTTCTGATAAAGACTCATCACAAAGGAGGCGAACTAAAGTAAAATATTGTAGTAAGTATTTAGACATATAAAGCTGGAACGCAATTTATTCTACTTCAAAAATGACGTCGACAGAGAATAGAATAAACTTTCAGTTTTCATGGTTGAGTGAAACACGATACATTCTTATAAAAACCAGCGAAACATCATCTGTAAAGTTTCCGACAAGACTGCAACAAAGCGTCCTGCCTGCTGGTTGATTGTATTTGTTTTGTAGTGTGTTAACCTTGATTACCTTTACTCTAGGTTAAGAACAGACCGACTTATTGGGATCCCGAGGTCTGAATGGTCTGGGTTTTCATGCTCTCTCTCTCTCTCCTCTCTCTCTCTCTCTCTCTCTCTCTCTCCTTTTCTCCTCTTCTCATCTCTCTCTCTCTCTCTCTCTCTCTCTTCTCTCTCTCTTCCTCTCTCTCTCTCTTCTCTCCTCTCCTCTCTTCTCTCTCTTCTCTCTCTCCTCTCTCTCTCTCTCTCTCTCTCTCTCTCTCTCTCTCTCTCTCTCTCTCTCTCTCTCTCTTTTCTCTCTCTCTCTCTCTCTCTCTCTCTCTCTCTCCCCTCTCTCTCTTCTCTCCCCCCTCTCTCTCTCTCTCTCTCTCTCTCTCCCCTCCTCTCTCTTCTCTCTCTCTCTCTCTCTCTCTCTCTCTCTCTCTCTCCTCTTCTCCTCTCTTCTCTCTCTTCTCTTTTCTCTCTTTTCTCTCTCTCTCTCTCTCTCTCTCTCTCTCCCCTTCTCTCTCTGAAATTTCAATAGTGTAATTTCTAATTCTTAAGGTTACAGCCCAGGTCATGATGATGTAAACATGAAAGTAATCAAAGCCTGCAAAGAAGAAATATCTCCATTTCTGGAATTATAATAAACAAATCTTTTACAGAAGGATGCTTTCCAGACTTTCTGAAGACTGCAAGAGTAGTTCCAGTTTATAAAAAGGTGATAGTTCAATTTTTTCAGATTACAGACCTATTTCAGTTCTTCCCGCCATAAGCAAAGTCTTTGAAAAGATTATTGCAAATAGATTAATGAATTATTTAACAGAAAACTTACTTCTAACAGATAATCAATATGGGTTCGACCTAAATATTCGATAGAACTCGAAGTACACAACCTTTGCCAAAACATATATAATGCAATAGATAGAAAAAATGTATCAATTAACTATTTTTTTGTGATTTATCTAAAGCTTTTGATACTATTAATCACTCCATTTTATTAAAGAAACTAATGATTTACGGTATTTGTGGACCAGTCTTCAGATGGTTTAAAAGTTATCTCAGCGGCGGAACCAGTATACAGTCTTTAATAGTAGTGCATCTTTCGTACAAAAGTCTTACTTGTGGGGTCGTGCCACAAGGAATCCGTCCTAGGACCATTATTTTTTTTAATTTACATCAATGACATAACTCTATGTACCAAAAATCAAAAATTTTTACTTTTTGCTGATGACACTACCATTTTCTACAGGGAAGGGATTTAAATGATATAAGAAATACAATGAACACTGAATTGGTACATGTTCTGATTGGTTAAAATGTAACAAGCAAACATTAAATATCAATAAAACTCACTGTATGCTGTCACATTCACACATGACACACACACAATGCAACAATCAAAATTGATAATCTCTTTATTAAAGAGTACAAGAAGCTAAATTCCCTTTGGAGTTGTTATTGATAGCAAGCTAAGATGGAAAACACACATAGAGAATGTAATGAATAATATTTCAAAAAAATAGGTGTAATATATAGAATACGAAACCATTGTAAATTGAAGGTTTAAGACATATTTATTTATCATTAGCTATCCATATTTATTGTACTGTTCAGCTATCTGGTGGGGCATATAAAACATATATTGATCAACTATTTGTAAATCAGAAAAAATTAGTTCCATAATGTCCTCTAGTAATCGGTATGACCACACAAGCCCAATCTTTCGTTAGTTGAAACTTCTAAAATTACATGATATATAGACTATCAGACTATAACTTTTGTTTATAAGGCGTTGAATACATACAAAATTGACAGTGGTTTTCAGACCACAACGCATAGCATACAAACCAGACGAACCAATAATCTCAAACTTCCATTGTGTAGAACTTCCCATGCTCAACAAAGTGTTCTCACTCGGGGAACTAAACTGTGAACAAACTTCCAGATGATGTAAGGAATAAAGAATTTTAAAACCATTTAAACTGCAAATAAAAGAAAAAGTTGAAAAGTAACTATTAAAATTAATTTATTATTATTATAATTGGATTTGTATAATTAATGTGATAATTATCATTGATCTCTTTAACAGTACTATTATGTATGTGTACTGTTATGGTATGAATGCTTGTTTGTGTATATTCTTTAATATACTTATTAAATTTTTTTCATTTAATTGATAAAATTAAGTAGTATATTCAGTAGGGAATATAATTTTTTTTTTATTTAATTAGTTTTTCATATGTAAATTAGCATTAGGCCGTCCTACACGCTACATCTGCGACCTCTTATTTTAGCATAAAGTCCATAAAAGAGTTACGACTCAATGGACAAAGGCTTTGACATTTTCTCTACATGTTTTAATAACTTGTATAAAATTAAGGCCCCAAAAAAAATTTTTAAACAATCAATCAATCAATCAATCAATCAATCAATCAATCAATCAATCAATCAATCAATCAATCAATCAATCAATCAATCAATCAATCAATCAATCAATCAATCAATCAATCAATCAATCAATCAATCAATCAATCAATCAACCAATCAATCAATATCTCTCCCCTCTCTCTCTCTCTCTCTCTCTCTCTCTCTCTCTCTCTCTCTCTCTCTCTCCTTCTCCTCTCTCTCTTCTCTCTCTCTCTCTCTTTCTCTCTCTCTCCTATCTCTCTCTCTCTCTCTCTCTCTCTCTCTCTCTCTCTTCTCCTCTCTCTCTCTCTCTCTCTTCCTCTCTTCTCTCTCTCTCTCCTCCTCTCTCTCTCTCTCTCCTCTCTCTCTCCCTCTCTCTCTCTCTCTCTCTCGGCACAAGGACAAAAGGAAAAATCGGGTTACGGTATCCAGGTGGGTATTAGCAGTCTCGGGTTTGTTTTTCGTCACTAAATAATTCACAACACTCGGGAAGCCTCCCTTCGCTCGCCATTGACAGGGCACCCTCCCACGCAGCCAACCCTCACAATTTTCGACGCAGGTATGTACTCTGAATTATTTGTTTTCTTTTCAGATGACTATTTTTCTTTTTTTTATTTACAGCAGTTTCAGTGATGAGGTCAAGCAAGTCTTTGCACAGCAACATCACACTCTAATTAGAAATGCTTCGCCATAGTTCGATAAAATACGGAAAGTAAAGAATTTCAGATCTAAGAAAATAAGTGTAATCCAACGAGTTTTAAATCAGGGGATCTCAGCTTTTTTTCCCAAGCTTTTGAGTTATTTACCTTGTGTTCCCTCACAGCCACAAATTTCACATAATTGGTAAAAAGTATTATAGAATATGCATTGCTATATCTACCGTATTACTTAAGATGAAGTGTTTGAGCCGTGTCTAAAACGAAATTCTAGCCACCAGTAGTGTGGTACTTCACAAAAATAATAAAGGATATGATGTCTAGTAGCACATTATGACCTTCAACGAAAATTTTTATTTGTAATGTACACGCAAAACACACACACCACACACACACAACACACACACACACACACACCCACACACACACACACACACACACAACACACACCCACACACACACAAACACACACACCACCAACCCCCCCCCACACACACACCACAAACAACACACACACACACACACAACACACACACACACAAAACACACCGAAACACGCACACAACACACACAACACATACACACACACACACACTTTGGGGTAGTGGGTTAGAGCACATTGGCCTTTCTATGTTGTAGTTCGATCCCGTTCGCTTACGGGTATTTTTAATCTACATCGGGTGGTTACGGTCCCCCTTGAGCAGGGATGGGAATGTGTGGTTCGGAGGTCCGGTTACCAGAGATCGATGTAAACGAGTCCTAGCCTTCCCGGAAGGGTAAAACTGGCGACGTGCCCCCGGGTCACGTGGACAAGACCGTAGGTGAATGACACACCAGTACCTTTTTACTCATTAGAATATATAACGAGTCTAAAATTCTTGCTTAACTTTCTCGGTTCCTGTCTTTTTTCACGCGACATTTTCAAAATTTATTTCTGGTGAAGAATAAGTTTTTATTTTTTAAGCTAGCAGCAAAACCGACCAGTTATATGTTGATACCCGGAAGAGATTCATAAGACCTGACAAAATTGACTAAACGTTTCCCTGTTCGCTGTTCTTTACTGAGATGCTCCAAAAGCCAGGCTATGATTTGCAGAAAAAATCTTCCTTTCGCACATGGTTCTTAAATTAAGCAAACAATCGCACAGAGTAAAGTCTGTACTGAGTGCCCGCGTGTCACAAAGAGCAAGTCCATCTAGCTCTAAGTAATCTAGCCCCTTTAGTAATTGGTCTTTGTCTCATTGCCACCCACCCTTTACTTCATCTTTTTTATTATATTTTTCTCATAAAGATCAAGAAATAAAATTGCTACCGACAGACAAGAGTTAGAGGAGGATAAGTGTGGTGGGGAAAACTCAGCAGCAGGCGCAGCAGCACACACGATAGCTCATAATTACAGGTGTAACCGTCTAAAGGCCCACACAGACACCCCAGGGAACATCACGCCGCGTATATATGTCAGGGTCGAAGGCTTTGTCCATGTCTATCAGGATGTTCCTGGCCAGCCTCTGGACCTGGTCCTTGTCTGCCTCGGTCTCATGGCTGCCTGCATGTCTGCTGCCACAACTGAAGTCAATGAGGTGCACGCAGGCTGTGTCTGTGAGAATGTTGTGGCCGTCGTGCAGGTCCCGGAGGCAGATCCGCTTCGTGTGTGCCTCGGTGAGGACGGGGCAGAGGCGCAGCAGTGGTGTGAGGCAAGCCTGGACCTCGCCGCGACAGCACTGATGGTGGCAGGACACCACCTCATGACCACCACGCGCGGGAATCTGCTCGTCACCCAGTGCAGCCTGGGCACCCCCGTCACCCCGGCCAGGGCCTACACCACCACCGCCTCCGCCAGCGGCATGACAAGCCTCGAGGAGCACCAGTTGTTGTTGAGCTTCAATGCGACGCGCTCCTCCTGCCCGCTGACCATCCTCGGGGTGGCGCCTTGACTCTCGCCCCCCCGGCCCTCGGCCACGGGCTGCGTGTCTCAGGTGCTGCCACGCCACCAAGGCCACCGCCGCATGCTCCTCATCGCCGCGAGACATGTTTATACTTATGATATAAGTGACCCCTTCACTTCTTCAACCAAGATATTTTACAATGCTCCTGAATCAAAAGGGATAACAGAATATGCGTATTTTTTGTATCTTTATTGTGCAAATGATGATTTATAAACACCTTACATATGCCCAAAACATTCAGTGAGGTCCCATTTAATGAGATACTTGACAGTTTTTCTTTCTTATCTATTAGCTCGTCCCCGCCCCCCGCCCTGGTAATTACTCACGCTCCCTAAAGAGCCGCTTCCCTAGAAGATCGTTGGAAAGCTTAGGAGGCAAGTGATAGATGTTATCTAAAAAGGATTTCTCAAGGTGCGCTAGTTTTCTCAGAAACTCAAAAAAATTGCACTGTATAGTATCAAATCGATCTCAACACGAATATTAGAAGCACACCTGACAACGCTCAACTTTGAAAAAAATTATGAAAAAGTAATAAAGTAATTGGAGATTATTATGTTGTCTTTCCCGTTACAAAGAGACCATCTTTCCTTATTGTCTGAAGTCTGTACAGTAACAGTAACAGTAGAGGGTCACCTCTAGCAAAGCCGTCTGTATGTAATAGAGACGGCTTTGCCTGTAGAGGCGGCTGGATTTAATAACACGGCGGCGATGCGATGCGTTCAAAACTGATAGTTGTGGTAGTATAATAATTATAGTAACGGTGCTAGTTCCAGTAGTAGTAGCAATAGTAGTGGTGGTATTAATAGTGTAGTAGAAGTAGTAGTAGAACATATTTTGAGGGCAGCTCTTCCCCGCACACGTAGTCACCTACCGTGACAGCTTAGTGGAATTCCTCCTTTGCTAATGTGAAATGAGGTGCCTCGTGCGTGTGTGATCCCCCAAGCCTTGCGTGCACCGGCCTTGTGTTGGCGTTGGTGCTGCTGTCTCGCCGCGCACTTCATAGAACGGAACGATCAGCGGACACAGTTCATCCCTTTATTTTGCTGTCATGGCTGATCACCCTTTTCACGGATGCAGGTTAAATGCAATTATGATATAAGGAGATGAGAGAAATGCCTCTAACTTCCCTGATAGGCATCAAGTTGAGTTTGTCACGATTGACTTTGACAAAAAAGCTGATTCTGTCTGCTCCCCAAAACCCACATAGAGTTTATGAGATAGTATTTATTTACGTCTCTAATGAACTAATAGTATTTATGTTATATAGTTAACTATTTGCTTTTGTAATTAGGTGTATGTGCTGAAATCTATCCACGCATAGCCAAGAAGAGATAAAACCAGGGACATGTTATGTGTTGTGTAGGGAGCAGCTTCTTAAAGAATTTGCAATTCATTCAAAGCTTAGGGGGAATGAGAACGTAAATCGTCTTTCAAATGTTGTTTTTTAACTTTTTTTTCAAGCTCGTATCATGTTCTGACTTCAGCATTGTTTCGTTGTTTTGAGATGCAATCCTCCAGGCCTGCAAACCATAGTAATGAAATATCATCTCATTCTCAAGCAAGGGGGAATTTACGTGGATTACGACCTTCGTTTAATTAATGTCTAAGTGTCTAGAGCTCTTCTAAGGCCCACTAACACGGCATGAATGTTCTTCATATAGATTGCATCATACATGGGCAGGCATTTGCGATGTGTATGGATTGCAGGATTATATGTTTAGTATCTGGTTAATTATGAGTTTATTAGACATAACTTATACCCGAAACAGACATTAGAAAGATTAGGAAATATAAGACAAAGCAGAGTTAAACTGACATTCAAACGAAATACAGACAGGTGGCTAAACACGCACACACATACACACACAAAAAGCACCTCTCATTGCATGTGCCTGAAACCTGCCTAAAACTGTCTCCACCACGTCATTGGTTGAGGGAAGTCAAGGCAAAGAGTACACAAAACAGCAGTAAGGCAAGACTAAGTGAAGCACGGAAGGTAGTTAGGAGAGGCGTAGAGGAAGAAAAAAGGAAAAAAGAACGTAGAGGAAAAGTGGGGAGAGGAAAGATGCAGGAAAAGATAGAAAGACGAAAGGACCTGCATGCAAGGCTCAGAGGAGATTGTAAAAGATGGACTGAAGGGAGAGATAATACCTAAAATTTACCAAAAAAGTACTTGTTATTTATTTAAAATATACCAAAAGATACCTAAAAATAACCAAAATATACCTAAAATGTACCAAAAAATACCTAAAATACACCTGAAATGCCTAAAATGTACTTGAAATTACACAAAATACCTAAGTATGTAGAAAATAAAAGTACATAGTTACATATTGGAAAGAAAAACGCCTTGTTGGAAGAGGATTTCATCAGCTGTAGAAACAAAAGACCAGAAACATTTACGAGATAACATTTTGTCTGACGAAAAGGAAAATAGAAAACCCACTCCCAGCCACGCTCGCGGCCTCTGCACATTGAGTACTACAGGGTTGGGGGAACAAAAGTAAACACTGGTCCTACGCTTCATCGCATTAAGAGGATTGATTTTACCTGGCGAGAGTACCAACACACAGGCTCTCACACCTTCGTGGACTGTTGTTTGTTTATAGTCTCGGCGCCTCGTGTGTTAGGCCTCGAAAACTTTGTGACGAGTAAGATCTTGATGATCGTTCGGTTGGTATAGGGTCGGAAAAATTCTTTTGATGTGCCCATGAGAGAGAGAGAGAGAAGAGAGAGAGAGAGGGGAGAGAGAGAGAGAGAGAGAGAGAGAGAGAGAAGAGAGAGAGAGAGAGGGGAGAGAGAGAGAGAGTGAGAGAGAGAGGGGAAGAGAGAGAGAGAGAGAGAGAGAGAGAGAAGAGAGAGGAGAGAGAGAGGAAGAGAGAGAGGAGAGAGAGAGAGAGAGAGAGAGAGAGATATGTGGTTGGACACACACACACCCACACACACACACACATGCATTGACCGACAATGAATGAGAGGCTGATTGACTGACTAACAGCAATTGAACATTCACAAAGCTATCGATGAAAGTAATAATGCCAATCAACCATTTGTATACAAGTTTGGGGAAAAATATCAGTCTATGGAGAATACAGTAAAGAGAAGTTTGGCTCGATATAAAGAAGTGAATGTTGGATATAAACGATTATACCAGATGGTTTATAGGTGGTCATGATTTTTCTATGATAAAATCTGAAAACAAATAATGTAACTTTTTAAATGTTCTTTCTTTCACTCATTCTTTCTGCCATTCCTTCTTTCTTTATATTACTTTTTTCCAGTTATTTTCCTGTCTTGTATACCTTCGTAAGAAAAAACTTGACTTCACGTATTGAAATCATGAGTGCAGGTTTTTTTCGGCCTTGGCCAATCTTTGTGATGTACGAAAAAAAGAGAAAAAAAGTACGCAATTATAACATCAGACGGACGAATGGCTTTGTGTAGAGGGCTGAATGCTGCGAGTTATAAGCTTTGCAGATAACCAGTTGCATAGGGTCGATCAACTAGGGGTAGAGAGAGGGTAGATGCTGGGATAATGGATTGCAAGGGTCTGTTAATGGTTGTCTAGAAGCCTTAGTTGGATGTTGAGACTTTCTTATGGTGTCTGATTGCTTGATGCTGAATGCTACAAGTGGGATCGATAGAGGAGAGAGAGAGAGAGAGAGAGAGAGAAAAAGAGAGAGAGAGAGAGGGGGAGAGGAGAGAGAGAGAGAAGAGAGAGAGAGAGAGAGAGAGAAAAGAGAGAAAGAGAGAGAGATGAGAGAGAGAGAGAGACGAGAGAAGGGGAGAGAGAGAGAGAGACCGGAGAGGAGAGAGCGAGAGAGAGAGAGAGAGAGAGGAGAGAGAGAGAGAGAGAGAGAGAGAGAGGGAGAAGCCTTAGTTGGATGTTGAGCTTTCTTAATGGTGTCTGATTGCTTGATGCTGAATGCCTACAAGTGGATCGATAGAGGAGAGAGGAGATTTGAGAAGAGAGATAGGATGAGAGAAGAGAGGAGAGAGAGAGAAACGAGAGAGAGAAGAGAGGGAGAGAGAGAAGAGAATGAGAGAAGATGGGGAAGAGAGAGAGAGAGAGCGGGAGAAGGAGAACGATAGAGCCAAAAGAGACGAGAGAGGAGGAGCGAGAGAGAGGAGGAGAGAGCGAGATTGGAAGAGGGGCGACCGGGAGAGAGAGGAAAGGAGAGAGAGTGTTGCACCCCCGTTATTTACATGTTTAACCAAAGTTTGCGTTGCTTTAATCGTGGCCATTAATTAGTCTGAAGCAATTTGCCCGATCCATTAGCACTATCAATTTATCTTACATATCACCATGTGCTCTGTTTCTTTCCTTCTTAGTTCAATATGATATGTGATAACAATAATATTTTAAGAGTTCACAATATAACCGTATTGGTATCCGTTCGAACTAATTTAGGTGTTCAAAGCGACACGTCACTTCGTCATCCTTCCTTTTTCATGTCATCGATACATGTGTTTTGGGAAATTGCATTAAGTCGTCGTTAGTCGGTTTGCAGCAATATGATAACATCATTGTTAATTTCCATAATGAATCTAATAATCGTATGTGAATGGATGCCGTGCAATCCCGATGGGGAGAAATTAGTCATATTTGGAATTGTAGGAGCCACCTGGGAAGAGGGAGCGGGTGAGAAGGAAGGAAAGAAAAATATGAATTCAAACCAAATTTTTCACACAATCGTAATTAAGCGTCATTCTCACGATTTTCTTAACGGAGATTTAAGAGTAAGGAGGCTTGCATCTTACACTCCAGACCTCCCTTGTTTGCTCATCTCAGGGCCCGCCTGACTCATTACCACGGCTGCTGCGAACTCTTGCCTTATTGTCTTTAGGGTGCAATCATGGCTGATTCCCTTAATAATCAGTAACAAATTTCGATAAGTTTTTATTTGCATCGTTGAGAATATATGTAGTAGCAGGATGGCGTTTAAATTTTTACTCGTGTTTAGAAATCTCAACTTTCGTTTTATATATCTTCTTGGACTAATCCACATATCCTTGTCAGTAAGGGTTGACTTATTGGTCATATAAACTTTGTAAGCTCTGTTTCTTTTTAAGCAAGGGTGAAGATTGCTTTTCCCTTTTCTACCCGTAAAGAAAAAAAAGGTTTTTAAAACTCAAGCCACTGAGTATGAAGCTGTAAAGGTGTCATGAATGAAGGATGCAAGGGGGTGGTGAGGCCTCACCACTACATGTTGTGAGTGTTGCCTCACATGGATGCAATGAGGGGTTACTTCTGCCTCGAACCCCCCTCATGCCTTCTCATCCTTATCATGACAATGATAATGATGATGTTAATAGGTAAAATAACATTATCAATTTATATCAATTTTGATAATAATGAAAATAATGTAAAAATAATAATGATATGATAATTATTTATTTACCGTTGATGATAAAAATACTAATAAACAGTAAAATATTATACTTATATAATGATAATAGTTTAAAGATAGTAATGATGATAATAATATTTATGATAAAACTGTATTAGTAAAAAAAATGATATGATAATCTTAGCAGTAATTACAGTGATAAAAAAATTTTGATAATAGTAATGAAAAATGCTTTAATAACTTTAATAAGATAATTATAATAGTAAAAAAAATTTTGCAAAACATTAATGTAATAAAAAGAAATAGGAAAGCATAAAAAATCTATTATTAAGAAATCCCCCCCCCCTGGCAAGACTTTAAACCCCCAGGGGTTTCTCCCCCCATGCCGGTTTTCTCGGTACCGCCCCTTTCCCCAGGCATCATTTTTAAAAAAATTTGGGGTTTACGCTCTGGGAAGTGCTCTAGTTATTAAACAGCGGCAAAGCTCCCCTGTCCCCTTCCCAAAAGGACCCGGGGAAACCCCAATTTTTCCCCGCCAAAAAAGTTTTATAACTTATCCAAAATATTGCCCGGTTTTTGCTAAAATTTTGACACCCAAGTAGTGCTGTTAAAATCAAGGGGAAAGGCCGTTCGGATGATTTTTGTTGCGTTTTTAAAAAAAACCCCTTAATGAGAAATTTAAAAGCAAAAAAATACCCTAATTATTCCCGAATTGAGGTAAAAATTCAACAACCAAGTAGTCCCTTTAAAAATCAATGGGGGTCTGAATAAAAAAAATTTTTGAAATAGAACAACCCCTTAATGTTTAAATTTCACGTAATAAAGTAAATTTGGGCCCCCCGGAACGTGCCCTCGTTGGGCACGTTCCACCCGCAATTTTACTGAGCCAAAAGAAAAGGGGCCCAGAGGCCTGGACGTCTATACTTGTTTCACGTAATGAGTTAAAAAATTTTGCTGGAACGGGCTCGCTGCACTTTCCACCCGCAAAAACTGAGCCAAAAGAAAAAGGGGGCCCAGGGGCCCTGGACGCCCTATCCCCTTGATTATTGTCATTGTTTTTGACAGCGACCCCTTCGTTTCGTGTCGTTTAAAACCATGGGGCCCCGGGGAAAAACCAATTTTTCCACCAAATTTAGTGAAATAATACTCTAAATTTTATTGGATTGAGCTGAACATTTGACATGCAAAAGTGTGCTGTCAAAACCCAATGGGGTCGTGGGAAAAAAAAATTTTTTCCCGAAAAAAAACAACCCCTTAATGATAAAATAAGGCTAACTACTCCTAATTATTGTGGGAAATGAGCAAAAAATTTGACATACTAGTAGTCCGGGTAAAAATCAATAAAAAAAAAATTTTTTGCTTTTAGAACAACCCCTTTAAAATTTGGAAATTCACGTAATTAGTTTAATGGCTGGAACGTGACTCGCGGTCACTTTCCCAGCCGCAAAAAATTGGGGCCCAAAAGAAAAGGGGCCAGGGGCGGGAAAGTCTAAAATGATTATAAATTGCCCGGAGCTTCGGGCGCTGTCGCCTACCATAAAAAAGTGGAAAAAAGTTTCCCCGGGCCAAAAAGTGTATAACTACTCCTAAATATTTTCGGAGTCCGCTGAAATTTGACATGCAAGTAGTGTGCCCAAATTCAATAGGGGGTGCCCGGGGGAAAAAACGTTTGCGTTAAAAAAAGCCCCTAAGAGTTAAAAAAGCGAAAACTACCCTAATTGTTGTCAAAATGAATTGAAATTAAAAACATACAAGTAGTGCTGTCAAAATTTAATTTGGGGGTCGGGTATAACACATTTTTTCCCCATAGAACAAGCCCCCTTGATGAGTAATTCACGTAATGGGGTTAATTGGCCCTGGAACTTTGGCCCTCTTTGTCACTTTCCAAACCCCGCCAAAAATGACCCAAAAACCCAAAGGGGCCCAAAGAGGCGGGACGTTATATTTGATTGTTCCCTAAATTGACAGCAAAGGAAGCTCGCTGTCGTTTTTTTTTACCTTTAAAAAGACCCGTGGAACCAATTTTCCGCCGAAAAGTGTATAACTACTCCAAAAAATATTGTCGGATGAGCTGAAATTTGACATACAAGTAGTGCTTTTTCAAACCCAAATGGGGGTCGTAAAGGAAAGAAATTTTTTTTCGGAAAAACAACCCCTTAATGAGTAAAAAGGGGTAAAACTACTTTTAATTTTTAATCGGATTGAACTAAAATTTCGACATGCAAGATTTTGCTTTTTTAAAAAAAATTAAAAAAGGGGGGTCTGTCAAAAAAACTTTTTTCCCCATAGAAAAACCCCCTTAATGGTAATTCACGTAAAAATTTAAATTTGGCGGGAAAACGTGCTCCCCTGTCACTTTTCCAAAGCCCCCAAAACTGACCCAAAAAAGCGGGGGGCCCAAGGCGGACTTTTAATATACTTGTAAAAAATTTATCATAAAATTTTTAAATTTCGAATTTGGGACAGCGAGCTTCCCCTTCCCCTGTCGCTTCCCATAAGACCTTTGGAACGAAGTTTCCCGAAAAAAAGGGTGTAAACTACAAACTAAATATTCCCCAAATTTAAGCTGAAATTTGACATGCAAGTAGTCCCTGCAAAAAAAAATGGCGGTCGTGGGAAAGGAAAATTTTTTTGGTTAAAACAAGCCCTTAATGATTATTTTTTTTACGAAAAACTACTCCTAATTTTTTTCCCCAGTTAAACTAAAATTTCGCCATGAAAAGTAGTGCTGTAAAAAACCCAACTGGAGTTTTGTTATAAAAATTTTTTTTTGAAATTAAAAACAACCCTTTTAAACTGTTTCTTAAACTGTTAAAAAACAACCCCTTTAAGAGTAATTAAATTAATGATTTAAATTTTGGCCCTGGAATGGGGGCTCGCGTCCCGTTCCAGCCCAAGAACTGACCCAAAAAAAAAGCAAAGGGGCCAGAGGCGGGAAAGTCACACTTGATTAAATAAATGCGGAAAGACGTCACCCGCAGAGTTTCTCCCGCCATGCCGGTTCTGGGTTTACCGCCCCTTCCCAGGCTTTCACTTATAAAAATTGGTATACGCTCTAGAGTGCTCTAGTTTGACAGCGAGCAAAGCTCGCTGTCGCTTACCAAAAGACCCGGGGAAACCCAAGTTTCCGAAAAAAAAAGTGAAAAAATATTTCCTAATATTGTGGGGATTGGGGCTGAAATTTGAAATGCAAGTATTGCGGGAAAAAATCAAGGGGGGTTTCGTCTAAAAAGTTTTTTTTGCGTAAAACAAGCTTTTTAATGAGTAATTACCCAAAAAATTACTCCTAATTATTGTCGGTTTGAGCATTAATTCAACTTTCCAAGAGTGCTGTCAAAATAAAATGGGGGTCTGTTTAAAAAAACTTTTTGCAAGAAAAGCCCTTAATGTTTTAAATTAAAGTAATTTTTAAATTTGGCGGGGAACGTGGCTCGTTGTCACGTTCCAGCCGAAGAACTAAACCCAAAAAAGAAAAGGGAGGCCAGAGGTGGACTTTCTATACTTGATTCACGTAAGATTTAATTTTTGGGGGAAGTGGGTCGCTGTACTTTCCCCCCCCCCCCCCCCGGCAAGAACTGACCCCAAATAAGCAAAGGGGCCAGAGGCTGGACGTTTATAATTTTTGTTTATTGTCATTGTTTTTAAAACAGCGAGCAAAAGCTCGCTGTCCCCCTACCAAAAGGGCCCCGTGGAAACCAAGTTTCCGCCAAAAAAGTGTATAATACTCCTAAATATTTTGGATTGAGCTGACTTTTGGACATGCAAGTAGTGCTGCCCAAAATCAATGGGGTCGTGGGGAAAGATACTTTTTGCTTTAAAAACAAGCCCTTAAGAGTAATAAGCGTTAAACTACTCCTAATTTTTGCCGGATTGACTGAAATTTGACATGCAAGTAGTGCTGTCAAAATAAAGGGGGGTTTCCTATACAAAAAAAATTTTTTGCATAGAACAAGCATTTTAATGAGAAAATTCACGTAATTTTTAATTGGTGGGGTGGCTCGCTGTAACTTTCCCAGCCGAAGAAACAAAGCCAAAACCCAAAGGGGGCCAGAGGCTGGGGTCTATATTTTAAAAAATTATAATAACTTTAAATCGAAATTTGGACAGCGAGCTTCGCTCGCTGCGTTTAAACCATAAGACCCGGGAAACCCAAAGTTTCCGCCAAAAAGTTTTAAAACACTCCAAAAATATTGTCGGATTGATTTGGGAAATTTGACATGCAGTAGTGTGTAAAAATTTCAATGGGGTCGTCTAAAGGGGTTTTTTTTTTTTGTTGCGTAAAACAAGCCCTTAATGAGAAAATTACAAAAAATCCCTCCTAATTATTGTGGGGATTGAGCTAAAAATTCAACAGCAAGTAGTGCGGGTCAAAACAAGGGGTCTGTATAACAAATTTTTTCATACAAAAAACCCCCTTAATGAGTAATTCACGAAATTTGAGTTAATGGCGGGAAAAACGGGCTCGTTGTCACGTTCAGCCGCAAAAAAATGAGCCAAAAAGCAAAGAGGCCAGAGGCTGGACGTTATACTTGATTCACGAAATGATTTAAATTTTTGGCTGGAACGGGGCTCGTTTCACTTTCCAGCCCAAAAAATGAGCCAAAAGAAAAAGGGGCCAGGGGCCCTAGACGTCTATATTGATTTTTGGGCATTTTTTTGACAGCGAGTTCGCTCGCTGTCGTTTAAACCAAAAGGGCCCCGGGGAAACCAAGTTTCCCGCCAAAAAGTGCTAAATACCTCTAAAAATTTTTTTGGATTGAGCTGACTTTTGGACATGCAAGTAGTGTTTGCCCCAAAATCAAGGGGGTCGTCGGAAGAAATTTTTTGCTTTAAAACAAGCCCTTAATGAGTAAAAAGCGCAAACTACCCCTTTAATTATTGTCGGTTTAAAGCTAAAAATTTGCCCATGAAAAGTATTTGCTGTAAAAAATCAATGGGGGTCTATGAAAAAAAAGTTTTTGCATAAAAAAAAGCCTTAATGAGTAATTAACGAAATGAGTTAATTGGCTGGAACGTGGCTCGCTGTCACGTTCCAGCCCCCAAGAACTGACCCAAAAAGCAATGGGGCCAGAGGGTGGACGTTTTATACTTGTTTGTTACAAATTTTTTGACAAAAACCTTTACCATAAGACACGGGGAAACCCCAAGTTTCCCCCAAAAAAAGTGTAAAAACTACCCCTAAAAAAGGGTTTCAGATTGAGCGAAATTTGACATGCAAGTAGGCTTTTAAAAACAATTTTGGGTCGTCGGAAAAAAACTTTTGCTTTTAAAAAACAACCCCTTAAATTTGGATTTAAAAGCAAAAAAACTACCCCAATTTTTGTCGGATTAAAACTAAAATTTTCGACATACAAGTAGTGTTGTAAAAACAAGGGGGGTCTGTATAACAAATTTTTTTGCATAGAACAAGCCTTAATGATTTAAATCCGTAAAAAAATTTAAAATTGGGGGAAAACGGGGCTGCTGTAAAACGTTCCGGGCCGCAAAAACCCCTGACCCAAAAGAAAGGGGGCCCCAAGAGGCGGGAAAGTCTATATTGAAAAAAATTATTTTAAACCCTTTAATCGTAATTGACGCGAGCTTCGCTCGCTGCGCTTCCCAAAAGGGACCCGGGGAACCAAGTTTCCGCCAAAAAGGTATAAAAACCCCTAAATATTACCCGGTTTCAGCTGAAATTTGAATGCTAGTAGTGCTGAAAAATTAAAATGGGGGTCATGGGAGGAAAACTTTTGGGGTTAAAAAAAAACCCTTTTTAATGAGTAAAAGCGAAAAAATTACCCAAAATTATTGTCGGATTTGAACTAAAATTTCGAGGGGGCAAGTATTTGCTGCCCAAAAATCAACGGGGGTCTGTTTTAAAAAATTTTTTGGCATAGAACAAGCCCTTAATGAGTAAGATTTAAATTTTTGGTTTGGAAACCCGTGGCTCGCTGCAGTACAGCCACAAAAAACTGACCCAAAAGAAAAAGGGGGCCAAAAGGGCGGAAAGTTTTTACTGATTAATGAAATGCGGAAAAGAACGTAACCGAAAGAGTTTCCCCCCGCCATACCTGCTTCTCGGTACCGCCCTTTCCCCAGGCTCACTTATAAAAAATTGGTATACGCTTCGGATTGCTCTAGTTTTTGAAAAGCGAGCTTCGCTCGCTGTCGCTTCCAAAAGGGACCCGTGGAACCAATTTTACCCCCAAAAAAAGTTTTAAAAAACTACTCCAAAATATTGTCGGATTGAGCTGACATTGACATGAAAAGTAGTGCGGGAAAAAATCAAGGGGGGTCGTGGGAAGTTTTTTGGGTTGGAAAAACAACCCTTTAAATGAATAATTGGGCAAAAACTACTCCTAATTATTGTCGGTTTAGTTTAAAATTTTCAACATCCAAGTGGGTGCTGTAAAAAATCAATGGGGGTCTGTATAAAAAAAAACCGTTTTGCATCAACAACCCCTTTAAAATAAAGTAATTCACGTAATAAATTTAATTGGCTGGAACGTGGCTCGTTGTCACGCCCCGCCGCAAGAATGACCCAAAAAGCAAAGAGGGCCAGAGGCTGGACGTTTTATATTTGATTCACTTTAATGAGTTAATTTGCGGAACGGGCTCGCTGTCACGTTCCAGCCGCAAAAAGGGGCCAAAAAAAGAAAAGGGGCCAGGGGCCCGGCCCGTCTATACTTGAATTGTCATTTTTTGGGACAGCGAGCTTCGCTCGCTGTCGCTTCCCCTTAAGACCCGTGGAACCAATTTTTCCCCCAAAAAGGGTTTATAACTACTCCAAAATATTATTGGTTTGGGAGCTAAACATGTGACATGCAAGTAGTGCTGTCAAAATCAGGGGGTCGTGGGAAAAAAAATTTTTGAGAAAAAACAACCCTTTAAATTTGGGGTAAAAAGGTTAATTTACCCCCTAATTATTGTCGGATTGGCTGAAATTTACATGCAAGTTGCTGTAAAAAATAAAATGGGGGTCTATAAAAACAAACTTTTTGAAAAAAAAACCCAAGCCCTTAATGAAAAATTTCCCCCAATAAATTTAATTGGCGGGAAACCCGTGGCTGCTGTCCCCGTTCCAAGCGGCAAAAAACCTGAGCCAAAAGCAAAGGGGACAGAGGGGAGCTATACTTGTTTATAATTGACAGAAAGTTCGCCGCGGTGCTTACCATAAGACCCGGGGAAAAACCAAAGGGTTCCCCCAAAAAAAAAAGGTAAAAAATATCCTAAATATTTTTGGGGATTCAGCTGAAATTTGACATGCAAGTAGTGCTGAAAAATAAATTTGGTGGTCGTGAAAAAAAAATTTTTTGCTTTAAAAAACCCCTTTAATGATTTAAAAATTGTAAAATATTTCCTAATTTTTGTCGGATTGAGCTGACCCCCCCGACACCCAAGTAGTGTTTTAAAAATAAATTTGGGGGGTGTAAAAACAAATTTTTTGCTTTAAAAACAACCCCTTAAGGGAAAAATTGCCCAGCGAGCGAAGCTCGAGGTCGCTTCCCAATAAGACCCGGGGAAAATTTAATTTTCCCCCAAAAAGTGTAAAGTACCCCCTAAATATTGTCGGTTTGAGCTAAAATTTTGACTTTTGCAGGGTAGTGCTGTCAAAAATCAAGGGGGGTGTCGGAGGAATTTTTTTTCGTTAAAACAAGCCCTTAATGAGTAATTACCCCAAAAACTACCCCTAATTATTTTTGGTTTGAGCTGAAATTCAACATCCAAGTAGTCCCTGTAAAAATCAACGGGGGTCTGTACAAAAA
The DNA here is from genome assembly GCA_016584305.1 of Chionoecetes opilio. Lineage (NCBI taxonomy): Eukaryota > Metazoa > Arthropoda > Malacostraca > Decapoda > Majidae > Chionoecetes > Chionoecetes opilio. The sequence goes on from JACEEZ010005887.1 coordinate 31,309, forward strand.
ACTTTTTGCTTTAAAAACAACCCCCAAATCAGCAGTGATTCTCAAAAACTGGGGCGCCGCGGCCCCCTTTGTGCCCGGGGGGAACCCCCTGGGGTACGCCGCTAATTTTTTTAATATGGGGGGATTTTGGGGGTCCCGGGGGTTTTAGTTTTTTGGTTTTTTTTTATTGAAGATGGAAAATCGTAAATGGGAAAGGTTTAAATGTAACTGGCAGGTAGATGCAAGGGGCCTTTTAAAAATAATTTTAAGTACTTTGGGTAATGGATAAAGTAAAAAAATAGAGAATAAATATATAAGTTATTCATGCTTTAAAAAAAATAAAATTCCCGCTTCCACCACAAAACGTGTTGGAAAAGAGTACTGTACACGTAATGTACCATCTGAGCCCCAGCCCGCTGGGGTTATGAGTTTTCCAACCCTTTCTAGTTTTATCACGCGTTCATGTGAATTGTTTTTTTCGACAAAATAAAAGGGAAAAAAAGGTGATGAATAGAAACTGATGCATACGTATATCAGTAGGCTTTATGCAAGTTTGGGGCCCGTTGACGGGATTTACGTGAACCCCGATCGGGTAAATAAATGTATAATTTTGGGAACACACGTGGCAGAGAGTTGGGTTTGCCCCCTCCCCTGGTCAGTGTAGCCCCGAAACCTCAGTAAGTATCGTGGTTTTGGTGTTAAGGGGGTCCAAGCTTAAAAAACGGGGAAAATACCTTTATTAAAAAAACGAAAATGTACTTTTAAAGGGAAAAAGCGGTAAAATCGCGTCGCAGTTTATCATGAATCAAAAAAGTAAAAAGTGTTGAAGGCACCCCAAGGCGAAGTAAAAAGTAATAACGTTGAAAGGAGTCCTCTCGTCCCGACCCTAGTGGGAAAGGGAAAAAAAGTGAAGTGGAAAAGTTGAAAATGAGCATAAATCGTACAGGTCCGTGCTGGCAAAGTTTAAGTGCCAGTTTAAAGTGACCGTGTCGTGCAGGTCCGAGGGGGAAAGAGAAGTGACGGGTTTAAAGGGAGTTTTGTCATCCAGGTCTGAGCGTAGTCAAAAGACGACACGTGCCAGCAAAAAAATAACCCCGGGAAATCCCTTTTTTTCCTGATAACGGGCAGTTATCTTGGACTTGGGTTCATTGCTGTGATGATTTAAAATGGTTTAAAACCCAAAATGTATTTTTTTGCGGCATTTTAGCTACAAATGAATCTATCATTTTTTATGAAAAGAAAAGGAAAATAAACAAAAAAACATAGGGGGGGCCCCCCCCCCCCTCTCCCCCGGAAAAACCCATCGAATACTTTAAAAAACTCTTGAAAGATAAAAAAACAACAAAGGCTTGGGTTTTTAGAAAAAAGGGGAAAAGGGGGCAGGAAAAAAAAAGGGCCCCGGGGAAAGGGAAGCTATTTAGGGCGGGGTATACGCAAAACCCAAAATTTAAAACCCCCTTCATGTATGCTTTACAAGGGGGTTTAATCAACAGACTTTTGGGGGAAAAAAACCTTTAAATTACTAGTGTTCATCTGTTATGTTTCTGAAAAAAAAAATAATGAAAAATTTTTTATGCTGAAAAAAAAACTGGTGCCCCAAAACCCCAAAAGGGAAAAGGGGATATTTTCTACAGTGGGGCAGAATACTTTAAAGAAAAAAAGGGTTTTTTCATGGAAATTATGTGTAGGAATTTTTTTTTTTCAGGGTGGCTGTCCAAACCATGGGGGGGATCGGTTTAAAAAGGGTTTTTTGTTCCTTTTTCCCAAGGGAAAGGGGAACCCAGATTTTTTACTACCCATTGTTTCTTTCACCGTGAAGCTCTTGTTGCTTTAAAAAACTTGGGGCAAGGGAAATTAAAATTGTTTTGATGATGTTGTGACAAGGGGAAACTTTTTTAAAAAACAGACCAAAAGCAGTCAAAGACTATTTTCCATGCAAAGTGAAGAAATTTGGGGGCTCCTCACGGGGGGTCTTTCCCCCACAAAAGAAGTCCCGGGGTTACAAAAGGCAAAATGTTTTCCCGGGGGTGCAGGGGACTGAGAGAGGAAATGCTCCTTTCTTTACCCCTTTAGGAGAAAAAGGGAATTTTGCTTTAAATTCTTCCTGATGAAATTTGGAGGGCCCAAAATTTTGCTATTTGGAGACATATTTAAACAAACTGAAAAAAAGGTTAATGCAAGTATGGGAAGGAAGAAATGAAAAAATGGTAACATCCCTCTGACAAAAAAACCCCGGGAGAAAATAAATTTGCTTGGAATTAAAGGGTGAGTGAAGGGGAAGAAAAGAAAATGTTTAAAAAAACGGGTGAAGCTAAAAATCAGGGCAGTTCCATCAATTAAAACAGGGACCGAAAAACCTAGGGGGGGGAAAATTTGAAAAAAATTTCCCCCAAAATATCCCGTTGAAATTTTTGACGGGGTGAGAAAAACCAAATTTGTTTACAATCCCTTTAGGAAGGGCCCCAACTTGGGAACCTTGAAGGAGAAGAACCAATCAACATTTCGTAAAGACCGCACACTAAAACCGCAATATCTGGATATGACATTAGAAAGCTTCTGGATTCAAATGGGAAAAAAAACACCCACATATTTTCTAAAAGGGCCCCCAAAAAAAAGTTTTCCTGAAGTTTTCAAACCCAATCTGTGTGAATTGGAATTCCAGGGCCCTCAAAAAATATAAAAAATAAGAAAAAGGAAAAAAAAAGCTGGCTGTTGAAGAGGAAATGAGAGTGTGTCTTCAACTGCCTTTTCCTTTTAACATAGAGCGGATATGCAGCTCCAGGAGGAAAGGGACACGGTCCCAAAATCAGGTTTTATTTTTACATTAAATTTTCCCTTTTGTCCATTCCTGTATATATAAAAATTATTATTAACATGTATTTTTATTTATTAGTATTAATATATAAATATTATATATATAAAATTATATATAAAATATAAAATAATATATATAATTATATATATTAATCTATCTATAATATACAATATATAAAATAAAAATATTATATTTTATAAAAATTTAAAAATATTAAAATATATATATATATACATATATATATATATTTTTAAAAAAAAAAAAAAAATAAAATTAATATATAATATTATATTTTATATTTTATAAAAAATTTTAAATATAGCTGCGCGCCGCCCAAATCCCCGGAAAATAACTAGGGCCCCCGCCGTTTCCCGTGAAGTTTTTAAAAAACCCGGGCCCTTTAAGGGTAATTAAAGTAATGAGTTAAAATTTGGGTGGAACGTGGCTCGCTGTCACGTTCCAGCCGCAAGAACTGAGCCAAAAACAAAAGGGGGCCCGAGGCTGGAAGGGCTTTACTTTATTGACAGCCCAGGGTTCGCTCCCCTGTCGCTTTCCCTAAAAAACCGTGGAACCAAGTTTCCCCCCAAAAAAGGGGATAAATACTCCTAAATATTTTCGGATTGAGCTGAAAATTTTACAGGGAAAGAGTGTGACAAAAACAATGGGGGTCTCGTCTGAAGAAAAAAATTTTCGAAAAAAAAAGCCCTTAATAAGTAATAAGCTTAAACTTTTCCTAATTTTTGTCGGATTTTAGCTGAAAATTTGACAAACAAGTAGTGCGTCAAAATCAAAGGGGTTGTAAACAAACTTTTTTTATAGAAAACCCTTAAGGAGTAACTCACGTAATGAGTTTTGTCTGGAACGGGTGCTGTCACGTTCCAGCCGCAAGAATGACCCAAAAGAAAGGGCCAGAGGCTGGACGTTATATTGATTGACAGCTTCGCTCGCTGTCGCTTACCATAAGACCCGGGGAACCAAGTTTTCCCCCCAAAAAGGTATAACTACCCCCTAAATATTGTCGGATTGAACTAAAATTTTCCCTGCAAGTAGTGCCGCAAAATAATGGGGGTGTGGAAAATTATTTGCGTAAAACAATTTATGGGAATTAGATAATACCCCTAAATTATTGCGGATTGAGCTGAATTCCACCAAGTAGTGTGTCAAAATAAAATGGGGGTCTCAACAAACTTTTTGCATGGGAAAAAAGCCCTTAATGAGTAATTCACGTTTTGAGTTTAATTGGCTAAAAATTGGGTTTGCTGTCACGTTCCAGCCGGAAGAAACTGAGCAAAAGAAAGGGGCATGAGGTGGAGTCTATACTTGATTAACGTAATGATTTTAATTTGGGGGAAAACGTGGCCCTGTCACTTTCCTTTCGGCAAGAACTGAGAAAAAAGAAAAGGGGCCAGAGGGGACGTCTTACTGTTGACAGCGAGTTCGCTCGCTGCGTTACCAAAGCCCCGTGGAACCAAGTTTCCCCCAAAAAGTGTATAATCCCTAAATATTGCGGATTGAGCGAACTTAAACCCCCCCCGTAGTGTGTCAAAATAAAGGGGGGGGGTTTTTTGGAAAAATTATTTTGGAAAAAACAACCCCTTAATGAGTAAATAGCGAAACTACTCCAAATTTGTCGGATTGAGTGAAATTCGACCCCCCAGTAGTGCTGTCAAAATCAATGGGGGCTGTATAAAAAAACTTTTTGCATAGAACAACCCCCTTAATGAGTAATGCACGTAAGATTTAATTGGCTGGAACGGGGCCGCGTCACTTTCCCAGCCGCAAGAATGAGCCAAAAGCAAAGGGGCCGAGGCGGACGTTATACTGATTGATGATAATGACGCGATTTTTCGCTCGTGTCGCTTACCAAAAGCCCCGTGGAACCCAAAGTTTCCCCAAAAGTGTATAACACTCCAAATATTGCAATTGAGCAAAATTTTTGACATGCAAGTAGGCGTCAAAATCAATGGGGTTCGTCGGAAAGAATTTTTTTTCGTAAAACAACCCCCTTAATGATTAATTAGCGAAAAATACCCCAATTATTTTTGGGTTGAGCTGAATTCGAATCTAAGTAGTGTGTAAAAACCAGGGGGCTGTATAACAAACTTTTTGCATAGAACAAGCCTTAATGAGTAATTCACGTAATGAATTTAAATTTGGCTGGAACGTGGCCGCGCCTTTCCAGCCGCAAGAACGAGCCAAAAAAAAGGGGGCCAGAGGTTGACGTCTATACTGAAAAGAAAATTTTTTTAAAAGCATTGTTAAAACCACTCAAACTGCCCGCGGGGGTTATCGCTTTGCAACTGATCACCACAGCCCAGCAGAGTCAGTTGCGCGGTGATCAGTTGTATGCAGCCGCAGATTCAGTCGACGATTGATTTAAGCCTAAACAGGGAAAGTGCCAGAACTTTCCCCCCTTTTTTAGGCATTAAATCA
>JACEEZ010005888.1:0-35775 GCA_016584305.1 Chionoecetes opilio
CTTTTGACCCCTTAATTTATCCCAGATCAAAGATATCCATCAACCTCAAAAATTGTAAAAAAAGGATTTAAAAGGGCAATAAAAACCAAATATTTTATCAAAAATTTTAATTTTTGGTAAAAACTCGGATACAATTTCGGTCAATTTTTTTAACTTGACACATGCCCTTTGATATCTAACGATTTTATAACTTCACTAAACGAATAGGGGTCCTAATTTAGTGAAAATACACTTTAAAAGTGTGTTCTATGTTTTTTCTTTAAAAAATTTTGGGGTCCATTTTAAGTTTTGCACCAATACAATGTGGGGCCCATTTTGGATTTGACCCCCCAAAAACGGGGTTTCCAAGAGAAATTTGGGGGGGGGGTTTTTATTTGATGGGGCACATCACCAATAAAAGTCATTTCGGGGTGAAAAAAGTTTTGATAACATTTTTGTCCAACCAAAATCGTTCTTTGCTTAGACTAATTGGCAAAGTTCCGGTTGTTTTCCCGTCGCCAGGGGGCCCGAGAGTCCTCACCCCCCGGGATCCAAGCTCGAAAAGCGTTCACGCTGGGGAACCCCGCGACCCCATTACATTCCGTCGGTCATTCTAGTAAGACGTGCGATGCTGTTCCTGATCGGGTAAAGTCAGGTCCGGGTGTTCGGTGCTGGGGGGGTGTGCCCGGAGCTCCCCCCCTAGTTGTGTTTCTGTGTCGTGGCGGAAATGACTTCCTTGACTTAACTTGCAATAGGGGCCTGTGCGCGGCCCCTCGCGGTACGGCCCCTGCAGCGGCCTCCCCGCCGAGGCGTCCTGCGAAAAAGGTTGTCTCGTGCGCCACCCCAAGCAGGTCGTCTTACGGGCCCCTTTTGGGGGAGGAGCCATAGCTCGGGCATCCAAGCGACGCCCCCTTTGGGCCTGGAGGCGGGTGAGGGCCGAGTGCAAAAGGCAAAAGGAACACCGACAGTGTTGTTGACGCCCCTCGGAAAGGGTGGTGGTGGAAAGGGGATGAGCTGCCCCAAAGGGGCGAAGGAACGCCGACAGGCTGTTGACGCCCCTAGGACCAGGGTGGTTTTTGGCCCACCGTGGCCCGCAGGGGGCAAGACGTAACCAGCACCTGTCACGGGCAGCAACGGCCGAGGTTAAAAAACTGGGTTGTAGACAGGCTATCCCAACCCAACCTGGCCGTGCTAGCTCTGCAGCGGGACTCAGGGCCCTGCAGATGGATTCAGGCCCAAACCTGGGGGGGGGATACGCCCTGACCCCCAAGGACGATGCCCGCCCCCGTAGGGATGTGGGGGCGGGGCTCAGGAGCGGCCCCCCGGCCAGGTTTGTTTTTGTTTGACCCGCTGAGAGAACACCAAAGCTGTCTCCAGCGCTACCCCAGGGCATCCCTCTTGAAGCGGTGGGGGGCCCATCCCCAGCGTGATCTCCGCGTGGCGCCTCCGTGCCGTCGGAAGGGCCCCACCCGTAAGGTACTGGGGGAAATGATTGACGGGCACCTGACAGGCGGATGGACCCTTGGGGGTAAATATTCCCTGCGACTTTACGACGGGAGCCCCTGCGGTGTTCCCGGTCCCAGCGGTTAAAATCACCTGCAAGGGCCTTTTTAACACCCCGTCAGGTGTGGGTGGCGCCGGCGACCCATCCGAGCAGGCACCAGGGGTATAAGGCTTGGCACTACGACCCCCAATCCCCCAACTGCTTGGGGGGCCCCCAAAAACGCGGGAACCCCCCTGCCCTAAAACGCCTCCCCGACGACCCCTGGAGGGGGGAAAGGCGCCTCAGGGCGGGGGAATCGGGGGGCCGCAAGGTTTTTTTTGTTCCGGCTCCGCCCCTACGAGGCCAGCATGGGGGGGGTGGGGGGGGGGGCCCCTTGCACCGCCGCCGGGGATCGAGGGGATTAGCGAGTTTTTCCATATCCCTGCACCCGATTCTCCCGGGGGACTGTGGCCAGATAGGCCGACACAGGACAGGGGGCGGAGATGGAAGGTGCAGGCGAGGGAACCATTCAGGGCAGGAGGTGCGGGAAAACCCTCCCTCTCCCACCCCCGGCTCACTCTCGCCCCCCATGCCTGTCACTGCTCGCCTGTTCCCAGCCATCTGCGGCACTTCCCCCCCTCCCCCCACACCGCGCTCCCCCGGCGCCCTGTCACCCACCCCATCAGACCCACGCTTCCACCCCCCCAAAAGTTACCCCACCCCCCATAGGCTCCCCCGTGCACTCCACGGCGACGCCCAGGGCCACCCCCCACACTTTCTCGGCCCGGAGTCACCCCCGCCTCCCCCCCCTGGCCCAAGACGATTTTAATCCCCCCCCTCCTGTCCGATGTATAGGGAGGATTGTCGGGATGCTTGACGCGTGTGGGGTGATGTCCACCTTCTGGCCAGGCCGGGGGATGACGTCCCCGGGGACGAAGGGGGAACTTGTGGCCTTCCTCTGGCCAGATTAAAAGGGGGATTTTCGCTTTCGCCCCCCTTTCCCTCACTCCGACAGCCCCCACACCCCCGTCCCTCCTTCCTTCCCCCCCATACACAGCCCCCCCGGGGTCTGTTCACCGATATAGATGAATCACGAGCTGAGTGAAAAGAAAGTGGGCGGGCACCCGGACCTCCCCCCCCCCCCCCCCGCCCGCCGTGGCAGGTAAGGTACTCCAATGGAACATTAAAGGGGGCCCCGGGGGGCAAGAGCCCTGAATCCTCCAACCATAGGGAGGAGGACCTTGACCCGTTTCCTGCAGGAAAACGCACCCCGGGAGCACTTTGAGTGGAAGAAGGGGATACACGGTGTACTCCCTATCGGTTGGGGGGGGGGGCGGGAGGGGTCGGGTTGTGGTATGGTACGCAGCGCTCTCCCGCCCCGTCGGAGTAGGACCCCGTGGACTGTGGCGAGGGCGGGGGGGAGGGGTGAGGAGTGCAGCGGATTCCAAACCTCCCAATGACGATACAACGTGACAGCACCCTGGAGGGGGCAACGGAGGCATGATTTGCTCTCTCTTGCCAACACAGCAGCGTCCTGGTGGGTGGCGATTTCAAGCCCACCCCCATGCTGCAGTCTGTCTCCCCCCCCAAAACCCCGGGCGGGCCGCCCCCTAGCCGCGGTGTGGGGGAGGTGCCGGAAAAATTGTCCCCCAAAAACCCGGGGGGAGCCCACCCACGTGGGGGAATGGCAGGCGGCCCTACCTTGATCTCCAGTGACCTGGACCGGACCCCTCCTGGCAGGTCCACCCCTTTGACCAGCGACCCACTACGCAGTCCCCATACACTGCGGTCACCCCCCGTGCCACGCTCCCGCCGCCGCGAGGGGGAATTTTAACGGGCGGGCGGACTTGGCATTTTTTCGGCCATCCGGACGAGTGGGGGCCACCTACAGCCGCCGGAGGATCGGACCAGGGGGGGAAAGCGAATGACGTTGGCCTTGAAGGGCGGTGGGGCAGCCATACCACGGAAGGTCCCGCCCCCGGTGAGGTACAACCAGAACTGGTGGTTCTAAAACCCAGGAGGTGCGGGGGAACGAACCACATGGTTAAACCACCGAAGTTTTACAGCAGGCGGCGACACTCAAAATCGGGGGGGGTGCTGGGAGGGGTTTTAGGGCACGCTCGGCAGGCAGGGGCGGGGGTTTTGGGGGGCCAAAAACTCAAGGTGCGCATTTTAACCAAACACCCAACTGACCCAGTTGGGGGGGAAAGGGGAGGACTGCCTCGGAAAGAAAAACCTCCCCGCCCTCCCGCCCCCCCCCCAGCCGTTTCGGAGGCCGAGCGCTGGTGGGGATGTTTTTCTCGAGGGGTAGCAGCGACCAAATCCCCGCCCGTGTCCCGCGGGTGCATTTCAGCTTCAACCTGTGCGCGAGGCGTCACGGGGCCGCTCGCGTTCGCCCCGACGCCATGATAGCCCTTCACTTCCGGGGGTGGGGAAGGCCAGGGAAGTGACGGGGGCCCCGCTCGGGCGCTGTGGCGTCACCCATCGTGCTGACCCAGCTGGGGGCGATGGGGGGGCGGCACCCCGGCCCTGATCATTCCCCCTGGGGTGGCCGCTTTCCCCGGGTGGAAGGAGGCGAACCAGCCCACCCCAAGCCCCGGGAACCCCCCCCCAAAACCGGCCCCAAACTCCCTGATAGTGACGGCCAAACGGCGGAGAGGGGTGGTGCTGCCCCCCCCTGTGCGCCCGGGAGACCCCCACCCAACATCTTCGGCTTTCACCACGGGGGTGGGCACCTCCAAAAAGCGTCATGGCCCCCCTGGCCCAACGACAACCGCCCTGCTTTTTCCGTCTTCCCGACCTGGAGAAGGGGTTTTAGCTGGCCAAAACCCCACGCCATCCTGGCCCCCGTGGGCGCGGGGCGGCGGGGCAATCCTCGCCCGGATTGAGGATTACCTCTGGCCCGCCGCGCCAGGGTCGGTTCAGGGGGGGGCAAGTCCAGTACAAGGAGTGGGGGGAAGGCACGCCGAGGGCGGGGACCCAAGCCCCCACCCTTTTCAACCCCTGTGGAAGCTGGTCGGCCGCCTTCCGGGAAGCACGGCACTTTCAGCTACGCCGACGATTGGTCCTGGTCGTCATGGCCGGGGTTTGGGGCCGGGGGTCTCGACCCGCAAACCCTTTACCTGGTCATTGCAAGTGCAGAGACTGGGTCTCAGATATCGGCTGAGAAGTCCCCAAACCATGGTGTTCAAGGCCCGCCCCCCCGGTCTTTCCCCTTTCAGATACAGGGGATCAGGGTGGGTTGGACCAGCCTTTCCAGTACCTCGGAATGTGGCTTGCCGGGGGGTCCACTTTTACTATCAGGGTCCGTATCTGAGGGAGAGGGCTAGACCAGGCTAACGTCATGAGGGGGCCCTGAGAGGACACCCCCGCCGGGGGCCCCAAAATCAGGCTGCGCCCCCTTCTTTTCTGCACACTTGCGGCCCTTGTAGACTACAGCGCGCCCGTGCTTGTCTCTTTTTCGCTCACTCAGCGAGGGAAATTAAAGGTCCTTCAGAACCGGCTTTAGGACCCCCGGGGGGCCCCCGCGTGGGCAAAAACCCGCGCCAGCAGGCGGAGGCACGGTTGGTGCCCCTAGCCACCCGGGGTTTGACAGTCGTGGCCTGTCGGGGGGCCAAGATCCTTGCCAGGCAAGGGGGGTCTGTCGCGGGGGACGGGGTGCAGGGTCTTGCCACCAGCAGAGTGACCTATGCCGGGCAAAAACCGGCTGCAGAGGGTGGGAGCGCCGCCATCTACCCCCTCCCCCGGCCCCCCCCCCTGGGGGGGGGGGTTTGGGTGGGGGTGGGGGCCCTTGGGTTTTTTTTTCGCCACACTGCCGGCCCCGGGGGTGTCAAACTACGCCGCCCCAAAAGGTTGGGCAGCCTTTCCGCCCCGGGGGGATTACCACCACGGCCCCGGCCCAAGGGGCACGGGGGGTGCGACGGGCCCTGAGGGTGGGGGGCACCCAATGTCCCGGGGGGACGGGCCGGGCCCCTTTCAGCCGCCCTGGGCCACAGGGGGGGCGTGGTTACCCGTTGTTTTTGCCTGAGGCACCACCCGCCACCCCTGGGGAAGTGAGCTGCCATGGGGCCCTCAAGGGGCCCCCCCGGGGGCCCCCGGGGAAGGTTCCCTGGGGTTCCCACCCGGGTCCTGGCGGGGGGCCCTGGGGGGCCCGGGGGCCCCGAAACACGGTGGCCTGCTTACCCGCATTGGGGCCATCCAGGCCTGCCCGGCAGCCCCGAAGCAACTTTGGGCCCGGGCAAATAGGCTCCTGGCCCAAAAAAAGGCCCCCCAAAAGAGCCCCGGCCCCCGGGAGCGGGGCCACCAGGGGGGGCTCCACCCCTTGCTTGGGGGCCCTTACCCAGGGGGGTGGGGAAGGGGGTTTTAGGGCGGCCCGTTGGAGAGCCATTATCCCACCCCTGGCCCCACCTGCCCTGACCCAAAAAGGGGGCCCGGCCCCGGCCGAAAAAAGCCCCGCCCAGGGATTTCAAAAAACGCCTTTCCCCATTCGCTTTGGCCCCACCCCCCCGATGAACTGGAGCGGGAAGTTGACCCACCCCCCCCACTTACCTGCTTCTGCGCTTTCAGCGGCGGCGTGCCCCCCCGCCTTTTACCGGGTTTTTTTTTTTGAAATTGTTTGAGTGGGTGGGTCCGAAAGAATAAATTTTTTTAAAATAAATAGGAAAAAAATTAAAAAATTGGCCCGCGCCCCCCGGGGCGGCTTTTAGCCCCCCTTTAACCCTTTTTTTTTGATAAGAGTGGTTTTTAATGGGAATTTGTCTTGAAAAAGAAAAAAAAAAATTGTGTGGCTTCATGTTACAGTAGCGGCAAAAGGGAAAAGCCAATACACACAGCCTGCTGATGACCTCGTGTGTTGCAGCAAAATGGCGATATATTTTAAATGACCTAGATTATCCATGATGATATAGTGTTGTTTGAAAGCTGACGAGTGTTGTGGTGCGTGAAGTGTGCGATTAGTCTGATGAGGCGCCACTGGTATGGCAGAAAGCTCAGAATAGACCAGCAAGTTAGCGCGTCAAACATGCAGGAAGGAAGGTAGGTTGCTGGGGTAGTTAGCTTGTGGCCCTACCTTGGACGTCTGCCTCCTTGCTCAGGGTTGTCCCAGGGTGGTGGTTCTGTTGTCTCCACGCGCACAGCAGACCCTCAGCGCGTGTGCCTCCCTGAAGACCTCCACGTGTCCACCTCCACGACCTCCAGCGTGTCCTCGAAGTGTGCCAAAGGATGTATATATTTTCTTTGCTGTGCGGATGATTAGAAAAAGCAGTTCTGAAGCAAATAAAAAAAAAAAAACACCACACCACACACACACACACACACACACACACAACACACACACACACACACACACACACACACACACACACACACACACACACACACAATTCATAATAACGAACACCTCCAATAACTGCATGAGGGAAAAAACCTGTTAAGTTCACACGATCATAATAGTGGTGCAGTATATTTTTTTTGTATTATAAATTAGATTATGAACAAAAACGCAACCAGGATAGACACAGTATGTATAATAGAGTACGCTGTTCAGGAAAGACAGTTAGGAAAGGTGAAAATGCAATGAATGATAAATAAGCAGGGAGATGAATCTGAAGCGTTGCGTCGAGGTGGAACAGCCCGGCGGAGGAAATGGTCACATCACTATAGACTGACCAAGACGTAGGTGAATGGCCGTCCCGCAGACACTCCTCAGCGATGCAGGAAAGGGAGAAGCTGCTCGCATACTGAAACTTGCACTGAAATCTGTACTTGAGAAACAGTAGCACGCTTAAATAAAGGGAAAAATACGAGAATGTCCAAACTCTTAGCACTCCAATTGCAGTAATGACTAGGCAACAAATCACGAGACAATTTATACTATTATAATTAAGCCTAGAATTATACTTTCAATGTTCATCAAGAAGTAATATCATTTAAACATTACTGTAGGAGTGTAGGTGAACTTCTTGTTTGCATTGTGGAGGAGCTTCGTGTTCACCTGAAATACCTATATCTAGTATTTTTTACCTTTTGTATCTGTGCATCTTGTTATCTTTATATTTTTGTACCAGTATAGTATCGTCTTGTATCGTTGCTCGTTACCTCTTCGAAAAGTCAAGGAGGCATCAATAGTGCGAGGCGGAGGGAATAACACAAACAGCCGCCCACCTGTTGCGCCGCCTGGTCAGGCAACACACTCCTCTAAGGAACTGTCTCGCACAATCGCACTTACTCGCATCCTGAAAAGAAGCTGGAAGGCACGACAACTCTGGCGAGACAATTATCACTTCCTCTAAAGCCCCTCGCAACACCAGACGGTCAGAGGGTATTGTACGTGCGGGCGGGGGCGTGCCGAGGCGGCGAGGTGACGTCTATCGGATAGAATGAGGGGCTCCAAAGCATAAAGGAAACAATGCAAAATGCTTATAAGTAGATCAGGGATTAGCCATAAACACATTTTTATCGCTCCCCCCCCTCCATGTTCTATTTTGTTCGCCTGTGTCTTTAAGACAAAACTATGTGGTTTTGTCCTGAAAATAACCGACCTAACTAAAAAAAAAAAAAAAAAAAAAACCTAACGTAAACTATCCTACCTATACTAAACTATAACCTATAAGAAAACTATATGTTTCGGCCAACTTCCTTTCACTCTGTAATAATTCCACACCTCCTCACCCACACTCCCCCGCTCACATTATTGAGAGGTCAGTCGAAATATACCGTCCCGAAGCAAGACTGGTTCGAATTGCCGGCTGGGCGGAGATCATTTTGACTTGTCTCCTTCACATCTTATCACTATTCACTCATAGGCAATATATACGGGAGTTAAGCTGAGGGTGGCAAATCTTTCACTCATGTCGGTGTGGATGTGGGTGTGTGTGTGTTGTGTGTGTGTGTGCGTGGGGGTGTGTGTGGTGTGTGTGTGTGTTTGTGTGTGTGTGTGTGTGGGTGTGTGTGTGTGTGTAATTCACCACACGCGCTTATTATGGACAGACGGCGATCATAGGCTATCCTCCGTAAGGACTTGAAGGCCATTGAAACCGTGTTCGTTGGTAAACTAAGACCTCACACACCACACAAACCCCGTGTCCCTTCTCAAGGAGGAACATAACTGTCGCTTTTCTAGGGAAAAGATTTTCGAACCGTGAGCTGGGCCGAACAATGCGCGCGTCCAAGAACACACATACAGAGACCCACCCTTTACCACTATACCACGAGGACAATGTGTGTGTATATGTGTTGTGTGTGTGTTGTGTGGGGTGTGTGTGTGTGTGTGTGTAAGTGGTGTGTGTGTGTGTGTGTGTGTGTGTGTGGTGTGTGTGTGGTGTGTGTGTGTGTGTGGTGCGTGTGTGTGTGGATGGCTGCATTGAAAGACCAGAAATGTTCTACGCACACCACAAAAGGAATAAATAGGCGTAGGTAACTTTTTGTTTTTTATGGGGGATATTTTACCTAAATAAACAAACAGGGTTTATTGTGTTATCCAATTATTTATTCAGTATAACTGTGTACACAAATTTTACCATTGTGCGTCGGTAACTCCTCTTTATATTTGGTGGTCTATGTTGCTTCTTGTGACGTTCATGCTTCACTCGGTACCGAAACTCCAACGACGTAGTGCCCAAATGTATGGCAATGGCCAGTTTTCGGTCTCCTCTTACTGTCTCTATCTAATTTAAATCCCAAGCTGGCTGTTGCGTTATGTGCGCAAGGACATCAATTGCTCTCGTGCCCACGCCTTGAATCTCCGAATTTCTATACTGGTTCGACTCATGTCACCTCTTACTAATTTAGCCTATGCTGTAAATCTCTCACCGAACCTCTGCCTATGTAAAAATCTCGACTAGTTAACATCAAAGGTGGAGCACATCAATCTCAGTTAATTTAGCCTGAAATTTCCATTGGGGACTCAATGTTCATCACCAGCTTTGGGCTATCATCTCTTTCATGGACCAAACTGGGGAACAAGCCTCCAACTTTCTCATCATCCAAGACCTAGAGCAGCTGGTGCAGCACCCTACACGTATTCTGACCGCCTTGGAGACACGGCCCCAAACATCTTGATCTTTCCTTACTACTAACCCTTTGCTACTCTGTGAAATATTTCTCCGTTGGGTTCCTCCGATCACAATCTTATTTCTGTAGCCGTCTATCGCTCGGTACCAGGTCTCGGGACCCACCTAGCGGAGGTGCTTCTGGCACTTCAAACTCAGCTAATTGGGAAGACTAAGGCAGTAGCTACTACTCTGATTTCCATGGTGTTAATGATTACTGCTTCCATGTCAAAGGACCCTCTCTTTGTTGCAGCGCTCATAACTGGGTCAAGGTCTATGGTAGGGAGGCGTAATTCCACATTACTTTCTTCATTGAGAGCCCGTCAACCTTGGTTTAACTTGCTTGTCTCCTTCTGTACGAGATAGAGAGTGCTCCCCCGGTTACGTAAACATCCATCTCCTGAAAACTCATGTCCTTTATATTTCTGCCCGTAATCAGAGCAAATCTTTACTCAACTTACCAAAAATCTTTCATTCATAGAAAAGCAAAATCTTTCTGATCAAATCCTCCGTGACTTCTGGCATCTAGCTAATAACATCTAACAACTTTTCTTCTGCATCTTTCCTCTTTATGCTTCACCCAGATGGCGCCACAGCTGTCTCATAACTTCTAAAGCTGAACTCTTCACTCACACTTTGATAAAAAATTCACTACGGGGATGAAGGGCTTGTTTCCTCCTCCTCCACCCTCTGACTAGTATTATGCCGTTATTTAGATCTTCAGAATGATATTTTCTTTGCTCTTTATGGTTAGATCCTCGAAAGGCTTACGGTCCTGACAGAGTCCCTCCTAGTTTCAAAAAACTGTGATTCTGGCTTTGCACTATGCCTGGTCAAACTTCCCGTCTTTGTTCATCTACTTCCACCTTTCTTCTTGCTGAAGTTTGCTCACATCCAAAAGGTCTAAGAAGGGTGGACCGTCTAATCCTTCAAACTATCGTCTTATAGCTTTGACTTCCTGCCTTCTAAGTTTTGAATCTCTACCTAATAAGAGATTTAAGCATCTATGCTCACAATTTCTATCTGATGTCAGTACGGTTCGTAAAGGGCGATATACTGGCGATTCTTCTACTTTCCTAACTGAATCTGGCATCCTCCTCTTTAGGGGTTCGGTGATGAAACTTTTCTTGTTGCCCTTGACCCATATCAAAAGCTTTGACTAGAGTTGGCAAAATCTTTAATTCCAAAAATACCCTATGCGGTTTCTATTCCTTCTCTTAGTACCTCATTTTAAGTTCCTTTCAAACGGTCCTATTGCAGCTACTGTAGACGGACATTGTTATTCTCTAAATTATCAATTAGTGGTGTTCCCAAGATTGCTGCTCACTACCCACTTCTAGTTCTATTATTTATTAATGATCTTCTAAATCTAACTCAAAGCCCTATCCACTCCATGATGAGGATTCTACCAGCATTTTTCACGTGGTGTATTAGACGTCCAACTCACCAGGAACTAAGTGATTCACGGAGAGATGGCCAACGAGCGCCTATTCTGATCTTTCTATAATTTATGATTGGGGCAAAGCAACCTTGTTTGTTCATTGCCTAAAAACCAATTGTTCTCTCAACCTATCTACTCGAACACAACTTACCGATAACTATCCCTCTCTTCAATGACACTCAACTGTCTCCGTCTTTCTACAAGAAACTTCTAGGACTACCTTTACTAAAAAATCTGGAACTGGAAAGCCACATTCATCTTTTGCTAAAACAGCTTCTAAGAAGTTAGGTGTGCTGTGGCGTCTGCGTCCTTTTTTTCTCCATCCCAAGTGTGCTCTATACAGGGGCCTTATCCGCCCATGTATGGGGTAGTCTCACATGTTGGGGAGGATCCATCCTACAGCTCTCTAAACCGGTTGAGTCAAAAGCTTTTCGTCTCATCAACATCCTCTCTCGAATGGACTGTCTTCAACCTTAAAATCACCGCGCAATATTGCTTCTCTTGCCTCTTCTCAGTGTATTTTCATGCTCACTGCCTTCTGAACTTGCCTAACTGCATACCTCCCCCACTCCCGCGGCCCACGCTGACAAGACTTTCTACTCATTCTCATCCCTATTCTGTCCATCTCCCTAAGCAAGGGTAACAGATCTTACTCTTTCATCCTTTCACTGGTAACTTGGAACTATACTTCTGTTCATTTCCACTTATTCCTATGACTTAAATCAATTTCAAAGAAGAGTAACAAAGACACCTCCCGATAACTAATTGGCTACCCCTTGTTTTAACTTTATTCTATATCACTGTCTTCTTTATAGGGACTGGCAACTAAGGGGCTTTGTGTTAACCATTTTTGTTGTGCCTTGGCTCGTTCCTTGTGATGTAAAAAAAAAAAAAAAAAAACAAAAATGCGACCAGACTATGGCAGTCAACCCGACATCGAAAACTGTTAGAAATAATAAATTGTGTGGAAATGACATACCAAGGAAGGCCACTGTTTTGCTGCGACGCTGCCGGAGCGAAGGTGTTCACCTTCGAACTTGCTGAGAATCAGTGATCGATGGATACCTTCAATATATGTTACTCTATTCTTCTTTAGACTTGCCACGTAAACTGGGTGGTATAAACTCTTTTGCCTGAAAGCTAACGCAGGTAATGTTGTACATGGTATATAAGAGTGCCACTGTGTTGTGGGGGGGGGGGGGAACGTCGCGGTCCGCGGGGGTCCGAGGTGCTACCTCACTGAGCAGGCTGCGTCGATAAGGGGTGTCGGCTCCCCCCTCGAGCGTCCGCCTTAATGCGCGGCCACTAGACCGTGCTCACAGCTCGTCCATCAGCACGTGTTTGTGGGTGCTTGCGTCTCAATAATTTCTTTCTCTTTTCGTTTGTCAATTGTTACATACATAAGAGGAAAAAAATCGCTCCTTTGAAAAAACCCAACCAGTGGGTGATGCTTGTTGCGATACTCAAAGATCAAGAGAACCACAATTCCTAGCACGCTAATGCGCCGAGTGCCGAGATCCCTGCCTAAGAACCGAAGCGCACCTTTGCCTCCCGCCTCCAACATGCTACCTTGCTCTTTGAATCATACTCGTATTTCCACTTTTCATTTTGTACAAGTGCGTTTCTCTCTACAACAGATAAAGCTTTGAGCCTCGTAACGTATTGCATACTCATATTTAGCATTCCATTTAAGGCCTTGGTAATAAAGTATACATTATTTACGAACATAGCGTTTCTCGCAGTGAATGTTCTCCTGATTTGTCCGATTTATATGTGCGTTTTGGTCGCTTTTGCTGAAGCCTGCGTTCCTGGCAGCGTGTCGGTAATTGCCTCGTCACTGTAAGCGTTAAATTAATTGGAGGATCTTTGGATCGTATATGAATGCAAAACTACACGCCTTAGCATACAGTCGTGGTTCGAGTGGTTGCTTATGGACGCTTACATCGCTGGTTGATCTCGTCCATTGAGCAGTACACGCGAGACAAAGGGTAAATCCCCGCCACACCATCCATGTTTAACCTTCGGGTCTCGCGCCTAATTAAACTCCACATAAACACGGTTGAGATCGAACAGGTGTGAAAGCTGCTCTTTTGCTTACAGTGAGTGGTGGCGAGCCGTGCAGGGATAGGGGAGAGGTTTGTAATGCAAGGCGGGGACGTTTGAAAGCTGGAACCCCAAACACAGGCATCTCCTTAAATGGAGCTTTGACTAACAGTGAATACAAAGCTCCCATGAATCTGCACACTCAAGGCAGAGACCACTCGCGGCACACCCACCGGCTTTGAAAAGGGGTCGCGAATCACTGAGACAATCTACGGTCTGGTCAGGCGCCCCAGATGCCCGCCGCCGATCACTATGCATGCGGCCCCGATGCCTCGCCGATCACTATGCATGGCGCCCGATGCCTCGCCGATCACCATGCTGGGTACGTCCGGACCTGCTCGTCCTTCCACCGTTCTACCCGCCTCAGTGCAGGGAACAGCTGGAGACGAAATGGATGTAGGCCCCCTTGTTACGGTATTAATGGTTTGCTGTTTTTGTTTGCTGTGATTCTGCTCTGTTGTCTTATTCATTATGGTAATTATTGTTACTTATTATTATTATCGTCATAATTGTTATCATTGTATTGTTCATCATATTTTTCATTATTATTATATTATCACGATTGTCACCTTGTACCCATTTTCAGTATGATTAAGCTGGGATTATATGTATTGTTATAATATTTTATACATTTTCATATCATCACTATTTTAACCATTGCCTCTGGATATATTCTGAACATGGTGAGAGACGTTCATGTCACTCAGTTACCGAAAAGTTGATAGTACGTACATACAACCCGAAATTAAAGTTTTACTGAAGAATTTACTGATCAAAGTCATGATAATTCGGATCGTACGAACAACTATACACATACATGCACAGCTTGAGCACATTAGAGCATGCAGGCGGTACACTACCGATAAGGCACCACTGATAGCACTTTGACGGGACGTGTTACTGCGGTGGGGTGAGGGGAGAGGAGAAGTGGAAGGGGGGTGGAGCGGGGTTGGAGGGAGGAGGGAAACAAGGCGGACTGGCTCTCGCTTTTTCGGGCTGTATAAATATAATCAAGCCGTGAGTTCGAGAATTTATTTACTTTGTAATGAGAGAGAGAGAGAGAGAGAGAGAGAGAGAGAGAGAGAAGAGAGAGAGAGAGAGAGAGAGAGAGAAGGGAGAATGGAGAAGAGAGAGAGAGAGAGAGAGAGGAGAGAGAGAGAGGAGAGGGAGAGAGAGAAGGAGAGAGGACGAGAGAGGAGAGATGAGCGCAGAGAGAGAGAGAGTAGAGAGAGAGAGAGAAGAGAGGAGAGAGAGAGAGAGAGAGAGAGAGAGAGAGGGGAGAGAGTGAGAGAGAGCGATAGAGAGAGAGAGGGAGAGAGAGGAGAGAGAGACGAGAGAGAGGAGAGAGAGAGAGAGAGAGAGAGAGAGAGAGATGAGAGAGAGAGAGACAGAGGAGAGAGAGAGAGAGCAGAGAGAGAGAGAGAAGAGAGAGATAGAAGAGAGCGAGAGAGAGAGAGAGAGAGAGATGAGAGAGTAGAGAGATAGGGAGGAGAGAGGAGAGAGCGAGAGAGAGGAGACGAGAGCGGAGGAATAGAGAGAGAGATGACGAGAGAGAGAGAAGAGAGAGAGAGAGAGAGAGAGAGAGAGAGAGCAGAGAGAAGGAGAAGAGACGAGAGAGAGGAGAGAGAGAGAGAGAGAGAGGAGAGAGAGGAGTAGAGAGAGAGAGAGAGAGAGAGAGGAGGGAGAGAGGAGAGAGAGATAGAGAGAGAAGAGAGAGATTTGAAGGAGGGTGGTGTCGATCATCCTTATACTACTAAGTCATGAGGATAACACCGCTGCTTCCCCCCTCTATACCGGGGCCTCACCGCCACCTTGCTCCCTGCCGTCCGAGCACGTGGAGAAAAGCCGTGCCGTGCCGTTGCAAACCGAGGCCGCGGGCGCCGTGACAGGATGGACGCCAGGCAGGCGGGCTCTGTAAGTCTATTGTAATTGATCCTTTTTTTATGTTCTTCCTATGTCAAGTATGGCGTTATGGGAAAGACGTTCTTTTAAGCTATTATGGGGGTTATGTGAAAATGTTTTTCTTCTAACGAAATAAATGAAGCATGAGGAAAAAATTAAGAAATGTAACAATACATGTGGGAAAACCTTTGTGGGAATAATAAAGACAAGATCAGACAAGGGCCGAACAAATTGAACTGCTGTGCGAAGTCATAGTAAGTCGAAAAGTGATAGAAGGAAATGAAATGAAGTGAAAAAAATTATAGAGATACGTTGTTGAAAAAGCGATGATATACACAATTTGATTGTTGTGTTGTTGTGGTTGGATCTTCGTGGGGGAATAATATTTTTACTTACAACAAGTTATAACGTAATAGTTGACGTGAATCGTTTTTTTTTTTTCTTGCAATGAAGAAATAAAAATGAATAGAAAAATCGAGGTCGTAGATGAGTGTTGAAAAAAATTCACTATAATTAGTGCAGTTGATGGTTTGTGTTGTGAATTAATGATTACAAATTAAGGCTATCTATGCTATGTGAAATTGTTTTTCTTCTTGCAACGAATAAAATATAGTTGAATGAAAAAAATAGAGAGTATGATATGTTGTTGACAACATGATACACATTAGTTGTGGTTGTGTTGTTGTGTTGTTGTTGTTGGTGTTGTTGTTGTGTTGTATGTCGTTGTGCTGTGGAATTTAATATCTTAAATAATCAAGAGGCTTAAAGCGAGCATCTGAAAACATGATTGGTACGAACTTTACATCACCATCAGCTATTAGATCTCACGACTTTTAAAGTTGGCAAAGGTTGTTAGGACTGCAGCACACGCTATGATGCGGACCGATGGCGGGACATATGTTTAGGCGCCGGTATTTCTTCCAATAACAAACACATCTATCAATTAACATCGCCAATCAGACCTACATGGATACCTGGAGGACTTTCTTATCTTAGCATATTATATCTATGATAAATTTGTGACTTTTTTGAAATAATTATGTAGCACGGTAGTATTTACCCGATTGGTTAGTATAAAGGAATGAAAATAAAGTTAATATAAAAAAAAAAAATAAACACTAATTATTTGACTATGAAAATATAATGTCCGCATAAATTGAAAGATATAAAATTTTGATGATATCATTGTGTTAACGACAAAAATAAAGATCCTTGGCACTTCCTCGTTAACTGAAGCCCTTGAAACATAGATGGCACATTATAATAATTACTCTAAAAGCTGAAACTGGAAAACAGTTAATCTTCAAAACGCTTACTTTGATGTATAACATTATACACTGAAGTGAGTAGGTAATGCAAAGAAAACCCTCATTAGCTTCAGTTCTGTTTGAACTAATATAAAGCGTTATGAAACGGTGAGAAAGTTAAATTGGAAATAAAAGAGCCATATGGTGTGTATGTGTGCGTGTGTGTGTGTGTGTGTGGTGGTGTGTGTGTGTGTGTGTGTGTGTGATGTGTGTGTGTGTGTGTGGTGGTGTGTGTGTGTGTGTGTGTGTGTGTGTTTGGTAGTGTGTGTGTGTGGCATACACATTGTTATTGGAAGAGAGGAAAGATTAGCTCAATATGAAAAACGTTAGAGAAAATGAGAGAGAGGAGGGATATAAGAAAGAAAAATGCGAGCAGGAATATGAGAGTAGGAATATGAGAGCAGGAATATGAGAGCAGGAATATGAGGAAGCAGGAATAGACAGCAGAATAGACAGCAGGATATGAGAGCGGAATAGAGAGCAGGGGAATATGACAGCAGGAATATGACAGCAGAATATGAGAGCAGGAATATGAGAGCAGGAATTGAGCGCAGGAATATGAGGCAGGAATATGAGACGCAGGAATATGACAGCAGGAATATGACAGCAGGAAATGAGAGCAGGGAATATGAGAGAGGCAATGAGGAGAGGAATATGAGAGCAGAATATGAGAGCAGGGAATATGAGAAGCAGGAATGAGAAATGAGAGGAGAATTAAGGACAAATGAGAGACATGAGGGAGAAATGCAGATAAAGACGAGAGATATGAAAGAAATGAGAGAAAATAAGAGAAATGAGAGAGAAATAAGAGAAATGAGAGAAGTAGATAAAATAGAGAGAAAGATACGGAGAGAGATAGAGATAAATGAAAGAATTAAATAAAATAAGAAAGAAAGGAGAAAAATGAGAGATAAATAGAGAAAGAAAGATAAATGAGCAAGAGGAAAATGAGGGAGAAATGAGAGGAAAAAATGAGAAGAAAATGAGAGAAATTAAATAAATGCGAGACAGAGGACGTAGAAAAGAAGAGAAAGAGAGATAAATGGAAACACGAGAAAGAATTGATGGAGAAATGAGAGAACTGATAGAGAAATTAGAGAAATTAGGAGAATGAGAGAAATGAGAGAAATGATAGACATGAGAGAAATGAGGGAGTATGAAAGAAACAAGAAAAAATGGAGAGCAAATGAGAGAAAATTAGAGAAATGAGGGAGGTATGAGGGAACGAAGGATAAATGAAAGAACTGAAAGAAATGAGAGCAATGTGAAAACGGGATGAGATGAGAAATGTGAGAACATGCGAGAAGGAAAGGATGAGAGATATGAAGGAAAAAAGCTAAATTACAAAGAGAAATTAGAAGAATTAGAGAGAGAAATTAGAAGAAATTAGAAAAATTAAGAGAAATGAGAGATAAATGGGAGAGAAAAAAATAGAGAAATGAAGGTGTGAAATAAGAGAAAGATGAGAATGAGAGAAATGATAGAGAGGGAGAAATGAGGAAAAGAGAAAATGAAGCGAGAGAAAAAAAACAGAAAATAAAGAGATAATGAGAGGAGAGATAGGCGAGAGCAAAATAGAGAGAAATAAGAAGAGATGAGTGAAAATAAAATTATAGAGAGGCAAAAACAATGCTGGTTAATTAATACGGCAACTGTTCAATTACTCACGAATCACGAGACTTTTAAAGGAGTCTCGCCACATTTTCCTTTTGCACTCTGCCTTTCACACTGTTTTTAGGTCCGAACGCGAGGAGAAGTCGATTCGCAATAGATAATATCTGCTAAGAGTATTGATGCTGCTACTTTAGACAAGAATATCCTCTTCTACATATTGTAATCTCTCTTATTTGTCTTTTCTGCCTTCATCTTTCTTTTTGCCTAGATTGTTCTACGTCTAAGATTCCCACGTTCTTACACTTATTATGGCCTCCATTTTCCCTTTGTTTTACTTATCTAACCTCTGGCGAACTCTTGCTTCTTACTCATGTTTCCCCTTTATTTTACGTAATACACCAACCTCATGTTTCCATATATTTCCTATTTTGCCCTCTCTTCTTCTCTCGGACTCTCTTAGGGACAAATACTCGGGTTCTTCCTTCTCTCCTTTCTTTTCTCATCTTGTAAGTTCACATTAATTTCCTCTGCATACATTTTTTAATTCCTTGATTTTCATCCGCATCTTGGAATTCATCTCTCTCTCCCTTGCTTCCACAAACTCTGCCCTTTCTCCCTTGCCCTACACGACCTGCCCCTCTCCCTGCCTTCACTTCTGTATACACTTTCCATTATTTCGAGCCTCTCTCTACAGCTCTCCCCTCTCATGCCCTCCTCCCTCATCATTCCCCCTTGTTCCCTAAGCACCCTCGGAACTGTTCTTAGGGATGGACCGAAATATCTTTATAACACTCACGAGAGGATTTTTTGGATATGCACATAAAGAAATTCGCAACTCATGTGATTTCTTATTAAATAATTTCAACGAGGGTAAAAAAACCTGGGCGGAATGCAGTGCTTAGCCTAACGCCATGTGTGGTGTGTGTGTGTGTGGGGGGGGGGGGTATGCCCTTTCCAGCTATACGTATTTTCTCCCGGTTGGCGCACGATCTTAGTAAACGCTACAATAGTCACCAAACGAAATATTAGGTTTATTTTTTTCTTCCCTAACCTAGATGTTTGTCTGTACTTAATTATTAGTAGGACTCGTGCGTTCTAGGAGTCAATGATATCACTGAGCTAGATTTTTTTTTTTTTCAATTTCTTTAACACGGAGCAAGAATATATCATAAAAATCTTGAAATATCAATTTAATGTGACTTCAATCTATGAAAAAGATAGCTACGGTGAAAGCCTATATTGTGTTTAGTAAAGCACACATCGACGTGTGATATAATCACGTCGAATGAATGGAAAACTACCTATTGGTTGGTAAAAAGAGCTGCGATCGTTATTTCCAGTCGGACATTTGAAAATTGGATCCATCTATTGTTTCCTAGAACCCGTGAACGGTCACTCGGAAGTGAATCTAGGAGAAATCATCTGAGTGCCGCGGACCACAAACTTTTATATTCTTTCGGTACGGAAAAACTTGTTATAATATTATCAACAGACTCTGCGGCCTCCTCGCGTCTCCTTGTGTCGGGTAATTCGGTTAATCTCAAAAAAATAATGAATTGCAAATTAGTAGGAGGAAAACGAGAACTTTTAATCGCTTCTCTAAACCCAAACTTGTGTCAGGCTCCTCCCAAAGAAACACGGCTTTAACTTTAACTTTTTAAAGAACCACAAACTTTTCACTCTTAACACAGCAAAGTGTGAGCCACAAGAAAGTCATATTAATATAAATTCGTCACATGACTAATGATACTGTATATATCTTTACTTAAAGGTAATAAAAATGGCTTAGAAATAGATACACAAAGAATAGGTCGGAAGGAACGAAGGGGAATTCACGAAAAAGACACGGCTAAAAAAGACAAGACAGGAAAACGCATCCAGAGCAGCGACCGAGAATCAATACGAGGCGAGGTGATGCGCCCACAGACACTAATTCAGAAAGAACGCGAAATGAAAAAATAATAGCTAACAATGTGCCCCCCCTGATGATGACACCCAAGCAGCCCAGCGGCAAACACTGTCAAGGACTCGCGACCCATGCCACCCCATCCCACCCTTACGCTCCGCCCTTCCTTCCTATTCCTCTGATTCTGCCTCATGTCTTTTTCGCAGATATTTTATCGATAATGATTCAGATTTTTCTTCTAAGTTTGACCCTGAGTCTGGGTGGAGGACAGACACCTCAAGTTATGAATTCATTTACGCGTAGTCACGGCGATGATTATTACAATGATGACACGCCGAGGTCTGATTGTCTGTGTCTTGATACAGGTTTTCTGGTCAAAGACAACATAAAATGATTCCTCGCATCCTTACGATACTATAAGAATATTATTTTTAACGCTCCCGACATGAATACAGAAACCGCCTGCATTTTTTGAAGCTGTGTAGCTGAAATGGCGTAGAATCGTTTCAAATAAATGATCAAGCGGTGTAGTGAGGCGGGAATGTGAACGGGTGGCCCGGGTGAAAGGCAGCAGACGCGCACATGCGGTGATGGCGGAGCTGCAGGGTTATATTACTGGTAAGAAAAACGGGCTCGTATCACAGCGCGGCCCACCACTGCCACGCTGCGGGAGTCATTCCCCCAAAAAGGTAAGCGTTAAAAATAAGCGCTTGTGTGTCGGGGGTATAAATTTCCAAAAGTGAGTCTGCTCAGGTGCATTATCATGATAGAAAACTGTCACCGCGGTTTGATTGAGCTGCTCATAATATTTTGTATATCACCAAATAAAGTTATCAGGTGTATATTTCCCAGAGGGAACCATTGCAACATCACACCTGTGGGAGGACAGTTCCTGGTCTTGCTTTGTGGTATCGCTTCCTTACCCACACCACCATTGTACCTTCTCTTGTACCTAAACATTTCTTTTGGTCCAATTTCATCAGTAAGGAACACAAAGGTCCACAACTTTGCAAACGATGTAGCATTGCATGATACTTTTTGGTGAGCTTTTCCGAACATCGACTCTGTTAAAATATAAAGGTTTTGAGTATATAAAGTCGCGCTTGTGGCGTTCCTCACTGCTTGATGGTATCTCAGTGAGTCAGAAAAGAAGTCGGCACGGATGTGGTGTGAGTGCACGGGAGAGGCGCTAAACGCTCAATTTCACCGGAAAATGTCATGCAAGCCGCAGCAGCAGCCCGCGCTGTCGGCAGCTATCGCCGAAGTCTATTGCTATACGGATCAGGGGAAAATAGAACAAATCAGCGTCGCGGTGAGGGTGCGGGTGTGGGAGGCTTATTACTCAGACGTCCACACACAATATTACGGGTAACTTGCTCATTTTTGTGGGCAGACATGTGCGTGCACTTTATCTAAATAATATATGGTAGAGAGAGAGAAAAAAAAAGAGAGAAGAGAGAGAGAGACAGAGAAAAGGGAAAAGAGAGAGAGAGAGAGAGAGAGAGAGAGAGAGAGATGGAGAGAGAGAGAGGCATGGAGAGATGAGAGGAGAGAAGAGAGAAGGAGAGAGAGAGAGAGAGAGAGATGTGATGAGAGAGAGAGAGAGAGGGAAGGTGGAAACAGTCTAAAGATGAATTTATTTAAATATTATAATTGCATTGCTGTATAATGAAGAGAGAGAGAGAGAGACGAAGAGAGAGAGAGAGGAGAGAGAGAGCGAGAGAGGAGAGAAGAAGAGAGAGAGAGAGAGAGAGAGATAGAAGGGAGAGAGAGAGAGAGAGTGAGAGAGAAGAGGAGGAGGAGAGAGAGAAGAGAGAGAGAGAGAGAGAGGGAGCGAGAGAGAGAGAGGAAACAGTATAAGATGAATTATAACTATTATAATTAGCATGCTGTATAATTAAAAGAGAGGAGAGAGCGAGAGAGAGAGAGAAGAGAGAGAGAGAGAGAGAGAGAGGGGATAGAGAGAGAGAGAGGAGAGAGAGAGGAGAGAGAGAGAGGAGAGATTAGAGAGAGAGAGAGAAGAGAGAGACGGGTGAAAAAGTATAGATGAATGAGGGAGAATGATCTGGGAGTGTGGCCTCAATCTAGACTCTACGTAGATAAACAGTGTAAGCCTGCCATCTGCATATTGTCGCCGGCGGCATATAGTGCGAAGTATATAGCCAGCACTACTGATTTTTATGTCACTGAAGCTGATACACAATAGTTTATCATCATGAAGTATATTCTACCCATTTCCGCGTTGTTTAAAGCTTTGGTCTGCAATATAGAAGTTTTCAAATGTACATAGTCTTTTATTTCGAGCGACGACAACGGCGGGAGACACTAAACATACACACTGATGGTGATCTTAGTGTAGCCCGTTACCAACGTCGCACTCTGTTTTTTTTGCAGTTTTGTTCATTTATAGCCATATTATTGACACAGATGAGACACAAAATGACCCAGACTCTCCAGATAGCCTTATAACTTCCGAAATCAGGGTGTAAAAATTAAGTATTTAACGCCACCAGACGTCTGTTACAGAAAAAAAAACGTTGTCCGGCGCCATTTCGGTAGACGTCGAAAGACACTGTTGACTCTCATTTTCACCAATGCAAGACATAGGGAATGCTAAATTTTGAGGAGGGATGTTATTTCACTAAAGTATAAACGGGCGGATGACAGTTCGTCTTCCGCAAAAAGACAAATAATTATTTGATTTGTTGAATGATATTTTCTATGTTCCGAATACGTATAAGGACATGGAAAGAGAGAGAGAGAGAGAGAGAGTAGAGACGAGAGAGAGAGAGAGAGCGAGAGAGAGAGAGAGAGAGAGAACGCCGAGACGAGAGAGAGATGAGAGAGAGAGGAGAGAGGAGAGAGGAGAGGAGAGAGAGGAGAGAGAGAGAGAGAGAGGAGAGAGAGAGAAGAGAGAGAGAGACAGAGAGAGAGAGAGAGAGAAGAGAGAGAGCGAAGAGAGAGAGAGAGAAGAGATGAGAGAGAGAGAGAGAGAGAGAGAGAGAGAGAAAAAAAGGAGGAAAGTAAGAAAAGACAGTGAGAAGAATGTGACTATAGGACCGACATTAGTAGTAGTAGCGCAGAGGGATGGATTTAGAAAGGGAAGACAAAACACTTGGGCATAAAAACTGTCTTAAAAAAATAACTACATGCGCAATACTAATAAGTCATCGTTCAAGTAGTCTTTTCCAAATCTGGACTTGCACGAATATTCGGCCTGGGCAGCTCGGGCCGTTTATGGCCCTTAAGTCGGAGGCCGCCGGAGCAACATATATACGGATCATATAGATGGTTTGATCACGTTATATATTACGACTACTGTAATCTCTATATACTGTTTACTTTACGGACGATGGATAAACAAACAAAAAGCAAGAAGTGAGGAGTTTGGAAATGTTACAAAGATAGAACTACGCCCAAGTAGTTCAAGATACATATTCAGGAAAACGGAAAAAAATACTTGGCAAACAAATGAAAACTGTGCACCAATGAGTGTCCAATGTCAGGATGCAGCGCCGATTACTTGATTGAAATAACCTTATATATATATATAATATATATAAAATGTAATTTCTATAGAGTTAGATCGAGATAATAAATATGACTTTGATTGAAAATAACCTTTGTAGTAGAGATAAATAGCAATATATATATATATATATAGAGCGATATGATAATATAGATATATAGAATATATAATCTATATATATATATAAAAAAAATATATGATTATATATATATATATATATGAGATCAGATATATATATATATATATATGAGCTATATATAGTGATGCCAAGTGGTCTTTGGCTAAACCGTTGCACGGCGCATAAACAAACCCCAAGAATGGACGAGTGTTCTGTCACCCTGAAATGTCAACATATTATATATATATATATATATATATATCGAACTATAATTTATATATAGTGCTATATATATGATTAATATATATATATTATATATATATATATTTATTATATATATATATATATATTATCACTCTTGACATTCAGGGTGAAAAAGACCTCGTCATCTTTGGGTTGTTTAGCGCAACGTTTCACCAAACACTTGGCATCATCAGCTAAATAGTTAAAAAAATTATTACATACTGCAAAAGCGACATCTAAAAGAATTTTTTAAAAATAAAAAATCCTTATATCTAAAAATATTAAATAATAAATAAAAATACTTTATACTAACAACCTGTTGTGTATGCGTCTGAGTTGGCAGAGGAATGAATGACAAAGTTGCAGGTAACATTTCGGCTGTGTGTGCGATCAACGAGAGTCGGACATCGAAACAGTGTGATACTTTGATAATGTAATTGTATGAAGGATTTGGTTATAGATCAGGGGCAATCTTGTGTGTATGGATTCTAAAATTTAGTGTCATAGGGTATGGCTGGATAGATACTATTCTTTCCCATAGAAAAGGGTTGATCTAAATCAGTGAGGGGGTGGGGGGATTGCAGATTCAAAGGGTTTAAAGAATGGGTCGACCTTACGTGCGAAACCCCTTTAAATGCTCAGAACCCTAAGGGTTAGATCCTTTTTGTCTCGCCGACGTATTAGCGTTACCTAGAACATTTGAATTGGGTAATTATTTTTAGAGATAAGCTTTAGTATGAGTCTTTATATTTGAATGTGTTCTTAAGGTAATGGATTAGTAAAAATAAATTTAAAATTTGATTGGGAAGGTTAACTAAGTGATCATTGAGTTTTTTGCGAATGGTTGTAACTGAGATGGCCGTAAAATGGAAGTTTAGAAAAGAAATAAATTAGAAAAAGGTAAAATAGTGCCCCGCTTACATCTTTACTCTTAAAATACCGAGCACATTCTTCTTATTTTTTGAAACTACCTAATCTCGCACCCAAACATTAATTCACATATGGTTGAAAACCATTCACTCCCATTTTTGGATATCCTAGTTACTCGTAAAAGTAATTATTTTACCACCTCAGTCTATAGAAACCTACTTTCCCTGGCTTAGGAAACTCAATGGGTTTTCCCTTTTTCCCAAACCTTTTAAAATCAATACATTAAACCTTCTACACGATGCTATAGTTTCTTTCTAATTGGTTTGCCTTTGATAATGAATCAAATTTTCCTTACTAATTTTTTTCCAAAATAAAGGGGCTACCCCTAAAATTAATTGAAATAACTCTCTCCAATTCCAAATAAAAGTTCAACCCAAGTCGAAACCACCCGAACCCATATAGACGCACCTATATTAACTTCCATTTTAGGGCCTCTCAGTTACACCATTCGCAAAAAACTCAATGATCTACTTAGTTACACCTTCCTAACTCAAATTTTTAGTTTATTTTTTACTATCCTTTTACCTTAAGAACACACTTCAAATATAAAGACTCTATCCTAAAGGTCTTATCTCTAACATAGTTTACGGATTCAAAGTTCAAATGTAACGTTATATCGTCGGCAGACACAAGGAATCTAACCCTTAGGCTTTCTGAGCATAAAGTGTTTCTGAAACGTAATTGCCCGACCATTTCTTTCACCTTCGCATCTGCAATCGCTACACTCACAAAATTTAGATCACCCTTTTCTATGAATGACTTTTATTATCCAAATCCAAGGCACACTACCCTAGTGAGCACTAAATTATCAGAATCCATACCCAAATTTGCCCCTGACTTAATAACCCAAAAGTCACTTCATCCATTACATATACTAAAATTTATTATCACACTGTTTCGATTGTCCGACTCTCGTTCGATCGCCACACACGAGCCGAAATGTTCCCGCAAACTATTGTTCTTCAGGCCCTTCTGCAACTCAGACAGCATACCACCCAAGTCTGTTTGTATAAATTGTATTTTTTTTTATTATTAATATTTTTTAGAAATATAGGATTTTTTATTGTTTAAAAAAATTCTTTTAGATGTCGCTTTTTAGCAGTATAGTAATTTTTTTTTTAACTATTTAGCCTATTGATGCCAAGTGTCTTCTGGTGAAACGTTTCGCATAAATCAACCCAAAAAATTTTGAACGAATTTTGTACCCTATAGAAATATAATATATATTATTATATAATAGATTGTATTTATATAATATTATTTATATATAATATAATGTATATTATAATATTATTTTATATAAGAATGTATATATATATTATATATAAATATATATTATGTTAATATATATATAATTATATATATATATTTTATATATTTTTAAAAATTATAATTATATATATATATATATATATAATATATCTTAGGTATCATATAGTATATAGTATATAATATTATATTTATAATATCAATCTTTTTAAATTTAAAAAAATTTTTATATTATATTATATATATATATTTTATTCGTATAATATTATATTTAATATATATATATATATATTTATTATATATAAAATATATGTATTATATAGATAAAATTATATGTTAATATTATATATATGTTATATATATATTACTAATATATTTATATTATATATGTATTGTATATATATTATATTGTATTTTTATATATATATATATATATATATATAAATATCAGAAGAAACAATTAATGTCTTGAGTGTTTAAAATTAATGTAAGATGTTTTTTCTTACACGATTCCTGACTGCAAAATTTTCTAATATTTTGTTCTTTCCATGCAGGACTTCTTCTAGCTCCCTGCAGTTTTCTTTGACGAGCTGTTTATATTCGAAAATTAACGAATGGAATATTGAATGAATGGAAAATGAAAACCACCTGAGAACTCTTGATGCTGCAGCGTTGACAGCATCACAAACCCTTTTACATTAACTTGACATCCGAACCCTGCTTTTGCAGCTTTGGTATTGAAACGGTTAAGAAATATATCAACGAGACTTAAAAGGGAAAGTGTATATGTTTTATTTTCTTGCCTTTTACTAATCCCATAATGTGTTTCAATTCTGGAAAAAACACAAAATCACAAAGACATACTACAGAGATTAAAAAAGTTTACATATTATTATTTCCTGAAACATAAAAAGTACCTAATGTATGGCGTTTTTTCTGCGGGAATCCTGATTGCAACCAAAAAATTCGGTTGCTCAAATTTCGACCCTGTTCCCATCCAGGGAAGATGATTGGCCCGACCCGCAACATTTGTTGTTGTTGTTGTAAACCGTTTGAACCCGAAAATTTTCCGGTTTGCAACCAAAAAATCCCCGCAGAAAACGCCTATGTAAAAACTCAATAAAGTTACCACTTCCATTTTTGAAGTGTTTATATTCTAAGGGTTTCTTTTCGTCAAATATAAATACAAGACACAATATAAATATATATATATAAAATATATATATATATATTTTATAATATATATATATATATATATATAAAATTTATATTATTATAATAATATATATAATATATATCTATATATATATAATAAAATATCATAATATGAATATTAGTTATTCTTATTATACTGAGATTTTCAAGGTGGCAAGACACTCGTCATTCTTGGGTTCTTTATGTGCGTGCACGTTTCGCCAATGGCACTTGGCATCATCAGGCTAAAATAGTTTATAAATTTTGAAATACAAAAAATTGCTAAATGCAACATCTACAAATTTAAAGAAATAAAAAAATCCTATATTATCTAAAACTAAAAACACAATTTATACTTAACAAACCTTGGGGTTTTGTGTGTTGTCTAGGTTGGCAAGGAACTGAATGAACATAGTTTTACAGGTAGCATTTCGGTTCCTATGGAGCGATTTTTTGGGCAAGGGAGAGTCGAACGACGAAACAGTGGATAATCATTTGAGTATATGTAATTGGTATGAAGTGACTTGATTTTTAAAGAATCAGGAGCCCAAGTGCTTGAGGGTGTATGGGATTCAAATAATTTAGTGTCACTAGAGAAGTTTCTTTGATAGGATTCTAAAACCCTTAAATAGAGAATGGGTGATCAAGATCATGGGAGTGGGAGCGTATGGCAGATTGAGAAGGGAAGAAATAATTTCGGCCATACAACAAAAACACCTTTATGTTCTGCGAAACTTAAGGGTTAAGTTCCTTGACGTCTCGCCGATGTATCGAGCCTTACAGCACGAACACTCAATTTATAAATTTTTTGGGAAGATAAGAGTTTTTAGGTATAGGATCTTTATATTTGAAATTGTTTCTTAAGTAATGGATTAGTGAAAACAAATTTAAATTTTGAGTTAGGAAGTGTAGCTTGAGTAGATCATTGAGTTTTTTACGAATGATATAACTAAGATGGCCATAAAATGGAAGTTTGATAAAATTTGTGTTCTAATATAGGTTCGGGTTGAATCGACTTGGGGTTGAACTTTTCATCTAAAAAACTAGAAATTGTTCTTTCTATCAATTTAAAGGGATAGCAATTTTTTTGGGAAAATTTGTAAGGAATTTAATTTCATTATCGGAGGCAAACCAGTTGGAAGAGAAACTATAGCATCTGTGTAGTAAGGTCTTAATAGTATTGGTTAAAAAGGTTTTAGGGATAATGATAAATACTGAGTTCCAATCCTACACAACCTACCTTCACAGGACTTGAAACTCAGTATTTATCATTTCATCCTAACCTTTTCAAAACCCAAATACCTATTAAAACCTTACTACACAGATGTTATAGTTTTCTTTTCCCAACTGGTTTCCCTTTCGATAATGAAATTAAACTCCTAATTATTTTTTTACAATATAATGGCTACCCCCTTTAAAATTGTTTAGAAAAAAAATTTATAGTTTCTTGATTTTCATAGGGATTTCATAAGGTGTGCAAACGCAAAAGCGCCGACTCCAACCCAGCCTCCAAGTCCTTGGGATATAAGACACAAGCTTTTCAGCAGCTGCTTTGACTCAGTGTTCGTTTGTTTGAGATTTCTGATAACAACCCCAAACTTCTCTCGAAGGTCGCTTTAAGCTGCAAGGCGTTGTTGTAGGGCAGCACAGAGTTTGTCGATGAGGGGCCCAAGAATGCGTCACTCTAAACTTGTCTCTCCCTGTCAGCGAAACATCCTCCGCGGAGTCTAGTTCATCGTGGTGACGCGTGCGCTTCCTAATACGCTGGGTGTCGGGTCGTAGTATGCAGCATTACTCGTCCCCTCACAGGGATCAAAATCATTACACGTAGCCATAGCTTTTTGCTTCACAGTCATCGAACTGGGATCTCAGGGCATCAACAAATTGTTAAAGAGATTCTAGCAGTATAACAGCTGTGTTGAGGGAGGCCCAGAATTTTGCAGCTGGATATTTCAAACTCCGAAACCTTTCTAATACTTTTTTGCCCAAATTTTAAGAAGAATTATTTGTTTCAAGTTTTTAAAAAACCTCTGAGAACCAACTTGCTTCAGCTCTTGTTTCGCTGGCTTGATTCTGATCTGAGGAAAGCTCTTCCAAAAAAATGATGTTTTCTTGTGTGCTCTACGAAGCAGGCTACAGCATCTTCTCGTGCTGACCAACGAATGTCTGAAAGTTTTTTATCAACTTTCAATTTTTTATCTGTATTAGTCTCTAGTACCTCACGGTGCCCTCCTCCAACGATAATAGATGCAGAAAGAAAGGTGTACATATTTTGTATCAAGCAAAAAATACACTGCAGCAGACAGCTTTCTGCAGCACACTTACCCACCAATTTTAAAGGAATGCGCCATACATTATGTCCCTCAGCTTCACTGCCCCTCATTCTTGATTATCTGTTGGATCCCCTGATTTTACCAACATGTTGCTGGCATTGTCATAGGACTGTCCTCGGCAGTCGATAACTGGAATGTTCTTCTCTTTAAGAAAATCAAGAACAGTTTGTAGCAATAAACTTTTGCCAGTGGGCTTAGCATGGGGATAACTGCAAAACCTTTCAACTGGGCCTGTAGTAGGCAGTACATAGCGGGTTGTAAAAGTAAGTTGATCATTGTGGAAATATCAGGTTGTGGGGTGAACAGAGCTTGAGAAGTACTTTGCTGTTTTTACTTCATCTGTTATTGAGGACAAAACCTTTTCTGCCATTATTCTAATAAATTTTCCTCAGAAATGACATGGGACAAGTAGGAAGTATGACCACTACCTTGTTTGCGTGTTTCTTGATATGTGCTGCCAAAAAACTGTCGTATGTGCTCAGCAGCTCTACAATCCCAAGATAGTTTCCATTGTGTTCTAATCCAGTTACTTCATCCTTTACCCACCGAATAGCTAGGCCGCGTTCGCAAAGTAGCTTTAAAACATCTACAAACCTCCTCAATACTGCTTGCCAGTACTCAGATTTACTTTCATATTGTTGTAAAAGATTAGAGTCAATACGGGGACCCGTAGTCTTTCGATATATCATTTCGACCATAGTATTCCTGTGCTGATCTGACCTACTGTGAGATTTCTATGGCATACCTAGCATTCTTCCAAATAT
Organism: Chionoecetes opilio; assembly: GCA_016584305.1. NCBI lineage: Eukaryota > Metazoa > Arthropoda > Malacostraca > Decapoda > Majidae > Chionoecetes > Chionoecetes opilio. The sequence goes on from JACEEZ010005888.1 coordinate 30,164, forward strand.
TGAAGCCATTTTTGAATGAGTTTTCCACCTTTGACATAAGCTTGCATGGAAACAAATACACTTGACCAGTTGTTTTTTGAGTAACAGAGCCATTTAAAATTAATTTCTTGGCCAGATAATGAAAAGAGTTCGAGTGAAAAATGTCTTTGCACAATGACGGGTTCTGTTTTGACGGGTTAGGGCTTTCACAGCTGATTCTTTGAAGTCACCATCACAGTGTCGAACATTCTGCGCTTCCCTTTTTCAACCAATAGTCACACCCTTTTCAGGAAATTTTTTTAGGCCATAATCAAGATCATTTTTCAACTCCCTTTTTCAGTACGATTCTAACTTGACTTCCCCCTTTTGTCTCCTCACTGTGTTCAGGTTCAATTGCGCTATACACTAGTTCAGTAACAAGTTGTGACTTCTCCGTTGTTGCAGGCGTAATTGGTGTCTCTACTGTTGTACATTCAGTCTCAAGACTTCGTATCTACCATTTCAGCAGTACACTTGTACTTGGTTTGTTCAAGCTAGGACTAGATTCAGCGTGAGTTTGTGATTTTGCAGATTCATATACTGTTGGATATTTCAGCCATTGAGTTTTTTTTTGGGAGTTTTCTTTCTCTTTCCTTTTCGTCTGTCTTTTCTTGTCGTTTAACAGAGCCAGCTTTATACTTCCTCCCATGATCACGATCACGACTTGTTGATTTCTCCAGTGTGCCTCACTGCAGCCTCACTGCCTTATCCTGATAAAGAAAAACTAAAAACATCATATTTATTAAATTATCACTAATCAATTGTTATTATTTTTGTGGAATCATAATTTATTGTGGCGTGGGTTTACGAATACCGTGATCTTAGTACACGTCTTACCGTTCGTTGTTCTGGATGCAGAAGTATGTTTGTAGTGAGGTGAGTCCGCTCAGGAACTTGAAAATTGATGTCGAAATTTTTCTTCACTCACTCTCTCTATATAATGTTATATAGGGTCCAGGTAATACACTTAACCCCGTCCTACCCTTTTTTAAGTAGTATATTGAAATAAGATATATACAAGGATGTACAGAGGACACTGAAATGACCAGTGTCGAGTAAAATTGGATCCTGACTCATTCTCCTGAGGTCAGTGGATCACGATCAAACCCCGGTTTATGGGGCGTGACTTTTAGAAAAGAGGACACAGAGTAACAAATGAGATAAAGAAGGAGGAGTTGAAATTTTCCCATAGCCAATCACTAAATATAAATGGATGAGGAAAAGTTGTAGCCAATACAGTTGAATGACTGAGTGGAAAAATGAGGGAATAGGTGTGGTTATAAGGATCAGGCGCGTGGGGCCTTTCGTGTCACCTTACGTTACCCTAGGAGAAGGAAAGATAAGGAACCTGACACGACATGGAGCTGCCTTGTCGGTCGAGGTCAAAAGGATATAAGAGGAGGATGCGAATATAAGTAATTGGAACATACGAGGATACGAGGGCCGTCAGGAGTAATGGGCCCCAGACATAACTACGGGCACGGTTTGTTTACATCGGTGCATTGTGGGGATAAGTCGGGGTCGCCGCGGGTGGACCTACGAAGGAAAACTACGGCGATGGAAGAATTTAGAGTTATTTTGCGCGAAATTGATATTCCAGGTGCTATTTACGTGCCTGTTCTCGCTGAGAACACTATAAGAAGACCTGAGGTAATGGCTATGTGCAGAGGCTTCTAAACCCGAAAACAGAGTCATAACAGAGCCTCGTCAAAAGGTAAGCAACTGGTAGGTACGTAATGTCTCCCTACCACTTGCTTACTTCTTAATGAGACTCTGCTGTGACTGTTTTTCCTGGTTTAGAAGCCTTTGCACATCAACCTCAACCCCAAGTCCCTTTTCTATTTGTCAGCGAGCACGGAAAAATAGCACCTGGAATATCCCAAATTTTGGCCAAACAAATCGAAATTTTTTTCATCGTCGTAGTCTTCTCTTTGTAGGTTGTACATATTATTATTCATGGTTATGATAGTATTAAAATACCTTATTAATTGAGTTCCTTTTGTTTTTCTTTCCTCATAATAAATAGTGGTACAGTGGTTAAGTGTTTTCTTGACGAGCCAATGAAACTCTTGAGTCTATACCACATCACCAAACCTTCGCTTTGATTTATCTTATTACTCCATCGGTATCCGGTCATTTCGCCCACAAAGCCATTTCGCACACCTGGAGTCATTTCGCCACCCATGGAGTCATTTCGCCACACCATGGAGTCCATTTCGCCACACCATGGAGTCATTTTCGCCCACACTATGGAGTCTAGGAGCTAGGAGGTTAGGTTTATATTTGTTTAGTGTGTCGAGAACCCCCACTCCCCGTAGGAGGTTAGGGAGATTTGTTTAGGGTAGGTTAGATTTGGGTAGTTTTGGTTAGATTTGGTAAGGTTTGGGATAGGTTTAGTTTGGTTAGGTTAGGTTATCGATGGGTCAAGCCCCTTGCTAGGGTAGGTTAATTTTGGTTTGGCTAGGTTTATTTTGTTAGGGAATTTCTCTAGATATAAGGAAATTTACCCTAGATCTAGGGAAAATTTTACCCCCCTACAAACTCTTTAATTAGTGTTTCCGATTTCATAATTATTCCCCACCCGAAAACCCCGCATTCCCACCCGGTCCCCCTTGGGGAAGTGGGGGAGTATGGGCAAAAAACTAGAAATTTTACCGTCATTTCGCCCAAGGTTACTGGTGGTTCATTTAATTTTTGCCAGAGGGGATATAGTTTACATGACTCCGTGACATGGATTTGGTGTGGCGAATTGACTTTAGAGTGGGCGAATTGACTCTTACATGTGGGCGAAAGTTTGTGGCGAATTGACGTGTGGGCGAAATGACCGGTAACCACTCCATCCATAAAAAAAGTGCATAACCACGGTGACATTACCCATTCTTTGCCTCATTTTACCTGGTACTGTCGTCTACCGATATTTTATCCCTACACAAATCGGAAAACCTCGCCCGACGGTAATGGTTAGGGTTTGATTTTGCTTTGATTTATCTTATTACTCCATCCATAAACAAGTTGCATAACCCGGTGACATTTTCCATCCGTGCCAATCTAACCTATCCCTAACCTAACCAAATCTAACCTAACCCCAACCAAATCTAACCTAAACTACCCAAAACTAACCTACCTACCCCCAAACCCAAACAAATCTAACCTAACCTCCTAGCGGGGGTTGGGGGGGGTTCTCGACACACAAACAAATATAACCTACCTCCTAGCTCTAGACTCCATAGTGTGGCAAATGAAAATGACTCCATAGTGTGGGCGAAATGACTCCATAGTGTGGGCGAATTGACCTGTGGGCGAAATGACTCCATGGTGTTGCGAAATGGCATGTGGGCGAAAAGACCGGATACCGATGGAGTAATAGATAAATCAAAGCGAAGGTTGGTGATGTCGGGATAGACTCAAGAGTATTCATTGGGTCGTCAAGTAACCTTAAACCAAAGATGTACCACTACTTATTATGAGGAAAGACAACAAAAGGAACTCAATTAATAAGGTATTTTAATAAATATCATAACCATGAATATAATATGTACCCAAACCTACAAAGAGAAGACTGCGACGACGAAAAAATTTCGAGTTGTTTTGGCCGAAATTGATATTCCAGGTGCTATATTTCCCCTGCTCGCTGACAATATAGAGAAGACTTGAGGTGATGGTTGATGTCAAAGGCTTTTTAAACCAGGAAAACAGTCACAGCAGGTCTCATTAAGAAATAAGCAAGTGGTAGGGAGACATTACGTACCTACCAGTTGCTTACCTTTTGACGAGGCTCTGTTATGACTCTGTTTTCTTGGTTTGAACCTCTGCAATACCATTACCTCAGGTTCTTCTCTATAGTGTTCTCAGCGAGAAACAAGCACAGTAATATAGCACCTGGAATATCAATTTCGCGCAAAATAACTCTAAATTCTTCCCTCGCCGTAGTTTTTTCCCCTTTGTAGGTCCCCCGCGGCGACCCCGACTTATCCCCACAATGCACCGATGTAAACCCAAAACCCTGACGTAGTTATGGGTAGGGTCCATTGGAGACAGTACATGGGACCCTCACAGGCGCGGGCCTAGGCCCGGGCCTATTCCCCCCCCCCCCCCAAATCCCCACTGTCTACGGTAGGAGTAGTAATAGGTAACATGGCGGGTGGCGACATTAGTGCAGGTGGCGACTAAAGTGCTTCTACGGTAAGAGTAAGTATAGGTAATATATGGCGGCTGGCGACATTTAGTGCAGGTGGCGACTAAAGTGTTACTGCGGTAGGAGTAAGTATAGGGAAAATATGGTGGCTGGCGACATTAGTGCAGGTGGCGACTAAGTCTTGTCTACGGTAAAGTAGGTATAGATAACATGGCGGCTGGGGACATTAGTGCAGGTGGCGACTAAAGTGTTTTCTAAGTGGTTTGGTAAGGTATGCCCATTTTTTATTTGAGTCACCCTCAATATAAGTTTTCATTGTTTATATAATTTTTCTTTTTATTGAGTATTTGATGTCCTATAAAGTATTAATGGTATATAGGATACAGTGTAATATTCTGCCCTATATTATGTATACTACAATACAGAAGTATACAGTAAAACTATTGTCCATACACATACATAGGAGGCAGGCGGGGGAATTTCCACCAATCAGAAGAGAGCCGGCCCGGGCCGCCATCAGCGTGCCGGAACAAAGGCACAAAAAGAGAAGAAGCCGGCCCAAAACTGCAGGATCCCAAGTGGCCACAAGAAAGAAGAGAAAGACAGGCAGACCACAAAAGCGGGCCTGGCAACGCGATCTCAGCCTTGTTTTAGCGTTGACAATACGTTCCCCTGGAGCACGCCTTGGTGCCGCGGGAGTGAGAGTGTTGGGGTGTGTGAGAGTGTGTGAGAGGTGTAGGAAGGGTGAGAGGGGAAATAGCCAGCTGGCGTGTGTGTGTGAGGGTTGAGAAGGTGACAGGGGTTTACAACCTGGGGGTGCCTTGGCTGTGGGCAAAGACTACTGTATACTTGTAAGTATTTAGGTATACTGTATACTGTTATACTTTATAGATAAGAGTTACTGTATCTGTATACTGAAAAGTATATAGAGTAGTCTTTGGCTGTGGAGCGGCGCCTTAAAACTAATCAATTTAATCAAGTCTTTGCTGTGGCTATCTAGCGTGTGCCCGGAAATCCCCTTCCACCCTTTTTTAGAAAACCATTTAAACTTGGTTGGGGCTGTTCCCCTCCATAGGGTTTTTTTAGCACTTCCCCCTCACCTGTAGCACCTGCAAATTTTATATTGGCACTAGGGGGGGGGGGGGCACGTGCCCCCTTTCCTACGCCAAAGGGCAGCAAAAGCCTTGGCCGCTGCCAGCCTCCCGTGACGTCATGTACTTAGGCTCCCCCACGTAAATTTTTACGAAGGGCCTTGTTGCTGCTATTTTGCGAAAAGAATTAGGGTCCTTCGTCTTACCTCTGGGGTCTCGCTGGCGGGGGTTCGACACAAGGTTGGGTCGCCACGTCCTTTCCTCCATTGGCCCAGAGAATTTAGGGGGAACGACGTGGTGTGCTTGGCTGGTGGAAAGGGGGTACAAAAAGCCCGTCGGGTGGACAGGGTTCCCGCCCGGATTTTGTG
>JACEEZ010005889.1:0-14785 GCA_016584305.1 Chionoecetes opilio
TGAGGAAAAGATCTGTGCATATGAAAAGACATGTCAAGAAAACAGTATAAAATAATTATATCAAAATAATACTATAAGGTTAGGATATTAAGTAAAAAAAACAGGTAAAAGCTCCTGAAAAAACAGCTGTCATTAGTGGGACATGTATGAGTGTAGCTTAATGGGTTTAGAGGACTCAACAGGTAGAAAATTGACAGAAACTGTGAGAATGGAGGAAAGTCAATAAAGTGATTGACTTATCTATAACTGGAAATAGAGTCAGTTAGTCATGTAGATCATGTATCCTATAGTAGCAAGATTTGGGTACATAGCATATTAACATTAAATGCAGACTAAATAACTACATGACTGACTTATTAAAAAATTTATGACCAATTATCAGATGCATCAGAATCATGAAGGCCATACAACTCAACATACAGGGGAAAATCATCTCTCAAGGCAAGAAGTTAGGAGAACTTTGAGAAGGATAATATTCAGAACACTGCAGAAGGATTAATCCTAAAGGTATCTAGAATCTCATTCAATGAAGCTGATACGAACTTGGAGAGTTTTGATACGAAAATGATGAAGTACATATTATAGGAAAATTTGGAGAAAAATGGCCTTGGAACATGGTAGTGTTTACAAAATTAACCGCTAGAAAAGCACATAATGATATTTGCGGAAAATTAAGAGAAGCAGTATACATAATTACGTTAAGTTAAAAGCATAGGCAAGTGAAAAAAAACTGGGTTGGTTGTCACATCATATGAAAAGTTATTTTCCATTATTATAACAGTACACAGCTTAAGGCGATACTCCATGAATATTCTGTAGGAAAATTGAGAATGAAAATTCTACGAAGCATTGACAGAAACATAAGACAGATGCGATCGAGCGATCTTAGACGAAATACGCAGCTGTTCAACCTACGGGTTAGAAGACACAAGGAATATATATAGGATGAAGCGGAAGTAGGAATAGTCTGTTCGTAGAGATGAATATGGATAAGATTTAAAGACCTACTGGCAATATAATTCACCAAGGAACTTCATAACAAGATGGAAACAGATTAAGAAGTGAATGCTTTAGTTGCTAAAGTAGAATGGTTATATATAGAGTTAAGAAAGCATTCATTAGATTTATCATTAGAAAACTTATGAGACGCGAATGTACTGAAAGAGATTTAGTTGAATTATACTGGAACCTTCATGGGATAAGGAGACTCAAAACAACTCTGGACGAATTAAGTGGAATTTCTAATTACCAAATAAACTGAAAACAAAAATAATATGCATGTCCTAATATCGAGATCTGGTTCATGCAATAACCACAAGCTCTGACGGCATTATGCTATGGCATTACTAATTCCCTTGTTTCAGATGGTAACTGAAATGCCGCTTGAGGTCCATTCCTTGATGCAAAACCTGGCCAATTGAATTGACAGCACTCAATTATAAAAAAGTTGCCATACAAATCACATATCCTACATTGTCTGAAGTTTAAGTTTACAATTCGGGCAGACATTATTATGCACAAGAGGTGAAAGATGTCCTCAAAGAAATGCATTGTGGTGTTCACACCTTGGAATCAGGGCACACAGGCCAAAATCACCGCCATGTACTTATGGCTGATGACTCGTGATGTTACTGCAATGGCTAAGTTATATTTTGAAGCTCTTTCTTAATGACAGAGGTGAAGATGCTGGACTAGAGTTTTGGAGGGAATTTAATATAGTATTGCAGGTGAATTCAATGCTGAGTGTTGGAGGGAATGGATGATAGTATTGCAGGTGGCATTCAATGCTGGAGTTTGGAGGCATGTATTTATAGGATTGCATGTGGATTTCCAATGCTGGAGTTTTGGAGGGAATAGTATTTATAGTATTGCAGGTGGTTTCAATGCTGGAGTTGTTTGAGGGAATGTCATTTAAGTATTGCAGGTGGATTTCAATGCGCGAGTTTGGGAGGGAAGTATTTATAGTATTGCAGGTGGATAGTAATGCTGGAGTTTTGGAGGGAATGTATTTATAGTATTGCAGGTGGCTTTCACATGCCTGGAGTTTTGGAGGGGGAATGTATTTTTATAGTATCTGCAGGTGGATTCAATGCTGGAGTTGGAGGAAATGTATTTATAGTATTGCAGGGGATTCAATGCTGGAGTAGTAAATGTATATATAAGTGGAAGCGAGTTTGATGCGTGGTATGCATGGAAGAATAATAAGGAGAAACAAATGACAGGTTAGTGGAAACCGAGAAATGATGATGGAACGACTTTTTTAAGAGTTCGGATATTTTCAAGTTTCATCAGCTCGCACATGGTGTCAGTAGCAAACTGACATGGTAGCACAACCAACCCCACTCTTTTGCCCTTGCATACGTTCCCAACTTATGCTAATCATTAGCCTCTTACAACCACCTTATAAGAAGTAAGTAAACAATAAGGATACCTCACACATCTGTCCTTACATATGAGTTGCAGGTATTATGGATTATTCATGAGAACACAATGAGCGATAATTTCTACCAGAATCAAAGAATGTGTTGAGAAACAGATGTCTGCTTCACACCTTCCTGATTGTTTAAGGTTGGTAAAACAAAAAAATTGCAAACTATGGGAGCGGTGGGTGGAGTATCTTTCTTGACTTGCAAAAACATTTTCCCATTAAAGTAATCGTTCAGACCATTTATCATTTTGATTTAATGCAATAAAATTATAGCCATAGCGAGCATATCAACAATATTTGTTCACTTTTTGCATCCAGTCAGCGTTTTCAACTAAAAATGGGTCTGGACGATTAAAAAAAAAATTAAGTTCTACAGAAACATCCGTCCGCAAAAAACGAGGATCTAACTTCCTCGTTCAGGTTGTGTAATGTGTGGGTATACATGTGTAAGGATGTTATGCATAATTCCTTATATAAGCTTATAGGTCATGATCACAGCAATAGTGTCGTGTCCTAGATCTTGATGTGTATTCTGTCTGTATTCCGATGTCATGACAAGAACTTGATAAATTTGTGTCTTCAATCTTTTGTCGTCGTGGGATTCAAACTGGTATACCCGAAGGGAGGATGGTAGCTATGTCATGCAATGGTACTGTTACCGTGTTTGTTCATTCAGTGGCAACCAGGTCTTGATGTCCTTGAAGGTATTCATCCACAAAACAACTTTCAGGGTCTTATATGAGAAATTTATGACATTCAGATCCAGACCTGTCCCAAGGCCAGTTTTAGAAAAAAATCCAAACAAGGGACATAAAACATCCATCAAGGATGAGGGGCAGATGGGAAGTGATGGGTGTGGACCTTATAGGCCCTTTAAAATTACACCAAAGGGAATAAGTTCGTTATCACCCGATGACGGATTATTCACCAAGTGGGTGTGAATACCCATTACCAGGACAAAACCGGCACCAGTGTTGCCAAAGTCCTTAATGAAAGGATATCCGGCTAGGGCCCACCAATCAAGCTTACACGGTCGTACAAAAAAAAATCGAAGATTGGTTCTGCGACTAAAAATGAAGCGTTATAGGTAATCACCCTGCTGAACTCGAATCTGATGTTCATATTAACTCTATCATCGTCAGTTTTAGAACCAGAGCAATTCATGAAACAAATAGGGTAAAATCAGCAGAAATAGGTTCACCAATGTTTTCATTTAAACTCTAATCTTTTCTTTTTCAAGTACTATTAGGGGCAGTGCAGTGTTTTTGAGTCAGTTTGTGGTTTGTGCAGTGAGAGGGGAGGGTGTGCGCGCTGCGTATTGCGAAGGGGTTAGAGGCGTGTAGTACATTTACTACTGACGTACGCTATTGACATATGTTAAAACATTTATTTTCGATGCAGATAGATGGTGTGATTAGAGGAGTCTAATTTTAGTTGGTTGACCGTATATAGTACCTTGTAACGGGGCGTGATGGAGCGCCCGTAACTGTGTGAAATGCATCGGACGTTTTTGTTACATATGTGGAATTTTTACCCCTGACAGTCTGAAGAAAACCTCTTACAAAGAATGTTAAAGCAGCTTATCGCATTACTTCAAGTGCGATATAGGTGATCAAGATAAGAAGTGGCGCCCCTCACACGTCAGCATGCAACCCCTGTGTGAACACTTGAATGAATGGATGCGTGGCAAACGGCATCAGCATGCCTTCGGCATACCAATGGTTGTGGCGTGAAAACAAAAAGATCACAGTACTGACTGCTACTTCTGCCTCAAAACATCAAAGGATATTCAGTAAAAAACGCGAGCTAAATCAGGTATCCACGTACCTTCTGCCATCAGGCCTGTTGCCACATGGGTCTGATCTCAGTTCAATGTTCCAATTGCAAGTGCTATAAGGAATCAGATTCGAACGAGGAGATAATCCCATGGATACAGACTTTCAAGAAATTAGAGACAACAGAGAGCCCAAATCATCAGTCAGAAATGCTACAGACCTTGCTAGGGGACCTATATCTACCAAGGAGAAAAAGGAAGTCCTGGATCTCGTCTCAAGAATGAATTTGCTACAAGAAGGAGTTATCATCACCACGTTCGTCGTAGACTAATAAGAACTTCAAGCTTTTTCAAGATGGAAACACAAGCTCTGTTACTGCGTGATGTTGACACACTCATGGAAACAACTTTGTGAGGACTCACACTTATGAAATGAGTGCGTTTGGCGGCTGTTCAAGATTCAGAAAAAACACGCTAAAGGCCGTTCTTTCTGCAATAAAGGGAAATAAGCTTCCGAGATGTTCCCAATGCGCATGGCCATGAAATGAGTGAAACTTATGAAAACTATAAGAATTTGTTACGCTGTTAAATATGAAGAACAATCGTGGAATCTGTGGGGACCTGAAGGGAATCTCCTTGCTTCTAGACTCCAGTTAGGTCACTAAGTGCACATTTGTTTTCTTTGTTTTTGGGATCTGAGCGAGACAGCCAAACATTACAAACAAAAGGAATGGCCAGCCGACCGGAAAAGACTCACCTGCAGGTTCACTGTATGTACAAACTCTTGTTGACAGTGAAAAGGGGTACTTACTCCTATTGCATCTGAAAACTTGGGTTAATGAAAAATTGTGAAGGCCAGGGATCCAAAATGGAGCGGGCTTTTCAGTATTGCTTAGCAAAGTTGAACGCACTGTATCTGAGCCAAAAGTAAAGGCAGGTGTTTATCAATGGCCCTCAAATTCGTAACACTCAATGATGATACTTTGTAAATGGGTTCACTGTGACCCTGTGTGTTATAGATTATAATAGCTGCGGAAGACTGGTTTGGCTGTTATAAAGAAAACCTAGGTAAGTTCGAGCATCGAATATATGAGGAACTTGTAATGACAGGTTGAAGAGTTACCATGCGCTTGGGGCTCGAGGATGGTCACTCCCAAATCCACTTTTTACATTCACATCTTTATTTCTGCACAACGAATCTTGGCGCGGCCAGTGATGAGCAGGGGAACGTTTCCACCAGGACATGCAACCATGGAAACCGATACAAGGACGATTCAGTCCAACATGCTAGGGGACTATTGCTGGCGCTACAAAAGTTGGAAAGTAGCTGCTTCCTACAAACGAAAGAGCAAACTACAGAAACACTTCTGTGTACTATGGAGCAGGGTGAGTATTTTGTGTGTTATCTATAGTTTTGATCATATGTATATTTAATACCAATTGAGATCTTGACGGTTCTTCTGAAGTGAACAGTCAGACTGACTGTTCTTCGAACTAGCGCATCTTTCTCTCAAAAAAGATCTCGAAAGTGTGTTCCAAAATATATAATATATATATAATATATCTATAATATATATATATATATATTATATTATATATATATATATATATAATAAAGAAGTCCCAAAAATTTACTGTGCTGGGCATATTTCGGATATTTCCAAGATGTGCACATTCGGATATATTGGAAAATAATTTAAGTATATTTTTGACCGATATGTTACATTAGTCCGAATAAAGCCGGCAGGCACCACCATAATTAATACGAATAATATATATTAAACGTAGGGGGATTGTTTCGATTAATTATATAATTTATATATACGTATATAATATAATGCTATTAAATTTAAATGCCGATCTTTCAAAAACTATACGTGCTAGAGAAAAGCAATGCCATTTTTGGAAATCAGCAGCGAAAATGCTTTCCAACCCACCACACATATGAACTCGGAAACCATTTTTGGTGTCGACCAGTTTATCACCTGAATCAAGGCCGAGAATTTGTTAAAGAGGTAATGTATGAGAAATGATGGTGCATAACCAAACAAAAATGTGAGAAGAAGCTCCTGGCATAATCAATGTCAACTATTTTTTTTTTTTTTTTGGTGATGCCAAATTATTGATATCAACAAATTATCTTATCATGACTAGCAATTCATTATCATTAGAATCTGAAAAGTCACGTGTTATGTGTTTTGTCACCTCATTGTAGCTTGCAGTCAGCTCGGTGGGGACGTGCACTATGTGACTGATTCTATGGGCCTTCCTCAAGAACCTCGTCTTGTATTCTTGGTCTGCCTACTGGCATCCCACCTTTAGCAGTCCTTCTGCCCTCTGAGTGACACTATACTTCAGAATAACCTGTCCAGCCCACTCCTTAACTCTTAACATTTATTATGGCACCAGACCACACCTTTACTGCCGACCATACAGTCATGGTCAACCTTTTATGGAGGACTGAAATGTAAGTAACTTCTAATTTACTGTGCTATCTTGTATTATTGAAATCACCGTTATTTTGTACAAGGTCAACAAGAAGTATTGGCCATGTTCACTATCAAGCATTTTTGGCCTCACCTACCACCCCCCAAACTAATGGACAAGACTGAAAGGGACCAATCAAACACTAAGACTGCCATTTCCAAACTGAGTAATGAAGAGCATGACAACTGGATGAGTAAGTATAAGACAAGTACGTGCTTTGACTTGTAAGGATTTGTTTAAGGCATAGGCTACAGTAATGCCCTCGATACATACGAGCTATTATTACTTGAGCTAGACAGGATAAAAACACCGTTAATCTAAATGGTAGTCACAAAGCAAAGGAAAACCATTATCTTGGTCAATTCCATATACAATCTTGATTGATTGGTGTAATGAGTGGATAAAGTAACACTTAACCTTTCTAAGGCTTTACTCAGCAATAACCAGAGCTGTGTTACAGAGGGAGTAGCTGAGTTGAACTGACTCCAAGGTGAGGAATGCCAACATATCACTTCCGAGGGAGTATCTCGAAAGCTTCCTTCATAAACTTGCTATGAATCAGTGAAGCCTTACACTTACTAGTGAACACCAGAGAATGAACAGAGATAACAACCATAACCTTAAAACACTAAAACTAACAAAACACCACATTTGGTATCCCCAATTCAGCATTGGTGTAGAAGTTAGCCTTGAAACGCTCAACCCCCAAAAAAAAAATATGTAAGCCAGAATATCTAATCATCAATTAAATCTGATACTTTTAATTAAATGTGTAGCGTGGGGAGCTGAGATAAACTGAAAGCACTTGGATAATTATAACAAACATTACAGGAAATGAGGACCACACTCGATAAAAGTGCGGATAGTGGCTGTTAGTCAATAAAACATTGTGAGTAGAGGAAGCCATCAGTAGCCACCAAGACAAAATAACGTATAATGTTGAACAGACCTTTGGGTAAATAATGTGTGATACGATGGTGGTTACCCGTAATTAAAATAGTGAAAGTGAGTGAGTGGTGGTGTTTTCATGATACAGAGTAATAATTCTTGTCCGCTATATTCTTTGTGGCCGAATAGGTTGTCTAGTTAATTAGATAATAACTTATATACTTTATAAGGTTTAGGTCTTAATATTAGAAGTCCTGGAATTGCCAGCGCTATGTAGATAATTAACTGCAGTGTGTAGTCAAAGTGTTTTCTTCAAGCAAGTTATCGCCCATTTGAATATACAAGGCATCCAGCATTGTCAAGGTATGAAAAAGGAATTTCATAATAATCAATCATTGTAGACTGCTACATCCTTTCGCATATCAGTGATCAGGGTATCAGTTAGAGGATCTGGCCACATGCTACCACAGTGAGATAGTTAATACATACACTGGGGAACAAATTGGTGTTGAGTTAGGTCTGACAGTTATAAGTAATTTTGGGTGCTGAATCCAAATGATTCATTTTTTCTCTATCACGTCAAGATTTTTTGAACTGTAGGATTTTCGTTTTCTTTAAAAACTATGAAAATAATGTGCATAACAGTAACAGTGCTTATTTTATAAAAAGTGCAAATGTAACATACAATGAAAAATGAAAGAATAGGCATGAATTAGGAAGTTTATTTAACATTATCATGTTTTTCGAAAAGGATAAGGCTATAATTGTGTGCAGTTAAGGTAAAAATTTACGTTTGTAGCTTTCGTTGGAGTTTCAACTTGAGGCCTAAAACGCGTTGATGCTCCAAAATAGTCAGCCATCAATGGCACACCATCTACCCTGGTAAACGTCTTCCATAACCTTCAAAAATCTGTGAAATGTCACCATGCTCGTCGATAGCAGCACCAAAACTTTCCGGAAAGTTGCAAGATGGCCTATGTCAAAAAATTACTTAATACTCATGTTGCAACCAAGCGCTTTGTAGCTCTCCATTAGTTTCGAACAATTTCTGGTATTACTTGACGTGTATTGCCAAGAAAGTTCTGACCGACGTCTTTGAATGATAGCCAAGCATTCTTTCCAAGTTTGACACTAGTACGTGAAAATGTTTATTTTTGATGAGCTGTCGAATTTGTGGACCATCCCCCAACACACCGGCCTTGATTTTTTCAATTGACAGTCCAGAAATGCCAGATGAGGTACTTCAAAACAGTCGCCACAGTTGACAATGCGTTTACAAATTGTTTCCATGAGACTAGTTTTATGTGGCATAGGTGGGAAATATTATTTTCTCCGTCAAAAGTGGCTCATGTACAATGTTAGGATCTTACAGTTTAAGATCAGGATCTCGGAGGCCAATTCGTCGAACCCAATGCTCTCTCGAGCTCTGCTATCCCACATACAGAGAAAGCAGGGATACTTTGTGTATCCCGTTGTGACCAAGAAGAAGGGACACCATTTTAAGCGTCAACACAGATGATCCAATTGTGTTTGTTCATATTGCAATACTCAATGACTATCTTTACATCGCCATATTCTTCACGAAGACAGACCGAATGACAATAGCGGACTGCTGCCAAACAATTGCCAAACAAAAAAAGTTTTATACAGCTCACAAGTGGAATTTTGCTATCATGCGAGGTAAGCTGTGGAGAAAAAAACTTGACGTGATAGAAAAAAATGATACAGATTTGTAATCAGCATGCCAATTTAGTCTAAATCAAGCCTCAAAAATATAACTCAACAATTTTTTTTCTTCAAATTGTGCCCCAGTGTTAGAATCTAAGAGGAAAGTAAGTCGAGATTGTGGCAGTAGGAATGGAGCAATGAATGAATGAATGATTTAGGAAAACTAACTAGTGCTTGACAGTGAGGGCGTGGCAGAGGTAAATTTAGCTTTGAAATGGTAAGTAATCATCATAATTCATTATCATTTATCATATTTCTATTCTACTAGTATATGACTGTTAGTTTGCGCGATTCATGGTTTTCTTGCTATCGTAATAATCTCTGCTTCTGATAAACATATTCCCAGTACAATATACTTTCGTATCTCAATGTTATCATAGTATGCTATTTTACTGAGTGGCAGGAAATTAACATTAATATTATAAATCGCAAGTTTAAAAGCCCAATTTTGCTTTAGAGTACTTTGATATAGCCATGGGATGACCTGTTAAAAAATAAAGTCCTTTATTAAGATTATCTTTCCTATTTTATGTTCATGTACCCAATCTGTTAATCACATCGCAGTATTTTATTCACCTAGTTTGTTACAAGTACTAAAATGAAATTACACTTCCTCTGGTTTATCTGGCCTATACTTACATTTGTTCATTAACCATTGTTTTTGGCATAAAAGTAATTGCTGTATAAAAAAAAGTTACGTGGCGTACAGGCATACTATATAAGGTTAATGGATTAAAAAATATGGTTAATTAAAGTTAAGCCTTGTTGGTTCCACTGGAAGAGTCATAAACCCGCATGGGGAGGGGGACGGGGGGGCTCCACACAAGCCGTTTATTACACGATATGCGAACTACATATCGCAGTGGCAACAGGGCCCCCGAAGCACCCGAAGGGCCCAAAAATCGCCATTATGGTTTTTCTTAGAAATCTTGTCTTCTTACCTCTTAAAGTGCACCAGAGTGATGCATTAAATCTTTACGGCGTGCCCAGGACCACCTCAGAAAGGCTTGGAATCCCCCACCAAGTTTTACAAAAATCGGGCCCCAAACAGCATTGCGCATAGGACCCCAAAATGCTAGATATGGCCACAGCCACACAACAGGCAAAATGGAGAGGATGATTAAACAAAAAAAAATAAGTTTCACAGATATGCCTACTACACCCTTCTGGATATCACGGAATGTCGCCCAGTGATTATTTGCTAAAAAAATGCACTGACTCTGAGGGCCCCCTTGCGTCACGCTCACGCCAGTGTCCAGCAGGGTCGCCCGTCTCACACCCAAAGGGACGCTGAGGGCCGACAGAAGAATCTGAAAACAACGGAGCAACGCGCGTAAACAAAAACAAGGACTCCTGGCAACCACTAAACCCTGTGGGGGAGCGCCGCGGTTCACAGGACTCACAGACACTGTGTTATATTTCAGCTAAACACGTTAACTAGCTGTTAACACAGAGCAATGGGACTAAATCCTGCTCACTGTGGCTGCAGTCCATAAGACCACGTGAAATGAAAGTGGCGAAACAAGGCATGCAGTGTAGAGACCTGGGGACACGGGGGGCGACCTGTTACACTGTGCGTTGTGGTATGAGCGAGGGCGGCAAGAACCTTCCACGACGGGGCCTGCCGGGCCGAGATTTGGCGGCGGTCTATTGCTACCAGCGCTGATGAAAATGTCTTTCAAGATGAGCTCCAGATTTATAATCCAATTGCCAAAACAAAATTTGCAGGATGATAATGGACGAGACCTCGTCGGTCGTTTCAAGACACCGACTGTTTTTCTTTCCCAAAACAAGCCAAGACCCCATCCACAAAAGTCACCACCCAAGGCAGGAAAAAACAGTCGGTGTCTATGAACGGGACAGCGAGGTTCTCGTTCCATTATAATCCTGCAATTTTTGTCGAGCAATTGGATTATAAATCTGGAAGCTCCATCTTGAAAGAAATTTCATCAGCGCTGGTAGCATGACAGCAGCCAAATCGCGGCCGGCAGCAGTAGTGGAAGGTTCTGCCGCCCTCGCTAATAACCAACAACGCATTCAGTGTAAAAAAAAACACAAGGGGTCGCCCCCCGTGTCCCTAGGTGATATACACTGCCTGCCTTGTTCGCCACTTTTCAACTTTTCAACGTGTCTTTGGACTGACAGCCACAGTGAGCAGGATGTAGTTCCCAGTTCTCTGTGTTAACAGCGAGTTACTGATTAGGGAATATAACAACAGTGTCTGTGATTCCTGTGCAACCGCGGCGCTCCCCACAGGGTTAGTGGTGCCCAGGGAGGTCCTTGTTTGTTTACAGCGTTGCTAACGTTGTTGCAGATTCATTCTGTCGCCCTCAGCGTCCCTTGGTGTTGAGCGAGGCGAACCCTGCTGGTCACTGGCGTAGAGCAGTGGACGCAAGGGGGGCCCTCAGAGGCAGTGCATTTTTTAAGCCAATATCACTGGGCGACATTCCGTGGAATCCAGAGGGTGGGTAGTAGCATATCTAGTGAAACTTATTTTTTTTTTAAATCATCCTCTCAATTTGCCTGTGTTGCAGTGCCCTATCTAGCCTTTTGGGGGTTCCTATGCGGCAATGCTGTTTGGGGGCCCTCATATTTTGTAAAACTATGTGGGGGATTCCAAGCCCTTCTAAGGTGGGTCCGGGGGCACGCCTTAAAGGATTTAAATGCATCAATATGGTGCACTTTAAAGAGGTAAAGAGACAAGATTCTAAGAAAAAACAAATAATGGCAGATTTTGGGCCCTTCGTGATTCGGGGGCCCTGTGCAACTGCCGTAATGTAGTTCGCATATACGTAGTAAGAAACGGCTTGTGTGAGCCACCGTCCCCTCCCATGCGGGTATGAAGCTTCCATGTGGCACCAACAAGGCTTAACTTATTAACCATATTTTTTAATCCATTAACCTTTATATAGTATGCTGTACGCCCGTACTTTTTTTATACAGGCAATTACTTTATGCAAGAAACAAAATAGGTTATGATACAAATGTTAAGTATAGGCCAGAAAAACCAGAGAAGTGTAATTCAATTTAGACTTGTACACAAAACTAGCGTGATAAAGACTGCGATGTGATATAACAGATTGTCACATGAACATACAATAGGAAAAAGAAGATAACTAATAATGACGTTATTTTTTAAAGGAACCCATGGACCTATATCAAAGTACTCTAAGAAAATTTGGGACTTAAACTTGCAATATATAATATTAAGGTATTTCCTGCCACTCAGTAAAATAGATTACTATATAACAGTGAGAATACGAATAATTATATGTAATGGAAATGTTATCAGAAGCAGATGATTAATTACGATAGCAAGAAAAACATGAATCGCCGCAAAACTAAACAGTCAGTACTATTTCAGAATAGAAATAATGATAAATGATAAAAATTGAAATTATGATATAACTTACCATTCACAAGCTTAAATAACCTATTGCCAACTACCCTCCTGTCAAGCACTAGTTAAAGTTTTCCTAAATCATTCATTAATTTCATTGCCTCCATTCCTACTGCCCACAATTCAGACTTACTTTCCTCTTAGATTATAACACTGGGGCACAATTTGAAAAAAATAAATTGTTGAGTTAGATTTTTGAGCTTATTTAGACTAAAATTGGCATGCTGATTCCAAATCTGTAGTCAGTTTTTTTCTAGCACGTCAAGTTTTTTCTCCACAGCTTACCCTCCAGATAAGCAAAATTCCACTTGTGAGCTGTAGTAAAACTTTTTTTGTTTTGGCAATTTGTTTGGCGCAGTCCCTATTGGGCATTCGGTCTGTCTTCGTGAAGAATATGGAGATGTAAAGAGAGTCATTGAGTTATTGCAATATGACAAACACAATTGGATCATCTGTGTTGACCTTAAAATGGTGTCCTTCCTTCTTGGTCAACAACGTGGATACACAAAGTATCCCTGCTTTCTCTGTATGTGGGATAGCAGAGCTCGAGAGAAGCATTGGGTTCAGACGAATTGGCCTCCGAGATCTGATCTTAAACCTGGAGATCCTAACATTGTACATGAGCCACTTGTTGACAGGAAGAAAATAATATTCCCACCTCTGCACATAAAACTAGGTCTCATGAAACAATTTGTAAACGCATTGTCAACTGATGGCGACTGTTTGAAGTACATCATCTTGGCATTTCCTGGACTGTCAATTGAAAAAATCAAGGCCGGTGTGTTTGATGGTCCACAAATTCGACAGCTCATCAAAGATAAACATTTCAACGGTACTATGTCAGACTTTGAAAAGAATGCTTGGCTATCATTCAAAGACGTCGTCAAGAACTTTCTTGGAAATACACGTGCAAGTAATTACACAGAAATTGTTCAGAAACTATTGGAGAGCTACAAAGCGCTTGGTTGCAACATGAGTATTAAAGTAAATTTTTTGCATAGCCATCTTGCCAACTTTCCGGAAAATTTTGGTGCTGCTAGCGACGAGCAGGGTGAACGATTTCACCAAGATTTGAAGGTTATGGAAGAACGTTACCAGGGTAGATGGGATGTGCATATGATGGCTGACTATTGTTGGAGCATCAAACGCGTTAGTCCTCAAGTTGAACACTCCAGACAAAGCTACAAACGTAAATGTTTACCTTAACCTGCACACAATTATAGCCTTATCCTTTCTAAAAACATGATAATGTTAAATAAACATTCTATTCATGCCTATTTCTTTCATTTTTCATTGTATGTTAACATTTGCAACTTTTTATAAAATAAGCACTGTTACTGTTATGCACAGTATTTTTCATATTTTTTAAGAAAACGAAAATCCTACAGTTCAAAATCTTGACGTGATAGAGAAAAACTGAGATCAGTTTTGGATTCAGCACCCAAAAATTACTTAATAACAAGTGTCAGACCTAACTCAACACAAATTTG
This sequence comes from Chionoecetes opilio, assembly GCA_016584305.1. NCBI lineage: Eukaryota > Metazoa > Arthropoda > Malacostraca > Decapoda > Majidae > Chionoecetes > Chionoecetes opilio. The sequence continues at coordinate 14,196 of JACEEZ010005889.1, forward strand.
TTCCCCAGTGTAATGTACTTAACTATCTCACTGTGGTAGCATGTGGCCAAGATGCCTCTAACTGATACCCTGATCACTGAATATGCTATACTGTAGCAGTCTACAATGATTGATTATTATAGAAATTCCTTTTCATACCTTGACCAAGATGCCTGGATGCCTTGTATATTCAATGGGCGATAACTTGCTTGAAGAAAAACTTTGACTACACACTGCAGTTAATTATCTACATAGCGCTGGCAATTCAGGACTTCTAAATTATATAAGACCTAAACCTTATAAAGTATATAAGTTATTATCTAATTAACTAGGACAACCTATAACAGGCCACAAAGAATATAGCGGCAAGAATTATTACTCTGTATCATGAAACCACCACACCTCACTCACTTTCCACTATTTAATTACGGTAAACACCATCGTATCCACACTTATTTACCCAAAGTCTGTTCAACATTATGAGCGTTATTTGTCTTGGTGGCTACTGATGGCTTCCTACTACTCAAATATTTATTGAGCTAACAGCCACTATCCGCACTTTATCGTGTGGTCCTCATTCTGTAAGTTTGTTAATTCCAGTGCTGTCAGTT
>JACEEZ010005892.1:0-12220 GCA_016584305.1 Chionoecetes opilio
ATGAGTCAGCAGCTCTTGGAATGCCTGACCGATTGTGCCTTGCCGAGTCCACGTCTTCACTGGATGTGACCGTGTCCTGTTTTGGCGGCAGGGGCAAGAAGACTGCATGGGACACCTGGACCACCTATGGAGACGTCACACCAGCATTCTGCGCCTTGGGTGCCAGGCCAGACCCACGTGCCATTGACGAGTGGATGCAACCACTGGAGCGATTTGTGGTCCTGCTGTACGATCGCACCAGCACAGAGGAGGGTGTGAACCAAGCAAGGAAACAGCTGTTCAGCAAGAAAGGCAGAGCTATTGATGGTCTGCTCCTACACAGCTGCACTCATCCAACACACCAAGAGAGCTGTCTACCAGGCTGGTCACTGTTGGGCCTAAATGATGACCCCTGCTCCAGAGCTTCCGTCACCAAGTGAATGGGGCTGGAACAAGAAGCCTGGTGGTGGATGGGTATAACCTGGACGACCCTACCAGAAGCATCAGAAGCTTGCAGGGAACTCTTGCGATGTGGCTGCAAGAACGGCTGCAGAGGACGCTGCAAATGCCAGAAGGCGGCTCTTCATGTACAGCTCTTTGTCAGTGCGGTGGACAGTGCTCTGAGTGACGCGTTCACAGAGAACAGTTCATTACTGTTTGGACACAATTTCCATCCTATTGACTTGCAATTAGACTATAATAAGCTATTGTGTGTACCTCTGCTACCTACAAAAACAGAAGAAATATTCTGGTTGTTTGACGCACTTGACGAAGTGGTCCTGATTTCAAAATCGTAACATGACGTAGAAATGATATTCTTATTTTTTAGCTCATACTAGTAATTATTTGCCATTTCAACTGTTATGTGGACAGTAAAATTCTGATGTATGATTTATAATACAAAGGAAAACATTCCCACCCCTAGAATTGATTTAACCTACAATATCAAAGAATTTCAAATAAGCGATGGCGGCCATCTTGAAAATGGCCGCCATTTTTGTCACAGGTCGAATCTGAGATGGCCCTCAATCTAAAAATCACCACTGAGGCATAGTCTACCTGTGGACCAAATTCCATGCTTGTTTCATCAAACCCACAATACTTTCACTTATCTGCAGTACTATTAGGATGTGGGACGCCTAGAGCAGTAAAGGCCCACGTCACCAAAATAATTGGAGACAAATCTATCAAGACAGATGGGATGGGATGGGTTTTTTTCCCAATATTTTGAGGTGATTATGCAAGTATTTCTCCAGTAGTTTATCTCAAGGTAGGTATAGGTACCGTTGTACCGTACCTTGAGATATACAACTGGAGAAGTATTTGAATAATCCCTCCAAAAGTCTCAAGATAGACAAAAAATATCCCAACATCAGGACCTAAATCCCAAGATCTTGGGAAAAAGCCCAAGTAGTGGTGTATCTAACGTACAGCGTAGTTAGGAAGATATTGGTGTGTTTTATCGAGGGCTGACATCAAGGCGTATATGGGACACAGTTTGTAGACTTCTATAAATGTTGGCGCGGTTTTGTAGCAATTGAAAATAGCGCTTCCGGAAGGCTTGCCGCAGTCGCTTAGCAGACCCCTTCCGGAAGACTTGCCGCGTCGTTCAGCAGAGCCTTCCGAAGGCTTGCCGCCACCCCACGGGTTAATACCTGATGATTATAATTCACTGGTCAACACGATATTTCTGGCAAAAGGTTTTAAAACAAATTCTAACTGAATTTGGGCGCTGATTACGAATATAAACCCTCAATTTTTGTCTATCCATCAGGATTTCCGCGATATAGCATTTTTTCAATTTTTGATGAAAAATGACTCATCAGCCTATATATCGAAGGTTTCAAGATAAAAACACGTGATTTTTAAGTAATACATTTTGTATATTCTTAATCAAGGAATTACAAAGATTACGAAGTCCATGTAAAAGTAAATCAAATATAGTGACATAATTAAAAATGAAAATATAAACAATACATATATAGGGTGCACAGATCAAGGGGCAAGTAGCAGTTATGTAAATTTTTTTTCTTGGCTGATCTCTGATGTACAGCTTCTGGGTGTCTCTCATCAAGCTCCAGCAATAATCCGCCATCATATGTGAGTCCCCACCGGCCTTGATACCGTTCTTCCATTGTTTTAATGTCCTGATGAAAACGCTCCCTTGTTCCTCGCTCACATCCCAAGGTTCTCCGGAAACTTTCCAAATGGCTTTTGTAATAGTGAACCTTGATACTCATTCTACATCCAAGATCTCGCAGGCTCATTAGTATCTTCCAAAATCTTTAAATAGTTGTCTGCTTTCTTATTCCCTAGAAAATTCTTCACCACTTTACAAAATGCATTCCAAGCTCTTTCTTCTGTCTCATTCATTGATGTGATAAAATTTGGATCTCTCATTAGTGTTCTTATTTGGGGTCCATCAAATATTCCAGCCTTTTTTCTTCTCTTCACTAAGACCAGGAAAAGTTGAACATATATAGCTGAAGCATTCTCCACTGTGATCAAGAGCTTTGACAAACTGCTTCTCAATCCAAGTTTTATGTGCAAGGGGGGAAAAGACAATCTTCTTCCTATCCACTAGAGGATCATTGATGACATTCTTATTGCCAGATGCCAAACTCTGTCGCTGAGGCCATTCTTTTTCACCCAATGCTCTGCTGTAGCTCTACTGTCCCAGTAACACAGAAAACAGGGGTATTTTGTGTGACCCTCCTTGCTGACCTAAAAGAAAGTTAACCATTTTCAAATCGCCCACAAATTAACCACCCATGAACATGATATTGCAACCTCTCTAGGACAATCTTGATGTTGTTATATTCTTCTTTAAGTTTTTACAGAATGACCTATTGGTACGAGCCATACTTATTTCCATTGTGAACAGAACACATTTCAAACTTCTTTTGGAACTGTCAATAAAAAGCCCCCAAATCCCTTGAATCATATGCTAGCAGTCCCATAAAAAAAAAGTAGCCCTTCTACATCAGTACAATAGACAAGCTGGCCATCTGAATGGAAGTACTTACGCAGTTCTGCTTCCCTGTTACGATAAAATGAACACCTGTGCCGGGTTTCAGCATTCGATTCTCTTGCAGTCTTGAAGACAGCATTCAGCAGACTTTTTGGTAAAAAAGATCTCAAAACCAAATCATTCAAGCAGACTGAGTAAACAGAATTGGTTTGTCACAATCTTCATCAGATGGCTGAAAAATATCTGTAGTGCCCTTCTTCATCAGTGGGAGCAGGTGAGCAGAGATCTGTTTCATCATTTTTTTAAAGCTCAGTAAATATTGGTACAGGTATTTCTTCACTATGGGTAACTGGTCGAATAGCTGAAGGGATATTTGGGGTATTGCAATATTTCTTGTTTTTCTTATTGAAACCTTTACATTGACAAGGCAGAAATAGCAGTCATCTAAATGATTGCTTGGTTCTCTCCAAACCATAGGCACTCCAAACTTAAGTTTAGCCTTCTTTCCTTGAGACCATGATCTCAAATTTCTAAACACAGGTTTTGCACACTTTGTGGGGACCCAATGCCTGTCTTGGCCCTCCAAGTGGTACTTTGAAGTGGGCAAAATACCGCTCTTAACAAAGTCAGTAATGTTGCGCCTCTGAGTCTTCAAAGTAAAGCTTCCACAGATGTAGCAAAATATATTTGGATCATTTGAGCACTTTCTTCTGTGAGATGTAAGGGCCATTTTTTAAGAGCAGCAACACCAACTGCGGACAATAAAAGAAAAAGATTTTGTTAGCTACCTGAGTTGTTCCTTGAATTTGCTACCCAACCACCTACACCTTAGGCATTGTTTCACAAAAAAAAAACAACAGGAGAAATACAATAAATAACTCAATTCAATGTAAATTAAATAATAAAACACTACCTGCGGACGATTGCTGTGCAAGTTGAAATGGGGTTTGTTTACTTTCGTATCATAAAGAATGGGAATGTTATGCATGTTCAAAGAAAACGAAGATTTTCTCCAGTTTTTTGGGGAGACTAAATTTAAAATAAACCATATAATCCGGCCCTTTTGCTACACTACTCAATAGAAGGATAAATTTTTCTTGAAATTCATAAAAATGGAATATATACCTATAGCGCAAAAACGTGATTTTGATAGAGAAAATTAAGATCAGTTTTTGAATTCAGCACCCTCAAATTAGTCTAAAACTGTTCTTAAATTCCCATGCCAAAAACTTTTTTTTTTTTTTTTGTTGACCAGTGAATTATAAGCTCTGAATGCCTCGTCAAATCCATTGTAGCATTTGTTTGTCTTTAAAAATATTTTTATTTATAAAATGGGAGTTATTCATTTTTATGTTTTTAGCTACTGTATTTATTACATATTACATCTTTGGGCGTTATTAAATTTCATCTTTGTTTGACACGCCGATATTTTCGTCATCATGATGTCCATTACTTAGGGTTGGATAGGGAAAATGTAGATGTTATTTTTCCACAAAAAGTACAAAATAAAACATGAAAACACTTATTTCCCAGTGTTTGTTTCTTTTCTTTTCTCCGGCAGGCTAAAAGTAGGTACCAATTGTTTTCTTTAACATTCATTTGTATAGTGTTTGGGTTTTTTGTGTGGTTTTTTCACATCTTGGCCTATAGCGCGTGTAGACAGTGACCTCCAGGGGTGAAATGGTAGGCCATGAAGGCTCACTTGAGGGGTGTGATGGTTGGCCCTCGCCCGTGGTGGCGCAGGCAGGATTGTTATAGTGACGCCTGTAATTAGAGGCCCCTGCCGCCCCCATGTGTCCTACGATGCACTTACATTCGAAGGTAGAGTTAATGGGGAGGGCATGTTGGGGGTTCTTAGGCCACTCGACAGTGCATAAATATTTGAAGTGGATTTATGGGGCTCACTCGGGATTGAATCAGGTCTTCGAAAACGCTACCAGGTGACGCTAACCACTCTGCTACCGCCCCCCCCTATTTGATGTTATGTGTAATTGTTACTTTTATGCCCCACCTCCTTCTCTATTATCTTCCTCTCAGCAGCCCTCAACATGTACCGAATACGAATCTCAGGAAAACAAGTTGTCACAATATAAGCCTCTCATTGCTTTCAGGCGTTTGGTGGGTCCATGGAACGGCCTCCTTGCGGTGGTAGCAGGTCTGTGGTTCATGACGTCTCTTATTATTGCCACAGTCTATCGCTCTATCTGAAGGCAATGCTGATAATGCCACGCATCCATCTGCCTTTGATAACTTGGAGGAGCTATACCAGTCCCGTATCCAATTTACACCCAAGAAACCTCAGTTTCTCACAGAGCCTAATGGTTTGTGCATAACTATCTCTACAAATGAAAAATTGCTATAATTAGTATCAATGTGTCAAAATTGTATTTTTTTTATGTTTATGAATTGATTTATAACACCATTTAATATTTTCAAGTGCATGTATTTTCGTCTTACTACAATTTTTATCGTTTTTTTTTATCATCTTTTTTCTCGACGATTTACATGCTTCTTTTTACTGATCCATTATCTTTCGGATAATATATGTCTTGTCAATCTAGAACGCCCCCGAGACTCGTTGTTGGGGCGCCTGAAAAAAACAGATGAGGACAGTGAAAAAAGAAATGACAATGGCACGGTTGTTTTACGGTGGTCACCGCTGCTATTGCTGGCGTGAGTTTGTCTTTTAAACATCATATGAATACTGCTTTTTCAAAGGTAAGAATAATTAGTAAAGTAGATATTATGAAGGAACCCGCTAAAGGGCTGATATAATATGAAAAAGAGAAACACATACACACACTCATATATTTATATATATATTATATATTTTATTATATATATAATTTTATATATATATATAATTATATATATAATTTTATATAATATATATAATATATATATAATATATATATATATTAAAATATATATATATATAATATATATAATTTTCTATATATATATATATAATATATGCATATATATATATTTTATATATCTATATATATATATTATTAATAATATATATATATATATTATATATTATATATATATAATTTTATATATATTATATATATATGAAGAATATATATATATATTACCCACATTAAAATGACCCCTCTGCTATCCGGAGGAAACTCCCACTTTTACACTGCTTTAAGACTTTAGCTCTTGCAATCCCCTCCGTTCATTCTTGTTTCAATTATAGTTCTAATAATATTATATTTTTTGTTGTATTTATCTATTTCCATTTATTTATCTTTTTAACTTCTAATTTACTCAATTTATTATTTTTCTAAATTATTATTATCATTACATTAGTATTAAAGTTCTCTTCTACTACCATTTTTACCGTGGTCGGACGAGTTTCACATTAAACCCAATGAACCCTCTGCTCTACAGAAGAACTCTATCACCTTTATATACTGCTGTTGTGCTTTTAAATCCAACAATAAACTCCGTTCCCCTCGACTTCTCCCACTATCCATGGTTCGGAGTCCATGCTAAGCGTAGGTCTCTCCGCTGTACGGAGTACTACTTCGCCTTTCCACTCTTTAATAAATGCGGAAAGCACTTTTGACCTTCGACTTCGTTTGATCATTTTTTTATTAAATTGACCCTTCGAAAACCGGAGGCGGCCTTTCTTGCGGGGGTGGGGGCGCGTCCATGGCATGTGATAAAGACACAGACATAAAAAAAAAAAAAAAAAGTCGAGAGAAACCAGACAGAGGTGGGCCCCACATGGGCCCACGTAGGTAACCCCGCACTCCATATCCACTACTGACTGACTGCTACACCTTAATCATGCTCACCTCTACATCTGAGGAGGAACATCTCTAACTGCTGCTGAAAAAGGGTTTTTGGACCCGAAATCGCGATACAGCAAAATGACCAGCTACGGCGAAGTCATAAAATTGATTACTTATGAGAATAAAACACTCTTAAGGTTTGTTTTACTTATGTCTTTAGTTTTTAGATAATAAAAATTAGTTGTAATTTTTTTTAGATGTTTGCCCTTTTAGCAGTTTTTAAAGTTATATTAACAAATATCATACCATTTTAGCCTGATGATGCCAAGTGCCTTGGCGAAACGTAGCACACTAAAATAGCCCGAATAAATGACGAGTGTTCTTGTCGCCAGGATAACAACAACCTTTATATATATATATATATATATATATATATATATATATATATATATTATAATATATTATATATAAAATATATAATATATATTATATAAAATTTAAAAATCGTGTTCCTTAAATTTGGTAACCTAGCTTCGGATGTTCTCGAATGTGAGTACGATTATTTGACAAAGGTTTGTTTGTTCTGTAAAATCCATATCCCCCGCGATTTAGTGGGAGGGGGCCCTTTGTCTCCCAAATAAAAATTATTAATTGGGCACACAGGCGCACCTCACCATTAAAATCGCGGAACTCGGGGATTGTCCACAGAACAAGCAAATCCTTTCTATATTAAAATTATAATTTTAAATTAAAATAAAATAATAAAAATTTTATAATTTTTTTTATGGGGGTGACATTGAAGTCGAGGCCCGATGGTGGGAAAATTTCGGTAAGATTATAGGGGCAAAAACAATGAGGGCCGTTGTGCACATTGGGAAAAAATTCCGTTTTGGTTTGAAAAATGGAAAGAGCATAAATGATATCTATATATGTATATTTGTAAATATAAAATAATTTAATCCATATCATCTGCGGTAAAAGTTTAACGTAACCCATCATTTTATAATCAAGTATAGACGTCCAGCCTCTGGCCCCTTTGCTTTTGGCGAGTTCTTGGGCTGGAACTGACAGCACCCAACGTTCCAGCCAAATTTTAACTCTTTCTGAATTACTCATTAAAGGTTGTTCTATGCAAAAAGTTGTTATACAGCCCCCCTTTGTTTTTTACATACTATTGCATGTCGAATTTAGCTAAATCCGACAATAATTAGGAAAAGTTTCGAATATTTCCATTAAGGTTTGTTTTTACGCAAAACGTTTTTTCCGACGACCCCCTTATTTTAACAGCACACTTGCATGTCAAATTTCAGCTCAACCCGATAATATTTAGGATATTATACACTTTTTGGGGGAAACTTGGTTCCCAAACGGGTCTTTTTTGGAAAGCGACAGCGAGCTTTGCTCGCTTCAAATCAGTATAACTCCAGCCTCGGGCCCCTTTGCTTTTGGCTCAGTTCTTGGGGCGGGAAAACGTGACGCGAGCCACGTTCCCCCAATTAACTCTTACTGAATTACTCATTAAGTCTTGTTCTATGCAAAAAGATTTTTTACAGCCCCCCTTTGATTTGACAGCACTACTGGGATGTCGAATGTCGCTCATCCGGCAATAGTTAGAGTAGTTTCCTAATTACTCTTTAAAGGGGCTTTTTTTACGAAAAAAAAAATCTTCCGACCCCCCCATTGTTTTGACAACACTACTTGCTGTAAAATTTCAGCTAAATCCACAATAATTAGGATATTTTACACTTTTTTTGGGAAAACTTGGGTTCCCCACGGGATTTGGTACGGCTCGCTGTAAATAATAATAGTCTATTCCGAATACTCTTAATACGCCTGCTAGAGGGTCGCGTGCAAGGAGCGCGCGTAGGAAGAAGTGTGCGCCCGGGCTGGCTCGGTCGTTTTGCGCTGGAAAGTTTTGCATGAAAGGCCTCGGTAAAAGGCCCCATTAACCCCATTGAACGTTAAAAACGCCGCGCACGCGCATATGGGAAGCCCGTGTGATGGGGGCCCTGGTGTTATTCGAGCGAACGAAAAGCGCCGAGATCCTCCTGGATGGGGGATTTTTTTCACTTGGGGGTGCGACCGAACCGACCGACCGTCGCACATCTAGCAGCCGCCCCACCCGACCGACCGTCACACTTTTCGGAGTTATATTTTGGGAACCCGCTTCCGTTGACAAGGGGTTTTCGCCATCATTGATCCAATCCCTATTCGGGGCCTAAAAAAAAAATTTCCTTGCTTTTGGGGGGTTCGCTTTTCCTTCGGCGATTAAAAGCGTCTTACGGGTTTTATTTCATTGTTTTGCTCTTAAAAATTTTAAATACTTTGAGATTTCGCTTATACAAACCCCAAATTTCTGTTTCTATTATCAAAACTATAAAAAAAAAAAATATTTTAAATAATTTCTTCCTTTTTTTTTGGGTTAATATTGATTGAATGTCATTTTAATAAAAAAAAAAATATATTCTGTGCTTTTTTAAGTCGCATAAATTATATAATTTTCAAAACATCCCTAAAATTACAAAAATTTTTGTGGGTGGAAACCACTTTATTAATATATTTAAATTTTTTTTTTTTTTCGATCTTTTTATAATCCTAAATTGCACATATTATATCATGGTCAAAAAAACAAATAAAAAATTCTGCAGGAATTTAAGAAAAGTTTTTGACTAATTTTAGGGTTGAAATTTAAATCGTCTTATATTTTTTTTATCAATCACGTTTTTTCGCTTAGGTATATATTCCAATTTTTGAATTTCATGAAAAATTTATCCTTCATTGAGTAGTGTAAAAAGGGCCGGATTATATGGTTTTTTTTTAAAATTTAGTCTCCCAATAAACGGGAATACTTCGTTTCCTTTGAACATGCATAACTTCCCATTCTTTAGATACGAAAAATAAACAAACACATTTCAACTTGCACAGAACGTCCGCAGGTATGTTTTTTTTTATTAATTTTACTTGAAATTTAGTTATTTATTTTATTTCTCCGTTGTTTCTTTTTTTTTGAAAAAAAGCCTAAAGGGGAGGGGGTTGGGTAGCAAATTCAAGGAACAACTCGGGACTAACAACTCTTTTTCTTTTAATCGTCCCCATTGGGGTTCGCTCTTACAATGGGCCCCTAATCTCACGAAAAAAAGTGCTCAATGATAAAATATATTTTTCTACACTGGGAAGCTTTTCTTTTTAAGACTCAAGGCCAACATTTTCTGACTTTGTTTTGAGCGTGTATTTTTTCGTACTTCAAAGTCCACTTGGAGACCAAGACAACATTGGGCTCCCCACAAAGTGTGCAAAACCCGTGTTGAACTTTGAATTATGGCTCAAGGAAAGAAGCTAAACTTAATTTGGAGTGCCTATGGGTTTTGGGGAGAACCAAGCAATCATTTGATGACTGCATTTCTGCTTGTATGTAAAAAGGTTTTAAAAAGAAAAAAAAGAAATATTTGCAATACCCCAAATATCCCTTCAGCTATTCGACCCTTACCCATAGTGAAGGAAAAACCGTACCAATATTTACTGAGCTTCAAAAAAATGATGAAACAGATCTCGCTCACCTGCTCCCACTGATGAAGAAGACATACGAATTTTTTCAGCCCCTCTGATGAAAATTTTGCAAACCAATTTTGTTTACTCAGCTGCTTTGAATATTTGGGTTGAGTCTTTTCTACCAAAAGAGTCTGCTGAACTTTGTCTTTAAGTGCAAGAGAATCGAAAGCGAAAACCCCCGGCACAGGGTTTTCATTTTAAAAAAGAAACGGGGAAACAGAACTGCGTAGTACTTCCATTGAGGCCACTTGCATGACTGATGTAGAAGGGCTACTTCTTTTTTGGACTGCTAGCTATGATTCAAGGATTGGAGGCTTTTTATTGACAGTTCCCCAAAAAAAGTTTGAAAAGTGTTCTGGTTCACAAGGAAATAAGTATGGCTCTGTACCAAAGGCTTCGTAAAACTTAAAGAAGAATTAACAAAACAAGAATGCCTAAAAGGTTGCATATCATGTTCAGGGTGGTTAATTTGTGTCGATTTTAAAATGGTTAACTTTTTTTTAGGCAGCTAAGGGGTACCAAAAAAACCCTGTTTTCTGTGTTACTGGGACAGTAAGCTACAGCAGAGCATTGGTGAAAAAAAATTGGCCTCACACAGAGTTTGGATCTGGGGATAAAAATGTCATCAATGTTTTCCCCTGTGGATAGGGAAAAGATTGTCTTTCCTCCCTTGCACCTAAAAATTGGATTGTGAAACATTCGCAAAGCTCTTGATCACATGGAAATGCTTCAGCTATATATGTTCAACTTTTTCCGGTTTAGTGAAGAGAAAAAAAAAGGCGGAATATTTTTATGGACCCAAATAAGAACACTAAAGAAGATCCAAAATTTTTTACATCAATGAATGAGAAGAAGAAAACTTGGAATGCTTTTGTAATTGGTGGAATTTCAGGGAAAAGAAAAACAGACCATGAAAAATTGGGAAGGCTACTAATGACCTGCGAGATCTTGGGTTGAATGATATCAAAGGGTTTACTATTTACACAGCCATTTTTACAAATTTCCGGGGGGGAAACCCTTTGGGGGTGTGAGCGAGGAACAAGGGGAGCGTTTTTCACAGGACTTAAAAAAAATGGAAAAAAGGTATCAGGGGGGGGGACTCATAATGATGGCGGATTATTGCTGGAGCTTGAAAGACAACCCAGAACTGTAATCAAGGGTCAGCCAAGAAAAAAAATTCACATAAATGCTCTTGCCCTTGATCTGTCACCTATATTGTATTGTTTTATTTTCTATTTTAATTCTTCACTATATTTGATTTACTTGTACATGGACTTCGTAAACTTTGTAATTCCTTGATTAGAATATACAAAAAGTATTTCTAAAAATTTCAGTGTTTTTATCTTGAAACCCTTTGATTATAGGGTAGAGTCTTTGCATTAAAAAAAGAAAAATGCTATATTGCAAAAACCTGAGTGGGTAGCAAAATTGAGTTCATATTCTAACAGCAGCCCAAAAATTTAGTTAGAATTTTTTTAAAACCTTTTGCCAGAAAAAATCGGTTGACCCAAGTGATTTATAACAAATATTACGGCTATAGCCTCAGCCCAGTATTACAGCGCTTATATACTTTTTAAAAAAAAACTTATGTCACCGTCATAATCGATTGCACAAAAGGGAAAGGCTAAAAAATTTCGCTGCCCATTGTAGCCCCAAAATTTACTGAAAATTTTTTGAAGGGCGACGATTTATTGAGGTTTTTGCATATTTTTTTTCACAAATTTCCCTAATGGCATTCAGTAATACAAACAAATTTTCAAAAATGTAAAAGCCATAGCACAATCTAACGGAGTACAACTATATCCTGGGAAAAAAGCTTGTCTCATTTTCTATAGGCCTTTATTTATATTTTGGCATTTATCTGTTTCCTAAAACCCTTTTTTTTATATTGCCTGGAAAAAAAAACCCCTTTCTTTGGCCCAAATTTTGGCCCCCTAAAAAGGGTTATTAAATTTTTTTTTTTTTTTTTCCC
>JACEEZ010005893.1:14919-37783 GCA_016584305.1 Chionoecetes opilio
GGCACCAAAGGAATATGATGGTATATGTCCCAAAGGCATACGATGCATGCAAATACAAGACGGCTGCCAAAATGGCCGTCACAGATATGAAAAACACTAAAATAACCATTATTTTATTCTTATTTCACCTAGAAATGTACTTTTTGGGTCTAATTGTAGGTTATGCTACCTATGGAATATGATTGGATATGTCTCTCACCAATTGAATGCAGGAATAGTATTTTATACATGTGATTTCACGCACTAGAAATAGTTCAGTCATCACTCAGGTCGACGTCATCCGCATCACTGTCCCCATCTTCTTCAGTAGTGCTGTCCTTTTTTGTCCATCTGTTACAGCACTCTTCCATTCCGTGACACCCACAGAAGATGGTGCATGACCTTTGGGGGCATTTTCCACACATGCACCTAGCATTTGCACAGGCTGGTTCAGTCGCACAACCACCCCTGATCACTTTGGAAACATCCAAAGGTGCAAGAGCAACTCCTTCAGGCACAGTAATTGGTAGCAGTGATTTCGTACTTCACTTTTCCCAGCCAAAATCTGTTGGTAGTAGGTCAGGAGGGTTTTTTTCTAATGCTGCCTTCCAGATGCACACTTGGTAGTGTGCCCGCTTCACATTTTGCTCTAACACTTCGGATGTTGGGGGGAGGGATTTCAGCTTTGGTATGCTAGTCACTTTCCTCTTTGGTGTCTTGCCTTTCCCACACCTAATATCTGGTTAAAGGGACATATTTTCACTATCTCGCACATCCATAGCAACCTGCAACAAAGTGCGAGGCCCTCCTGCACTACTTCATCCATTGCCATGTCAGGGTTACCAATTTTCAGAATTTTGGGCAGCCTGATGAAAGCACTTTAACTGCTTTTGCTTTTCCTATTCCCCACATGAAGGCAACCGTATCACATTCTGTAAGACGTGAGCTGCATTGGAGCGGGACATGCTATATCTGCATTTTGCTTTGTGGTTGCTCCAATGCCCAATTACATTTCCGCGTCTCGGTAGTACTTTCCATCAGAAGAGTGCAGGTCAATGTGCATATTTGATAGTAGTGAATCAACAAGATGAACACATCTGTGTAATCACATCTGTGTCATCATCACATCACTTTGATGCACTTTGAGCCTTGAGTGGCAGCATCTACTACTTGTCGAGGAATGATAACATTTGCCTCCTCGTGGGTCGTCTCAAGGTCTTTTCTCTCTATGGTAACCCCTTTGAAGATTTCCACTGGTATTGAAGGGGGTTCCAGTAAGATTAGCTTATGTTTTGCTGTTGCTTTGGGGGTTTTTCCCCCTCTCTCCTGCAGTTTCTCACAGATTGTACTGATGATCTGCTTTTTGTTTTCTGTTACCGTCAGAGCAATGCTTTGAGCTGGCAGTGCAGTGGAAAGGGTAAGTTTATGACGTGTCCTAACTTGCTGCACTGCACGTGATGCTCTAGTCGAGGTTTTTGTGCTGTACTCGTAGTAGTGGTCAAATATGATGTTGACATTACTGTGCTCTAGCTTTAGGAATATGTACTCCAATACATTATGCACAAAGTTTTGTATGGTACCATGTTTTGGCCACCGACTTATCCACAGTAGTGCACAGCCATCAATAACAGTTGTCTCAGTAGCTGGCAGGATTCGTGATGATTGCTCTAATCGCAGCTTCTGCTTCAGGCTGGATTTTGATTCTGTTATCCTCATGTCTCCATTATCTTCAAACATCGATGTTGGCACTGGTGCTAGGTCGTGAGAAAAGAGTTCTTTGAGATCAATGTCATTTGATCTCATCAATCCCATGACTCTCGAGTAGATGAGGTTAGTATCAAAACAATCTGCTAATCCTAGTTTAATACGTTTCTTGTTGATGGACATGGCAACCACCTTGTTTGACAAAGGCTCATGGAAACTTTCTGGCCAGCCTGCTTCAATCTGTTTCATCTGTTCCTTTCCCAAGGCCACAGAGTTATTGACATTAACAGCATCTGGAGCAATTCTTCCAGTCACAATGTTTATAATGCCTTCTGGATGGTCGTCACTGCTGAAAGGATTAATGCACATTTCAAGTTTATGTCGGATATTCTCTCTGTCCTTTGCATCCGATGCAATCCGGCCAGGCATCTCTCCTTTGTGAATCATTGCTTGTCTCGCTCCCTGTTCATTTCTCATTTCATCAATGGCACTTTCAACCCAGCTGGTAGTGTGGCGTTTTTTGTATAATTTTTTTTATAATTTGGCGTTGTCGGTACCTGTGCAGGAGGACAAAGATCCGGATCTTCAAGTTGCTTGTGATCCCTGTCTTACTCTATGGTTGTGAGACATGGACACTAAACAGTGACTTGAAGAGACGAATCAATGCCTTTGGTAATAAGTGTCTTCGCAGAATCATGGGGTATCGCTGGGATGATTACGTGTCAAATCAGCGATTGCACCGTGAGACTGAATCGAGGCCTATTACCTCCATAGTCCGTCGCGCCAACTTCGCATATGGGCATGGGGCACGCTACCCTGAAACGATCCTTCCCATCGGGTTGTATCTGTAAAGACAATCCGCGTGGAGGAGGCCAAGGGGGCGCCCACAAGGCTCGGGGCGGGGGGCAAGTTGATGTTTCTTGTCGAGAGCTGCTTGGTATGGGAAAGGAGCCTGCATGGGAACTCGCGCGTGGTGACCCCCGGGAGTGGCGTCGTAGGGTGGGCGAGGCGACGCGCGCCCCGGCGTATGCCCCCAATGATTGATTGATTGGTAGTGTGAAGACTGAATGCCCATCGTTTTACGTTTGACAGCTTGAGAGTTACTCCAACTACTGTGTACCTCCAGGACCTTTATCATAGCGCATGAAAATTGTTTCGATAAACATATCAGACCACAATCCATTCCAAAGACCAGGATGGTGTCGCATCACATGTTCACCATTCAGAAACCTTTCCAAGACATCCTCAGGAAGTCGTTCCATTGAGCGCAGGTAGTATAGGCCATACCTAGCATAGTTCACATGCCCAGCAGCGAAGAAGTATGGTATAATTTGCTGCACTGCCCAAAGGTGAAATAAATTCAGCTTCCCGTTCTGCTCAAACATAGATCATCATGATTTGCAAAGGTTTGATTAAGTTTTCTACCCAGACCTTTGCCGTCCTGCTCTTTGTAGCTTCCTTCTCCAAAGTAGACATACATAAGATCCTCATGGCTTTCAACACTTGCAATGATTGGACGGAGCAACTCTTCAGCTACCATTCGAAGAGCTCTTGTGTTCTGCGGAAATTTCTTCCCAGTCAACATTTTGAGTAACACCACCAAAAGCTGCTTTCAACACTTCCTCAAGTCCAGTGTTTCCATCAGAGTACCAACAGAGCCAACAAAACTCATTAGAGTATCCATGCCACCTAATCGGAGAACAAAGTCATCAGAAAGTTCTGGATACATCCATACAATATTCACTGCCACCCTGTAGAGTTGTTGATCTGCAGTAAAGACTGTAATTGATTGTCCAGCCTGCTGTATGATTCGCCGAGCTTCGATCATGGCTATCAGCATTGTTGAAGGATCCGATGGCACCATATCTATCAATGAACTGTATGCAGCAGATGTCCCTGGTTTGAGACTGTGGTTCTCTTCACGTGATATTCTAGTATTGAAACCGGCATACTCGGGTACCTTGGGGTCATTGATCACACTTTCAAGGATTTGAAATCAAGGTGATTTGCCCTCTGCACAAGTATGCTTTGTTGTGCTACTATTCGGAGAGGTGGAACAGTTCTTTTTGCATCATTTTGTGGTATGGGTGTCTTCTTTGGCCCCCGGTAGTTTATGATTGATATATCACCTTTAACATCCTCTTTCATTTCTTCCTTCCGTATGCGCCTAATTGTCTGTATGTCATCGCTACCACCATGCCTGCTTTTGTTGTTTTGAGTGGTAAGCATGGCCAGTAAGTGCGTTGATTGTAGTACATTCTGGGAGCTGATGTTTGTGTCAAAATTGTCCACAACCACTTGGACGAGATCACTGTTGTGTTCCAAAATTTCACAAAGTTGTTGGTCTGTTGCAGCCGAGGTTGCAGCTGAGGCCTTAAACCTCAAATATTAATCATAGGAACAAGCAACCTTATAGTCATACAATGTCTCAATTAAATTTCTCTGCCTTATCTTGACACCAAGATCAACCAGCAATGGAGTTGGCCGATTGTTTATGGCAGCAGTGACCATGTTTCCAATCATGATTGCTGGTTACTTTTGATTTTTTACTACATGATTGCTGGTTTTTGCTATAATCAAGGTTTTTCGACAACGTTGCAAGTAGTGACATCAGAGTAGAGCTGGTATCCTCAGCAGCTATCTCTTTGTTGATCCGAAGCTTGTACTCATGTAGCTTTGGACACAGGCCCTTTGATTATCTCCGTATCATCTTTGCAACATTATCAACGGAGATGTCATCATCATCGTCTTCCTCAATTCGGAGAAACTTGTTCCCCGCGCTGCGGAACACAAGAAGATTAGCCAAACCTTTGGCATACAAGACAAGCTATTCAGGTCCAAAACGCTCTGCCAACTTATGTAGGCTACCAACCTGCGGCGTGTAAGAATTTCTCCATTATGACACTGGTAATGACCGAAGATTTCTACTGATGTCCAGATATGGTCTTTGTCAGACATCATATTCTCTAGCACTGCATCAAATGCTTTCTTCAGCATTGGTATCTTCAGATGTTTGAGCTGCTGCAACCTGTACTGATCGAGGACTCATAAAGTTACATCGGCAGTCATTGTGGTAGCGCCCATCAGCCGCATGGAGATCACTTACGGCACCCAACACTCTATGTTCTACCTCCTTTGACCATTTATCTTTACGCTGATGACAAACATCATGAATGGCATCCTTGAAAGATGTAGTGAGTTTGCCTCGATCACCTGTTCTGCAAAGTTTAACTGTCCTCCAGCGGTCTGGATGACGGTGATCGGGTTTCATAATGCATTGCTCACCACAAAACAAACAGTATTGCTGGAAATCAAATGCTGAGCACTCAGATCGCCGCATAATCTTTGGTCTAGGCTGATCGTTTGATTCCAGATTCATGCTTCCATCCTTGCGCTTTATGTGGTGGCGTATGTGTTCCTTTGATGTGTATGTAGAAACACAATTGTGGTGGCAGGAAATGGTCATATCCTTGTCCGCTTCATATCGACTTTGTAGGGAGGGATATATAGATGTTATCACCTCTCTTTTGACTGGACTCAATTATCTTCTCAATGCGAGCACTTTTTGCAACTACCAGTGGTCCTGCAGTCTTGGCATGACAAAAGAAGCACTCGTCCTCCATCTCCTTCATTTTAGATGTCCTTCACGAGCTTGGAGTTACCTGCAATAGAATGGAGGTATTAATTGTAACCTTTACTGACACGGAACTTCTTTGAATTTAGACAAAAAGTACATTTCAAAGTGATATAAGAATTAAATAATGGTTATTTTAGTGTTTTTCATATTCGTGACGGTCATTTTGGCACCCATCTTGTATTTGCATGCATCGTATACCTTTGGGACATATACCATCATATTCCTTTGGTGCCAAAACCTATAAATAGATCTAAAAAGTATGTTTTTAAGTGAATATATAATGAATTTTTTATTTTTTTCAGTTTTTTCAAGTTTTTGGCAGTCATCTTGGCCGCCATCTTGAATATTTCAAATTCCCCAAGCCTACCTGAGTGGCATGACCAAGATTCTGAATAAGTAGGTCACAAAGTATCATAAACAACAACAAAACTTTGGGTGGACTCCAATGCACGGTTCATCATCCTACTGCGATACTATAAACAGAAATACTCGGAACTAAGATAAAAAAAAACTGAGCTTACATGTTGGAAACGTAAAAAGAGGTACAATAGATGAAATACAACTGTTTGGGTGCCAGGTAAAAAGTCAAAGAAAAAATAAAATATAAAATTCACAAATATTAGACATAAATAATACTATAGTATATGAATGACCTTTAAAAATGTACAAGAATCAATGAAACAAAATACACACACTAGCATATACTGTAATCAAAATAATTATATATATAATATATTAATATATATATATATATTAATATATATATATATTATATATATATATTATATATATATATAATTATATATATATATATATAATTATATATATATATATATTTTTGAATTTTATGGTGACAAAGAACTCGTCATTCTTTGGGTTGTTTATGCGCAAAAGTTTCGCCCAAGACACTTGGTTATATCAGGCTATAATAGTTAAAAAAATTAATATACTATAATGCTAAGAAGTGAACATCTAAAAAGATTTATTTTTTTAAAAAATTAAATTTTCCTATATATCTAAATACTAAATAATAAAAAAAATACAATTTTGTACTTAACGGGGCCTTGGTGTGTATGCTGTCTGAGTTGGCAGAGGACTAAAGAACAATAGTTTGCGGTAACATTTCGGCTCGTGTGTGGCGATCGAAACGAGAGTCGGACAATCGAAACAGTGTGATATAATCATTTGAGTATATTAGTTGGTGTGAGTGGGCTTGGTTATTAAGATCAGGGGACAAATGCTTGATGTTGTATGGATTCTACTAATTTAGTGTCACTAGGGTAGTGTGCCTTGGATAAAGGGTACTAAAGTCATTCCCTAGAAAAAGGGTGATCTTGCTCCAGCTGGAGGTACACGTGGGCCGAGGGCAGGTCCCTCCACGTGGAAGAACACGACTCAGTCCGTCGCCTGCGCCAGGAGGTGGTCATTCTCGTGCATGTTTGGGGCCCATGAGGAGGATGCGGCGTGTCCACCGCGGGCACTGCGGAAGGTGATCACAGCGCCGCGGGGACGCAGCAGCAGCTCGGTGGAGGGCTCCTTCTTCGGTCTGTTCTGGGCCTTGCCGCCGCGCTGGTTCTTGGCTGGCAGTGCAGGCTTGGCAGGCTCCTATGAAGACAACTCCTCCGAGTCTGAAACAGCGGCGACATTGTCGTCAAAGTCAGACTCGTCGGCGTCAGAGGCTTTCAGTGACGGAACCTGCCCTGCCACAACAGGCTCCTGCCCCAGCTTGCCCCCCCTCTTGCCCTTTTCTTGTTCCTCCTCCTCCTCAACGCACACCGTACCCGGCTCCTCCGCAGCCTTCTCTGTCTTCTCTTAATCCTGCTCCTCTTCCTCCTTCACCTCCTGTTCCTCCTCAACCTTCTTCCCTCTGCTGAAGGGGGTGGAGGTTGTAAGGAGTGTTGGCTTGTTACGCTCGCCAACTGCTCCGAGGCTTCAGAGTCGGCGGTACGGCTCAACAGAGTCGACAGCGGGCCTGCCATGTTACCGAGTGGAGTTCCTGCCCAGCCATCACCCTAGCCAGCCACACTACCTACACCACCAACTCGTATACCTGTACTTCAATTTGCACTTGTAAATATTCTTATTTAACAAGTAAAGTTTGCACCTACGTGCTCTTTACGTGACCTTATACCATGGCGCAGTGACTACAGGAGAAGCGTATAGTTGGTACCACGCCAAGATGCCGGAGATTAGGAGTCAAGCCGAGCGCCCCGAGGATCAGCCGTCAGCGGAGTTGTTTACGGCGCAGGTTGTGGACAAGCTTTCTTCGTTGTTGGAGATGCAGCAAGCACATGCCACAGAAGATCGCCGTGTGATGCAGGAGCTTCTGTCACGTGTGCTGGCAACCCGGGATGGTGCGAGTGGCGGAGTGGCTGATGTGGGGACGCCAATACCCGCACCGCGTCACCACGTTAGCCAAGCCCAGGCACCACACAAGCTTTCTCCCAACGTTTCCCTGCGTGAGTACAAGGTGTGGCGCAGTGCATGGGCGGACTATGAGGAACTGTTGCAGCTTCGGGAGCAGCCCGTACGGACCCAGCTGGCGCACTTCCGGTCATGCCTCACCCCTGAGATGCGCGGCACGTTGGCGCACGCCGTCGGCATTGCTGAAGACAACGACACGCTGCCAGTGAAGGAGGTTCTGGATCGACTCACTATACACTTCTAGCGCCAGCGGAATGTTGCCCTGTGGCGTGTGAGATTTGAGGAACGCCGGCAGCAGGAAGGTGAGTCATTTGACGAGTTCTTTGTCACCCTCAAGGAACTTGCTGACGACGCGGAGCTGTGCAGCAGCTGCCTGGACGATAGATTGGTGACCCGCATCACGTCCGGTGTGGCTGACCAAAACCTTCGACGGAAGCTACCTGCGATAGATCCTCCCCCAAGCCTCCCCGAGGCCTTGCGGCTGTGTCGCAGCGAGGAGTCTGCTCTTAACACAGAGACGGACCCACCAGCACCAGACAGTTGGGAGATTACGAGGCAAGTACGTTGGCAGTAAGTACGAGACACCGATACCAGAGCGCATCTCGCCACCGCCATCATGAGGTTGGCGCCAAGTGTGAAGGGTGTGGAGGTGAGCCTCACCCACAAGGACGCCAGAAGCAGTGCAAGGCATGGGGTAAGCGATGTGACGCCTGCGGTATCACAGGACACTACAGCAAGGTGTGTCACAAAAAAGGCATCCACCAAGGTCGTACTAGTGAAGGTAGGGGTGCCCAACCTCCTGGTGCCCGAAAAGCCCATAGTTTACGGATCAGGGACGTCAGACTCGCCATACCGAAACATCGGGCGCCGAAGGTTTTCATCGGGGTCGCCAGCTCATAATTCCCTATAACTGGCCAGTGTAAGTTGCAGTTCACTCCCGACACAGGTGCCGAAGCAAAACGTGATTGGTTTAAGTCAGCTTCGTTGTCGCGACCTTATTGAAAGTGATCTCTCAAACTGCCAGGATGAGGTGTTGACCGCTAACAAGAGCCGGCTGAGCCCCGCTGGCTCGTTTAAGGCCATGCTTACGTTCGGGGAAGCCACTGTTAATACTACCATCGGTGTGTTTCGGGGTGTCGATGATGCTCTTCTTTCCTGGTATGATTCCCGTGCATTACACATAATTCCCGAAGATTATCCTAAACAGATTTCTGCGGTGCGTTGTAACGAGACCTCCTCTCCCCATGCAGAGACCTCTGCATCACATTCCAGCACAGAGGGACGACAGGTAGACAAGGATCGCAAAGCATTCATGAAGGAGTTCTCTGACGTCCTGGTGGATTCCGGAGACTTTGACAACGGTGCAAGGCTCGCCTCCATGGTGGGGCCTCCCATGATGATCCACCTTCGTCCTGACTCCCAGCCCTTTGCTCGTCACACGCCCAACAGTATTCCGTTGGCTTGGCAGGCAGATACGAAGGCCATGCTGGATACTATGGTTAAGCAAGACATCATAAAGCCGGTAGGTGCTCAGGTGTCTGATTGGTGTCATCCCATGGTTGTCGCTCAAAAGCAGTCTGGCGGTGTTCGAATCACCGTTGACTTGTCAAAGCTTAACCGGCAGGTGCTTCGCCCGACGCATCCATCCCCGTCGCCCCTCTCCGCGGCGATGCAGGTAACCCAGGGTTCCAAATATTTTTCCACCCTAGACGCTATGTGGGGTTATTGGCAAATTCCCTTAAAGGAGGAGTCACAGCCTCTCACCACATCCATCACACCCTGGGACGGTATAAGCTCCTAAGGGGACCGATGGGATTTGTCTCTACAGGTGACGAGTTCTGCAGGCGTGTGGACATCGCATTGGAAAGTGTTGACAACTGCACAAAGGTCGTCGACGATGTGCTTGTGTGGGACACTACTTACGAGGAGCACCTCGACCGGGTAAGGCAGATATTGGAACGCTTCCGGCTTCACCGCATCACCATCAACGGGAAAAAGTTCATGTTTGCCTCCCCAACCGCCCATTTCTGTGGGTACATCATCTCAGAGGACGGTGTTAGTGCTGACCCGGGTAAAACAAAAGCGGTGGCAGATTTTCCAGTTCCCACCAACCTAACAACCCTTCGCTCTTTCTTTGGTGTTGTCAACCAACTAGCTTATTTCTCCACAGAGGTCGCCGAGGCAGCAGACACACTTAAGGCGCTTCTCAGCCCAAGGACAAAATTTGTTTGGACTCCAGCTCATCAGTCCTCCTTTCAGGCGGTGAAAAAGGCCCTCTCGTCGACCCCAGTCCTGGCTCACTTTGACCCTGCTCTACCTACAGTCCTGCAAACTGACGCCTCCCGTCTCAAGGGACTTGGTTAAGCCCTGCTCCAGCGTCACGGTACCAAGTTGAGGTTAGTGCAGTGTGGGTCAAGGTTCCTGAGCGATACTGAAACTAGGTATGCTGTGGTGGAACTATAATTGCTTGCTGTCGTGTGGGCTATGAGGAAGTGCCGGATGTACTTGCTTGGTCTTTCTACGTTCGAATTGGTGGTTGACCACAAGCCGCTCGTTCCCATCTTTGACCACCACACCCTGGACGCAATAGACAATCCTCGCATCCAGCGGCTGAAGGAGAAAATAGCACCATACGTCTTTTCCACCATCTGGCGTAAAGGTAAGGAGTACGCACTCCCAGACGCACTGTCCCGCGCCCCCGTTGCTGTGCCAACGCACGCTGATATGGAGGCAGAGTCTCAGGTCGCCCACCACGTTCGTACATGTGTGTTGGCCAGAGCCTGTGAGATTTCTGAGCCTAACTCGGACCCTTACGCAGACCCAGTCATTATTGACATACGCGAAGCTGCGAGGACGGATGACACATACCAGCTTCTAATGAATAACGTCTCTTCAGGTTTTCCAGCAAACCGGCCAGATTTACCGGCTGCCCTGCAAGATTACTGGAAGCTCCGCGACGACCTGTCCACTGAGGATGGACTGGTGCTATATGGCTCGCGGTTGGTCATCCCTACCTCGCTCAGGAGCCATGTCCTTTCACGACTACATGACTCCCATAGAGGCATCGAGGCGACGAAGCGTCGGGCCCGTCAAACTGTGTGGTGGCCCGGCATTAACAGCGACATCACCAGCACGGTCAGGGGCTGTGACGCGTGTCAGGAGATGCTGCCGTCACAGCCGAAGGAGCCACTACTCTCGGACCCTCTTCCATCACGGCCCTTCGAGGAAGTCTCGGCAGACCTCTTCACCCACGCTGGTAAGGATTACCTAATCTACTCCGATCGCTTGTCTGGGTGGCCGTGCATTGCAGAATATGGTCGGGAGGCTACATCGCGAATCACGATGAAGCTGCTGTGTGGCATCTTTAAGGATGTGGGTATACCAGTTCGGCTCCGGTGTGACGGAGGGCCGCAGTTTTCAAGCTTTGCGTTTCGGTCCTTCGTGAAGAGATGGGGCATTAATCATGTCTTATCTTCCCCCAGCTACACCCAGTCTAACGGCCACGCAGAGGCTTTCGTGAAGAAGGCGAAATATCTCATCGCGAAGGTCCGCACAGCAGGTAGCAACGAAGATGAGGCCTTCGACAGGGGCTTGATGGAGCTCCGAAACACTCCCCGCCCTGATGGTCGATCTCCAGCCCAGATGCTTTACGGTCGTCCTCTCCGGACGGCAGTACCGGCACACCGGCGTGCATTCGCTCCCGAATGGCAGGCAGCCGATGAGGAGTGCGACGCCAAACTATCCGCGGGAATGGAAAAGGCGGAGTGGTACTATAATCGCTCCTCCCGTGCGGTACCGCCGCTTCGTGTCGGCACCCCGGTACGCATACAAGACTGCAAGTCTCGGCGCTGGAACAAGCAGGGGGTGGTAGTTGGTGTCGGTAAACACAGAGATTACCACGCAAGTTGCAAGTGGGAGGATATTTTGGAGGAACCGCCGCTACCTACGTCCAGCACCAGCTTCGACCTCAGGTGAACCCCAGGCCGCTCCTCCTGTAGGTGATCGCCGCAAGGTGCGTTTCTCGTCGCCATCGCCTGCCACCCAGCCGCAGCGCCGAAGCTTACGTGAACGCAGACGTCCGGACCGCTTCGTTCCGTAACCTCTTCCCCCCCGGGAGGGAGATGTAAGGAGTGTTGGCTTGTTACGCTCGCCAACTGCTCCGAGGCTTCAGAGTCGGCGGTACGGCTCAACAGAGTCGACAGCGGGCCTGCCATGTTACCGAGTGGAGTTCCTGCCCAGCCGTCACCCTAGCCAGCCACACTCCCTACACCACTAACTCGTATACCTGCACTTCAATTTGCACTTGTAAATATTCTTATTACACAAGTAAAGTTTGCACCTACGTGCTGTTTACGTGACCTTATACCAGCGGGCAGGGACCGGGGGCCTGAGTCACAGGCACAGCGCTGCCAGGCCCCCCGCCACGAGGCCCAGGTCCTCCCAGGGGTGGCCCCCCACGGCACTCACGGCCTCAAACAACATTGAAGAATACATTGGGTGCATCGTGAGATGTTTGTTGCTGAGACACGGTGGCGTGATTTGAGCGACGTCAAAAATTGATAAAAATGAGCTTGGAGTTGGCAAAGAGATTGGAGTTAAGAAGAATAGAACCTGAGTACATGGGAACGCAGGGTAAAGACACGCAGGATACACGCTTTTGGCTACCTAATACTTCACTACTGATGGCGGTAGTAGTTGTGGATTAGTGGAGAAACAACCAATAGGAATAACAAAAAGAGATAATGAAGCCTTATGATTGGGTAGGCAGAAAGCAATAAGGGTAAAAAAATATGATACCTACATAATACTAATACCTAATAATATTAACGATATAGGTATACGCATAAGGTACCTTACACTACATACTAATACGGCGTCCAAGTCTATCCATAAATGACAGTGGTTGAAAATAGAATAGCAAATATATCTGTTTGGAGAGAAGAGAGAGAGAGAGAAGGGAGAGAGAGAGAGAAGCAGAGAGGGAGAGAGAGAGAGAGAGAGAGAGAGAGAGAGAGAAAAATACTCGAGCGGTAGATGTCATGATCTAGACNTGGTATAAATTATTATGACGGTTTTTTTCATATTTCGTGAACGTTTTTTTTTCATATTTGGCAGCCATCTTGTATTTGCATGCATCGTATACCTTTGGGACATATACCATCATATTCCTTTGGTGCCAAAACCTATAAATAGATCTAAAAAGTATGTTTTTAAGTGAATATATAATGAATTTTTTATTTTTTTCAGTTTTTTCAAGTTTTTGGCAGTCATCTTGGCCGCCATCTTGAATATTTCAAATTCCCCAAGCCTACCTGAGTGGCATGACCAAGATTCTGAATAAGTAGGTCACAAAGTATCATAAACAACAACAAAACTTTGGGTGGACTCCAATGCACGGTTCATCATCCTACTGCGATACTATAACAGAATACTCGGAACTAAGATAAAAAAAAACTGAGCTTACATGTTGGAAACGTAAAAAGAGGTACAATAGATGAAATACAACTGTTGGGTGCCAGGTAAAAAGTCAAAGAAAAGTAAAATATAAAATTCACAAATATTAGACATAAATAATACTATAGTATATGAATGACCTTGAAGAAAATGTACAAGAATCAATGAAACAAAATACACACACATAGCATATACTGTAATCATATATATATATATAATATATAATATATATATATATAATATATATATATATATATATATATATAATATATATATATATATATATATATTATATATATATATATATATATTATATATATATATATATATATATATATATATCCTTGACATTTCATGGTGACAAAGACACTCGTCATTCTTGGGGTTGTTTATGCGCAACGTTTCGCCCAAAGACACTTGGTATCATCAGGCTATAATAGTTAAAAAAATTAATATACTATAATGCTAAGAAGTGAACATCTAAAAGATTTATTTTTTAAACAATTAAGTAATCCTATATTATCTAAAAATACTAAATAATAAATAAAATACAATTTGTACTTAACGGACCTTGGTGTGTATGCTGTCTGAGTTGGCAGAGGACTGAATGAACAATAGTTTGCGGGTAACATTTCGGCTCGTGTGTGGCGATCGAAACGAGAGTCGGACAATCGAAACAGTGTGATATAATCATTTGAGTATATGTAGTTGGTGTGAAGTGACTTGGTTATTAAGATCAGGGGACAAATGCTTGATGTGTATGGATTCTACTAATTTAGTGTCACTAGGGTAGTGTGCCTTGGATAGGATACTAAAGTCATTCATAGAAAAAGGGTGATCTTGCTCCAGCTGGAGGTACACGTGGGCCGAGGGCAGGTCGTCCACGTGGAAGAACACGACTCAGTCCGTCGCCTGCGCCAGGAGGTGGTCATTCTCGTGCATGTCGGAGCCCATGAGGAGGATGGCGGGCGTGTCCACCGCGTCACTGCGGAAGGTGATCACAGCGCCGCGGGGACGCAGCAGCAGCTCGGTGGAGGGCTCCTTCTTCGGTCTGTTCTGGGCCTTGCCGCCGCGCTGGTTCTTGGCTGGCAGTGCAGGCTTGGCAGGCTCCTATGAAGACAACTCCTCCGAGTCTGAAACAGCGGCGACATTGTCGTCAAAGTCAGACTCGTCGGCGTCAGAGGCTTTCAGTGACGGAACCTGCCCTGCCACAACAGGCTCCTGCTCAGCTTGCACCTCCTCTTGCTTCTCTTGTTCCTCCTCCTCCTCAACGCACACCGTACCCGGCTCCTCCGCAGCCTTCTCTGTCTTCTCTTAATCCTGCTCCTCTTCCTCCTTCACCTCCTTTTCCCCTCCTAAACCCCTTCCCCCCCCCGGCTGGGGGGGTGGGTTGAAAAAGGATGTTGGCTTTTCGCCGCCAACCTCCGAGGTTTCAGAGTCGGCGTACGGCTCAACGAGTCGACGGGGGGGGGCCTGCCATGTTACCGGTGGATTCCTGCCCCCATCACCCTACCACCACACTACCTACACCACCAACTCGTATACCTGTACTTCTTTGCACTTGTATATTCTTTTTTAAACCCAAGAAAAGTTTGCACCTAATGCTCTTACGTGCCCTTTAAACCATGGCGCATGACTACGGAGAAGCGAAATAGTTTTCCCCCACCCCAAGATCCGAGATTAGGAGTCGCCAGCGCCCCGAGATCACCGTCAGGGGGTTTTGTTTACGGCGCAGGTTTGCAAGTTTTTCTTCGTTTTTTGGAGATGCAGCAACACTGCCACAGAAATCGCCGTGTATGCGGGATTTGTCCGTGTCGGGAAACCCCGGGTGGGCAGGGGGCGGAGTGGCTGTTTTGGGGAGCCATACCCCCCCCGCTCACCATTTAGCCAACCCAGGCCCCCAACAAGCTTTCCCCAACGTTTCCCGCGGGTACAAGTTGGCCGTCATGGGCGGACTTAGAACTGTGCACTTCGGGGCACCCGTAGGGCCCCCAGTGGCGCATTTCCCGGTCATCCCTCCCCCCTGAATCGCGGCACTTTGGCGACCCGTCGGCTTCTGAAGAAACGACCCTGCCAGTGAAGGGGTTTTCTGGATCGCTCACTATAACTTCTAGCGCCAGGGGAATTTGCCCTGGGGCGTGTGAGTTTTGAAAACGCCGCAGCGGGAAGGTGAGTCTTTGACGAGTTTTTTGTCCCCCCAAAGGGAAACTTGCTGACGAGCGGAGCTGTGCAGCGCGCCGGGACATATTGGTGACCCG
The DNA here is from genome assembly GCA_016584305.1 of Chionoecetes opilio. Taxonomy (NCBI): domain Eukaryota; kingdom Metazoa; phylum Arthropoda; class Malacostraca; order Decapoda; family Majidae; genus Chionoecetes; species Chionoecetes opilio. The sequence goes on from JACEEZ010005893.1 coordinate 30,376, forward strand.
CATCACGTCCGGTTGGCTGCCCAAAAACCCCTTCGAGGGAAGCTACTGCGATAATCCTCCCCCAAGCCTCCCCGGGGCCTTGGGGCTTTTGTGCAGCGAGGAGTCTGCTCTTAAACACAAAACGCCCCCGCACCGACGTTGGGAATTCGGGGCAAGTACGTTGGCTTAAGTCAGACCCGAACCAAGCCTCTCGCCACCGCCATCATGGGGTTGGCGCCAATGTGAAGGGGGTGGGGTAGCCTCCCCCACAAGGACCCCAGAAAGCTGCGGGCATGGGGTAAGCGATGTGAGCCTGCGGTTCCCCGGGCCTACGCAAGGTGTGTCACAAAAAGGCACCACCAAGGTGCTAGTAAAGGGTAGGGTCCCAACCTTGGGTGCCCAAAAAAAGCCCAAGTTTACGTCAGGACTCGACCGCCATACCGAAACTGGGGCGCCAAAGGTTTTCTGGGGGTGGGGCCACCAAAATTCCCTAAAACGGGGCCAGTGTAATTGCAGTTCACTCCCGACACGGTGCCAAAGAAAAACGTGTTTGGGTTTAAGTACTTCGTTGTCCGCCCTTATTGAAAGTGATCTTAAAACTGCCAGGATTTTGCCCGGTAAAAAGACCGGGCTGAGCCCCGCGGGGCTCTTTTAAGGGCCCTTTGCTTCCCTCGGGGAGCCACTGTTAATACTACCATCGGTTGTTTCGGGTGTCGATGATCTCTTTTTTTCCTGGTATGTTTCCCCCTGCTTTACACAAAATTCCCGAAATTTCCAAAACAGTTTCTGGGGTGGTTGTAACGAGCCCTCCTCTCCCTGCAGAGCCCTCTGCATCACTTCCAGCACAGGGGGCGACGGGTAGACAAGGATCGCAAAGCTTCATAAGGAGTTCTCTGACTCCTGGTGGTTTCCCGGGGAACTTTGAAAAGGGTGAAAGGCTCCCTCCTGGGGGGGCCTCCCATGAATCCCCCCTTGGGCCCTGACTCCCCCCCTTTTTGCTCGTCACACGCCCAACAAAATTCCGTTGGCTTGGCAGGCAGATAAAGGCCATGCGGGGATACTATGGTTAAGCAAGACATCATAACCCGGGTGGGTCTCATTTGTCTGATTGTGTATCCCATGTTGTCGCTCAAAAGCGTTTTGGGGTTTTCGAATCACCGTTGACTTGTAAAAGCTTCCGGCAGGTCTTCGCCCCGACGCTCCACCCCCGTCCCCCCTCTCCGCGGCGATGCAGGTACCCGGGGTTTTCCAAAATATTTTTTCCACCCTAACGCTATGTGGGGTTTTGGAAAATTTCCCTTTTAAGGAGGAGTCCACCCTCTCACCACATCCATCACCCCGGGAGGGTAAAAAGCCCCTAAGGGGACCGAGGGGATTTGTCTCTACAGGTGACAAATTCTGGGGCGTGTGGCATCGCTTGAAGTGTTGACAATCCCAAAAAAGGTCGGCGACGTGTGTTGTTGGGCACTACTTCGAGGAGCCCCTCGCCCCGGGAAAGGGGCGATTTTGGGACCCCCGGCTTCACCGTCCCCCTCAAGGGGAAAAAGTTCATTTTTGCCCCCCCAACCGCCCATTTCTGTGGGTACTCATCTCGAGACGTGTTATGTGACCCGGTAAAAAAAAGCGGTGGCGATTTTCCAGTTCCCACCAACCAACAACCCTTCGCTCTTTTTTTTGGGGGTTGTCAACCAACTAGTTATTTCTCCACAGAGGCGCCAGGCCAACACCTTAAGGCGCTTCCAGCCCAAAGGACAAAATTTTTTTGGACTCCACTCATCAGTCCTCCTTTTAGGGTAAAGGCCCTCGTCGACCCCAGTCCTGGCTCACTTTGACCCTGCTCTACCCCAGCCTGCAAACTGCGCCCTCCCTCCTCAAGGGGCTTGGTTAACCCCGCTCCAGCGCACGGAAAAAAAGTTGAGGGTTGTGCAGTGTGGGGCAAAGGGTTTCCCGAGCATACTAAACTGGTATGCTTGGGGAAATATAATTTTCTTTTTTGTCGTGTGGGCTATGAGGAAGGGCCGGGTTACTTGCTTTTCTTTCTACGTTCGAATTGTGGTTGACCACAAGCCGCTCTTCCCATTTTGACCACCCCCCCTGGACGCAAAAAGACAAACCTCGGGATCCAGCGGCTGAGGGGAAAAAAGCACCATACGTTTTTCCACCCTTGCGTAAAGTAAGGAGTAGCACTCCAGCGCACTTCCCGCGCCCCCGTTTCTGTGCCAACGCACCTGATATGGGCAGAGTCTCAGGTCGCCCACCACGTTCGTAATGTGTGTTGGGCCCAACCCTTGATTTCTGAGCCTAACTCGGACCCCTTTCGCAGACCCAGTCATTATTGCAACCAAATGCGAGGACGGATACACAATACCACTTCTAAAGAATACGCTCTTAGGTTTCCGCAAACCGGCCCGATTTTTTCCCCCCCGCCCTCAAAATTTCTGGAAGCTCCGCAGACTGTCCCCTTGGGTGGGCTGGGGCTATATGGTCGCGGTTGGCATCCCTACCCCCGCTCAGGACCTGTCCTTTTCCCACTACATGACTCCCCTAGGGCATCGAGGCACGAAGCGTCGGGGCCCCCAAAATGGTGGGGGCCCGGCATTAACACGACATCCCACCGGTCAGGGGCTGTGCCGTGTCAGGGGATGCCCGCCGTCACAGCCGAAGGAGCCATACTCTCGGACCCTCTTCCATCCGGCCCCCTTTGAGGAAGTCCGGCAACCCTTCACCCACGCTGGTAAGGATTACCTAACTACTCCGATCGCTTGTCTGGGTGGCCGTGCTTTCGAAATGGTCGGGGGGCTACATCGCGAATCCGATGACCTGTGTGGCATCTTTAAGGTGGGTATACCAGTTCGGGGTCCGGTGTGACGGGGGCCCCCAGTTTTTTTAAGCTTTGCGTTTCGGTCCTTCGTGAAGAGATGGGGCATTAACATGTCTTATCTTTCCCCCCGCTACACCCAGTCAACGCCACGCGAGGCTTTTGTGAAGAAGGCGAATATCTCATCGCGAAAGGGCCCACGCAGGTAGCAACAAGTGGGCCCCGCAGGGCTTGATGGGCCGAAACCTCCCCGCCCCATGGTCGATCTCCCCCAATGCTTTACGGGCGTCCCTCCCCGGGCGGCATACCCCCAACCCCGGCGTGCATTCGCTCCCGAAAGGCAGCCCGTGAGGGGTTTGCGACCCAAAATTCCGCGGAATGGAAAAAGGGGGAGTGGTAAATATAAACGCTCTCCCCTGCGGTACCGCCGCTTCGTGTCGGCACCCCGTACCAACAAACTGCAAAACTCGGCGCTGGAAAAACAGGGGTGGTAGTTGGGGTCGGTAAAAAAGAGATTAAAATTGAATTGGGGGAATATTTTAAAAAAGTACCTATAGAATTATATAAAAAATTTTTTATAAAAAATTTTTTGTTTTTCCCCCGAAAAAAAAGGGGGGAATTAGTAAAAAAGGGGGATTTTTTAATTTTAAATTAAAATTTTTTTATAATTATTAAAATTAAAAAATCAAGGGGGGCCCTTTTAAAAAAATTTGATATACCCCCCAAATCCCCAAAACCCAAAAAACTAAAAAACTTAATTTATTGTAAAATATTTTATTACAAATAAATTTACCCCTTTTGGGTTTTGGACTTTCCGGGGAGGGGGGCCGTCACAGGCAAGCGGGGGAAATTTTCCCCCCCCCACCCAGGGGCCCCCAGGGGGCCCCCCCCCGACCCCCCGGCCTCCCTTGGTAAGGGTGATCGGAATGTTTTTTCTGGCCCCCGGGTGGGGGAAGCGCGCCAAAATTATAAAAGGGGGGCTTGGGGTTGGGGAGGGGAAGGGGAACCTTTCGGGAAGAGGTAAGGAGGTGTTTTGGCTTTACTTCACTCTGAGGCTTAGAGTTGGGGAGCCCAAAGGGTCAAAAAAGGGGCCTTTTATGGGTTTCGAAAAAATGGGTTTGATCCTCAAATTTCAAAACCAAAATTAACATAAGGGTTCCCCCATAATTTCACTTTAATATCTATTCCACAAGAAGGGTTTTAAAAAAAGTCCTTACTGTTTAAGGGAGGGGAAGGGGGAGAAGGAGGGGAGGGGAGAGGAGGGCAAGGGGGAGCCCCCCGCATCCGGTTTTTTAAAAGCCCATGAAAAAACCATTTCCCTCTTTTTTTTTCCCAACCTCCTTAAAATTTCCCCTCATTTAAAGGGTTATTTGGGGGGGGGAAAGGATTTAATAAAGGGGCCCCCTCGCGGGGTTAAAAATTTCCGGGTTTTTTCCCCGGGAAAAAACCCCGATGGAAATTTTTGCTTTTCCACATAAACCCTCCCCCCCCCCCCCCCCCCCAAATTGGGCCCCAGGGGCCTGCAGCCCCGCCACAGCCCTTTGGGATGGCCTAACCTTGAAGATACTTGGTGCACGATTGAGACACGGTGCGTGATTTGAGCGACGTCAAAAATTGATAAAAATGAGCTTGGAGTTGGCAAAGAGATTGGAGTTAAGAAGAATAGAACCTGAGTACATGGGAACGCAGGGTAAAGACACGCAGGATACACGCTTTTGGCTACCTAATACTTCACTACTGATGGCGGTAGTAGTTGTGGATTAGTGGAGAAACAACCAATAGGAATAACAAAAAGAGATAATGAAGCCTTATGATTGGGTAGGCAGAAAGCAATAAGGGTAAAAAAATATGATACCTACATAATACTAATACCTAATAATATTAACGATATAGGTATACGCATAAGGTACCTTACACTACATACTAATACGGCGTCCAAGTCTATCCATAAATGACAGTGGTTGAAAATAGAATAGCAAATATATCTGTTTGAGAGAGAGAGAGAGAGAGAGAGAGAGAGAGAGAGAGAGAGAGAGAGAGAGAGAGAGAGAGAGAGAGAGAGAGAGGAGAGAGAGAGAGAGAACATACCCTCGCTATATACCGGCGGTTCACCTGTTATCTGTTCTTCCTATGTAATCCTATGTAGTCCTCTTCCTCCTCCTCCTCCTCCTACTCCTCCTATATCCTCCTATATGCTCCTCCTCCTCCTGTCAGTTAGTGACCACCATCGGGATTTATATACCAGGGGTCACTGCTGCAGGGGGCATTAAAGTGCACGGCGTCCTACTTGGAAAGTGCACTACTGCAGTGGATTGAAACGGAGCTGGGGCCTGATTGACTGCTGCCTCCCAAGAAAGCGCCAGGCAAGGCTGCCGCACCACCCTTGAACTTCCACACTGAGCCTACACCAACACTACATTAGACCTCATAACACACACAGATAGCCCCGAGTTAACGGTTACCACTACTACTCTCGACCTGTGACGGGCTGTGGTTCAGTTAGGGTCCTGACAGTTAGTGACCACCATCGGGATTTAAGGTACCAGGGGTCACTGCTGCAGGAGGCATTGAAGTGTACGGCGTCCTACATGGAAAGTACACAATCCGCAGTGGATTGAACGGAGCTGGGGCCTGATTGACTGCTGCCTCCCAAGAAAGCGCCAGGCAAGGCTGCCGCACCACCCTTGAACCTCCACACTGTGTTCACACCATTACAAAACACACATAACATGACCTATCTATCAAGCACTAAACCTACCCCCACAAACTAGTAGTAGTTAGCCATAGATTACAGCTTTCAACTTTCCTCACAAATTCCATGCAGTTTTTTTTATATTGCATGGTAAACACTTTTTTTTCCGGCCAGCTTCGGCTGGAGGGATGGGTGGGTGGGAGGAGCTTTCTACTTCCTATTCCTTTATCTCTTATTATCTAGTTAGTGTAGTGTAGTTAAAGCAAACAGCCTTGTAAGGACCTATCGGTCTGTTGCTGTTTGTGTTTCCTTTGTATTCCTTTGTATTCCTTTGTATATCCTTTCCGTATTCCTGCCCTCTTTTCCTTCTTCTTCTTCTCTATTACCTCTCCTCTTCCTACTCCTCCTCCTCCCTTTGTTCTCAGATAAGCTCAAGTCCGGTCTCCTTATTCTTTCTTCCTTCCTTCTATTTATTATTTTTTTTTTATTGTTAGTTTTTAAATTTAATTTTTTCGGTTGGGGGAAAAGAGAGCGATAGACTGTTATGCTTGTTTTTTTCTTTTTTGTAAAATGAGAAGAAGAAGAGGGGGGAAAAGAGGAGAGAGAGAGAGAGAGAAGAGAGAGAAAAAGAGAAAAGGGAGAGAGAGAAAAGAGAGACAGGGGGAGAGAGAGAGAGAGAAGAGAGAGAGAGAGGAGAGAGGGGAAAGAGGAGAGAAGAGAGAGAGAGAAGAAGAGAGAGAGAGAGAATATATATATAAGAGAGAGAGGGAAGAAGAGAGAAGGAGAGAGAGAGAGAGGAGAAGAAAGAGAGAGAGAGAGAGAGAGAGAGAGAGAAAAGGAGAAGAGAGAGAGAGAGAGAGAGAGAGAGGGGAGAGAAAGAAAGAGTTAGGAGATTTGTACAGTGTAAATGCAATCTTTTTTTTGCTAGTACCTATTTCTTCCTTTTTATTATCTTTTTCCCTTTTTTTATCTTGTATTCGTAGGTCAAAATTTCTCTTTTCTGATAAAAATTTTTTAGTGTTCTGCTCTTCTTCCCTTATTAATTTTAAGGTTGTTCTCTTCCTCTCCCCCCCTTTTCCCCCTTTTCTTCTCTCTCGCCCCTTCTCTCTCCTCTCTCTCTCTCTTCTCTCTCTCTTCCCCTCCCCCTCTCTCTCTCTTCCTCATCCTTCTCTCTCCTCTCTTTTCCCTCTCTCTCTCTCCCTTTCTCTCCTTTCCCCCTCCCCCTCTCTCTCTCATCTCTCTCTCCTCCCTCCTCCCTTTTCCTCTCTCTCTCAACTCTCTTCCCTTTTTCCCTTTTCCCTCTCCTCCCCCTCTCTCTTCGCTCCCCGGCCCTTTTCCCCGGCCCCCCTCTCCTTCCTCAACCCCTCCATCCTTTTCTTCTCTCTCTCCCTCTCCCTTCACCCCCCTCCCCGTCTTCCCCCTCCTCTCTTCCTTCTCTCCTTTTCCTTCTTCTTTCCCCGAATCGGGACCCCCTTTTCCCCTCTCTCCCCTCCTGCCGTTTTTTCCTCCCCCCTCTCCCCCCAAACAACCCCCCTTTTTCCCCTTTCCCCTTTCCTTCCCTTCCTACCCTTTTCTCTCCCCGCCATTTTCTCCCCCTTCCCCCTCTCTCCTCTCCCCCGCCGGGCCCCCCCCCGGTCGTCCCCCCCTCTTTTCCCCCTTTCCCTCTTTCCCCTCCTCCCCCTCCCTTTTTTTGCCCCCCTTTTTCCCCTCCTCCGTCCTCACTCCCCTCCTTCCCCTCCCTTTTCCCCCCTTTCCCCCCTTTCCTTCCCCAATCCCCACTTCCTTTTTATTTTTCCCCCTCCCCCTTGGGCCCCTTTTTCCCCATTTCCCATGTCCCCCCGCCTCTTACCCCTCTCCCCCTCTCTCCCCTCTCGCTCTCCCCGCCTCCCAATTCCCCCTTCCCTTTCCTCCACTGGGTT
>JACEEZ010005894.1:0-47500 GCA_016584305.1 Chionoecetes opilio
TGGAAAAAAGCACGAAATTTGCCATTGAAGTTTAGAATACTACGATTTCAATATAGGCAAGCTCATTTTTCCCTTGAGCCAAAAATGACAAAATCTAATAGGCCGCCGTTTAAATTGTGAGAAATTATGAAGTCTAATATCTTCGCCAATAAATGACATAACCAGACGAATAAAGCATCTATTTATATGTTTTCAGCTATGAGGAATCCAATGGAATCATCGTTTTGATGATAACATGTACACAAATCAATATGTCAGACAAAAAAATGTAAATTAGCTCGCGAAGAAAGGAAAAAATGCAGCAATTTTTCAAGGTTTAGGAAATAATTTAACACACATGTACAAAAATCACATAGTTTATTGTCAAAGAATATGACACCATAATATTTAAGCATGTGTGTATACCTTATCACATACATGTATATCGTTATTCAAAACACTAACATAGAAATGAAACAATATTTTTTTAAGGTGACAAGGCGCGGAACAAAACAGCATATCAACAAAATAAGCAAAACAAAATGTTGAATAGACCATATATATCAAAGAAAAAATCTAGCACTGAGTGGCACATAATTCAAGAATAGTTAGCAACTGAACAACTAAACAACACAAGTTAATGGCTATCATTGTGATCACAATTACCAGCGCAGTTGCAGAGTGACGTGCACCCACTGCTATGGGTTAAATAGTCCCAGCTATGGGTTAAATAGTGGTCAGCCTGGGGTTAATCCCTACAGGGGATTCTGCGTCCCTGGCCACGGTGAGCAGTAAGGCCAATCCCTGACATAGATTGGTTGGGGGGGGGGGGGTTTGCAAACCCTTCCCTGTAAAAACTAAACTAGCCACAAACATAATAAGAGGTAGAGGCCGGGGGCGCGATTATGACCCGGTTTTGCCGGGGGGCCCGACCATGCAAACCCCTCCTATACTGACGCAGGGGAGGGGTCTGCCTATGACGAGTGCGGGGCAAAGCCCTCGGGAATCCCGCACTCTAAATCAAGTGGTAGGGCCCCCTAGCCCAACTTTTTTTTATGGGGGTGGCCGGGGCGGTGCAGAGGCGGCGCCTGCCCGTCGAATCACTCCTGGGATCAACCTGCGGAGGGTTCTTCGTGTGGGCTCGTGGAACGTTCTGAGCCTTTCCAGACGATCATCGACTACCTCTCCTATCGGGCGAGCTCAGTAGGCTGAGGGTGGATATAGTGGGACTCTCTGAGACGAGGAGGCCTGGCAGTGGCGAGACTAGCAGTGGGGGTTACACCTACTACTGGTCCGGCATGAGCAATGGTCACCGTGTACGGGGAGTAGCTATAGGCATCTCCAGCAAACTGCAGCCATCAGTTGTTGAGGTTACTCCGGTTGATGAGCGTATAATGCGGGTGAGGATGAAACACACTCTGGGTTTCATGTCTCTTGTTGCAGTGTACGCTCCTACCGAGATGCGTAAAACTGAAGAGAAGGAGATGTTCTACCCCAAAAACTCGACTCTGTATTAGACCAGTGTCCTCCTCGGGACACACTCATTGTCTGGGCGACTTCAATGCTACTACTGGCACTGTGAGAGATGGCTACGAGTTGTGTGTTGGTCACCATGGCTCCGGTACCAGAAACACCAACAGTTCTCTGCTTCTGAACTTTGCAAGGTCCAGAAGGTTGAGAATTGCAGGTTCTTGGTATCAGAGACCAGAGCTGCACAGCTGGACATGGTATAGTAATGCCGGAGGGGTAGCTAAGGAGATCGACCACATCCTCGTTAGTACTCGTTGGAGGATCCTCCAAAAACTGCAGGGTTTACCGGAGTGCTGAGTTCTTTGGAACAGATCACAGACTTGTTGTTGCTACACTTAAGCTTCATGTCAAGTCCAGAAGAATCTCAAGAGGTAACCATACTGTGTTTCATCTTGAGAAACTGAAGGACTTGACATGTGCTCATGAGTATGCGGTGGCAGTCTCAAATCGGTTTGATGTGCTCGGTGCTCTCGGGGATCCTGTAGAACTGTGGGATACCTTCAAACGTGAAACTTACAGGCTGCCAAGGAGTGTATTGGGGAGCGCCCGAGGTCAAGGCGTTGGTTTTGTCTCGACGGAGACGCTGGAGAAAATCGAGGAGAGTCGCGCTGCCAGGCTGGCTGGGAACCGGGACCAGCACAGGGCTCTGTCACGCCGGACTAGAACCCTCCTGAGGAGAGACAAGGACAGGCATGTCAGGAGTTCTCGCTGAGGATGTCGAGGGTCATTTGAACGCTAATGACCTCCGACCCGCCTACGAGCCCTGAAGAAGCTTCGTTCCAAGTCTCCTTCTCGGGCGAGTGCTATTCGAACAGCAGATGGGCGCCTCGTGTCGGACATGGATGGGCAGATGGCTCGTTGGGCTGAGTACTTTGGGCAGTTGTTCACGGTGGACCCTCCAACTGAGCAGCTTCACACCCCCTGGGTTACAGGCAGTGGATGCCGATCCTCCCATTGACGAAACCGCACCCTCTCTTGACGAAGTCAGAGAGGCTGTAGCAAAGTTGAAGGGTGGAAAGGCAGCTGGTGTTTGTAATATCAGTGCGGGGCTCCTCAAAGCTGGGGGTGAGACCATGATCCGGGGGTTGCATGCTGTCTGGTCTGCCGTGTAATTCTGCCGGGTACTATTCCTCCTGACTGGAAAAGGGGGCTGGTCGTCCCTATCTGGAAAGGGAAAGGGGACCGTCAGGACTGCAACAATTACCGCGGTATTACACTGCTCAGCGTGCCAGGCAAGGTGCTTGCCCATCTATTGCTGACACGAATTCGCAGTCATCTGTGAAGCATCAGAGACCTCAGCAGTCTGGGTTCACGCCTGGTAAGTCAACAACGGACCGTATCCTAGCGCTTCGTGTCCTGGTGGAACGCCGACGTGAGTTTCGACAGGGGATGCTTGCAGCCTATGTTGATCTCAAGAAGGCGTTTGACTCAGTGCATCGTGAGTCACTCTGGGATCTTCTGCGACTTCGAGGGATTCCTGCAAGGACTATTGGTTTGATAACTGGTCTGTATTCTGGGACTGAGAGTGCTGTGAAGTGGGGGCAGGTGTATCCCGCTTCTTTCCTGTGAATACAGGAGTGAGGCAAGGGTTTCGTCCTTGCCCCATCACTTTTCAACGCTTGTATGGACTGGGTATTGGACAAGGTTGTAGATCAAGTGATTGTGGAGCATCCGTCGGCAACACCAATCTCACTGATCTTGTTTTTGCCGATGATGCAGTAATCTTTGCTGAGTCGCTGGAGGTCCTGGTGATGGCTCTCGAGGCGCTGCACGAGGAGGCAAAGCCTTTGGGACTTGAGGTCTCCTGGCTCAAGACCAAGGTCCAGGTATTTGGAGACTTACTAGATGAAGCAGTACAGTCTGTTCATGCGTGTGGCGAGGACATTGAGATCTTGGAAAGTTTTACATACCTTGGTAGCGCAGTCTATAATGACGGCGGGTCACGTCAAGAAGTCTTACGACGGATTGGCATAGCCCACGGTGTTATGGACTTGCTCAGCGGGAGTATTTGGCGTTGTCGGTACCTGTGCAGGAGGACAAAGATCCGGATCTTCAAGGCGCTTGTGATCCCTGTCTTACTCTATGGTTGTGAGACATGGACACTAAATAGTGACTTGAAGAGACGAATCAATGCCTTTGGTAATAAGTGTCTTCGCAGAATCATGGGGTATCACTGGGATGATTACGTGTCAAATGAGCGATTGCACCGTGAGACTGAATCGAGGCCTATTACCTGCATAGTCCGTCAGCGCCAACTTCGGCTATATGGGCATGTGGCACGCTACCCTGAAACCGATCCTTCCCATCGGGTTGTATCTGTAAGAGACAATCCGGCGTGGAGAAGGCCAAGGGGCGCCCACAACGCTCGAGGCTGGGGCAAGTTGATGTTTCTTGTCGAGAGCTGCTTGGTATGGGAAAGGAGCCTGCATGGGAACTCGCGCGTGGTGACCCCCGGGAGTGGCGTCGTAGGGTGGGCGAGGCGACGCGCCCCCCGGCGTATGCCCCCAATGATTGATTGATTGAAAGGCAGTTGTCTTGCCCCTACCAGCAAAGGAAGAGACCGTGTCACAACCGGTGAATGCGTGGAACATAGGAAGAGCTCGTGCCTTTTCTGCACCCAAAGATGTGGCGATTTGATGAGCTGGGATGTATCGAAGGTGTTTGCCAGTACCATACGCTATCCAAAGTTGCGTGGTCTCGAATTGCACAACAGTCGAGACAGCCAGGATGACGACATCCATGTCCACTGTACGCAGCAGCAGCCTGCGATAACCTTTCTCTGCTGCATCCATGACGTGCAGAAACATCCTGGTGTCGGCCTCTTCGTGAGTACAAGGTGCCAACGATGAGACAAACTGATGAACACGAGAACAAAGCACATTCTCGCCGGAAGTTGAGATCACTTCCTTCTCGGTCGAAAGATTTTCCACCACTTGATGTGCCAAAAATTAAAGCGCTCAGTCTTGTTGTCATCTATTCTCAGAAACTCTTGCCAGTTTCCTGGGATTGAGTTGACTGTTGTGACACGCCTTCTGACGCCCTTTCCTCGTTTTTCTCTTGTTGTTATCTTTAGACTATCCTGGCGATACACATCCCAAATAATGTCAACTCTGTTGGATTTTGCCAACTGTGCCTTGATGTACGGCAGGAATACTAGTGTGGCGTAGTCTTGGAAGGTTTTCGCTCCCACTGGCCTCAGCATATTGACGATAGCAGCTCCATCCAGTATGATGACGTCGACTGTTGACGGCTCGCCTTCAGATGTACAAAGCTTTTCTAAACAGTCGGTTAGATCCGCTTTGGTACCAAGCCGTAGTTTTCCCAACTGAGACAAGGCTGGCGGGTTTGCATGGTTTTCATGCTTGAAGAAGTTTTCCAAATCACCGTCACGTGTTTGGCATGCGATGTAAAGCCTGGAGAACAGTGCACAGTCACTCTTGAGCGATGCTACCATCTGTGTCACTTTGGATGGAGTCCTTGTGGGTGGCCGGCTGAACAAGGCCAATCTGTTTTTGGGAATCGTATCCGATACAGGTGTTGTTCGCTCAATTAACCGCTGAGTGACATAGCTGTCATATTGGTCCTGACCCAGCTTCTCTATCCCACGAAAAGTTTTAGCTACAGCTTGATCTGGGATGTCTCTGGTATCTAAAACCAGAAGGTCGCCACTGTCTTCCATGAATGGATTACCGAGGTCTTTGATTACTTGCACAAGAGCCCTGACCTCGCTGGCAAAGGAGACTTTTGCGGATCGTGTATGCTCATGGTCTTCACTTGGTCTTTCCCAGTGTTGTTATCCGAGCCAACTGTTTCGAAACTGTCTATTACCCTCGCGATTTCTGGTCCAGCTACCATCCTCAGTAGAGCTCTAGGATTTTGCATCAACCCGATTGCCCCACCACCATTGACCCTTGACGATTTTGTTGTTTTGTTCATGTGCCTGGTAGATAGCCATGGCTGAGAAGGGACGAGTCGTCTTATGAACAATGAAGCTGCCTTGATCGAACTCCTTCGCTACATGGGGAAGTCGTTGGTGTAGTATTATCATATCACGTAGGTGAACGGGAACCCATCGAACATAGTGAGTGTGGTCCACGGCAAAGAACCATGAAGCTAATGCCTTCAGCACAGGAACGTAGAGTGAAAAGTTACCATCACGAAGTGACCGCACATAGACCAGGAGGAGACATTCCAGGTGCATGACCATATAACAGTACTGGAACTGTGGAGAAACCTCAGCTTTCTTCACACACCAATCATCAAATGACAGTGGTGCACTTGTTTCCATGCTATACACATCATAAGCTGTGTGGAGCAAACTTGATAATGCACTGGAGGTGACTTGGTGTGCATGTCTAGTGCGCTTGACATGGGCACCTTTGAGAAAGGAGTCAGCCGTTCCTGCTGTCGCAATACCTGCTTGGGTAAGAACATTAGTCCAGCCACTGCCATCCAGCAAATCCCCGAGAGTTGCCAAAGCAGCTATTTCTAAATGCAACCCTCCAAGTAGGATGACAAAGTTCTCTTCGCCGTACACTTCTGGCCAATTCCATTGGATGAGCTTTGCGATCGCGAACAAAGGCTGATCTACTGTGAGCACAGGAATCTGTCCAGGGTTCAGATGTTCGACAGCTTGTTTGATAACATCCATCGAATGACGAATCATGGTCACTGACTTTGAGTCGTCCGGGAACAATGGCAGAAGTGATGTGATGGGGACATCGAAGTTACGTGATTGTTTTTCAGTCGAGTGGAATGCAGCCCAAGCAATTGGATCATCAATATTTTGGACCTGTTGATGTATGAGTCGCTGTGTGTTTTTCTGCTATTTCGTTTCGTCTTCAAGAGATGCCTCCAGAGGAGCAATGTTACATGTGAGTGGACCTGTCGTCTCGGGGATTTCTGGATCTTTCTTTTTAAATGCCACTGGAATCAGGATCGTGTAGGTTTCCGGAAGTTGTGGTATCTTCTTGTTTGCTGTCCCTGGTTGAAAGTTAGCTCTTTCTCGCTTGGTGCCATCAGTCTCTTTTTTACGATTTTGGAACAGCGATATGCCAGTGCCATGAAAGGATTCACGAGCAGTGTTTGAGCTGGGATTGTGGTCAATGTTATCACCGCCGCAGTCGTGAAGAGACCATCTCGAAAAATGAGAGGACATACAACACCATCATTTTCATATTGGCTGGCTGCTTCGTTGGCCATATCCATGGATATATCCATTACCCTGTCATATGATATTGATAGTCCGAGATGGAACAAGTTATCAACAAGTTCACGTTTTCGTGTGTTTGCATGAATCATCATACCGAGTATATTGGCATTGCCGTCTCTCTCTCTTAGTGTGATGAGTACCAGTGGAACCTGGGCGTCTTTTCACGTAGCTTGTACTGCAGCAATTGTGCCATACTGAGCGTTGATTGTTCACCTGCTCAGTTACTTTATTCATAATGTTTGGACCGTCCATTATCATGGCAACTAGTGCCACCAGTGACTTGGGAACAGCCTGTTCTTGGCAGCCTTTGCTAAAGGACCCATCAAATGTTGCTTGCATTCCCAACATATCTCGACGAATGAGTTGTGCTGCCTTAGCTAAACATATATATAGCTTCGTCGTCGCAGTTATCCACACTCGAATTCATCAGTGCAAATCCGACATCATCTTCAAAATGAGTAAAACGTTTCGGCCTTGCTTGTAGGCCCGGATTCCAGGGACATTAGCAGGAATTCGATCTTTAAAGTCTGAATAGTGGATACGGCCAGCTACCTCAACCCCCATGTGTCTCAGTCGATCAGTGTATAATTTGAGAAGATCAGACAACTGGAATATTGGGGCAACCGATTGCTCGATCATCTTTGTGTCTTCTATAGCCTAAGAGTTCCGCCAATGCTATGCCGTGAGATATTCCATCGTGTTCTTTGTCGATTCTACTGCTGTTTTCCTACTAGCTGCGTTGTACAGTTTCACAAGGCATGGTGCATGATATTTGGCATCCTGTACCACCAGGTCGCCGGAGCTAAGTTTTGCAATGAGTTTTTGATCTTGAAGCTTCAGGGCGCATTGCTTAACTCGACCGGACAGTTTGGGCATCATGGCATCATGCAGAGAGGCACGTTCTGTTGCAACTTCATCACAGAAGAAACATACATCACCTTCAGAAGGTCGGTCTTTTCGTGAAAACTGTCGCCGCGTGTAAGGGCGATCTCGGATGTCACTTTCACATGGAGGTATTGCAACTGTCTGAAGTCGTGCTAGACGACTTGAAGAACACTTCAAACGGCAAAATGAGTGCCACTGTGCGCTATGTTTGGCAATGTCTGAGGGATACCATCGCCATCATCTAATTGTGCTATGTGCACGCCAACTGGCTGTTCACATAATTCTCGAAACTGTGTTAAATTGTCACCCACACGGTGATACCCAGCCCCAACATCTGTCCTCTTTGATTTTGCTGGGCACTGGAGAGGCTCTGAAGAATGTTCTTGGAAAAGGGCACAACGACTCCAATCGATGGGAGGATAGCCAACTGACCATGTAGATGGTTGCAGACTGTAATCTTCTACGATCTTACATCGCTTCTTCGCCGACATGGTGGATTCTACTTCTGATCAGTCACCTGCAAGAAGAGAAGTATTATATTAATATATATTATATTTATATATATATATATATATATATATAATATATATATATATATATATATATTATATATATATCATGAATATCAGCTTAATCGGGATTTTAATGCCTTCTAGCGACAATTGAGGGGTGCCATTGGCTTCTTTATGTGTGAAAACATAAAAAACGATGTGTTAATCATGTCTATGTGATATATATTCAGAAAGATATGACGTAAAATAGATTTTCACGATCCAGATGGCGGCCATCCTGGATTTCCCCACTTTATGGGTGTCAAAGGGAAAAATGTGCTTGGCCCTATATCTGAGATAATTTAGTATGTCATAATTAGGGCCCGGACAGTTATGCACTAAAAAACCATGAAATATGCATGCAAATATGCACAAAAAATTGGACAAATATGCACTAAAAACAGGACAAATATGCATTTATATGCACTAAAAAATGTCACTTATAAAGCCAAGAATGCAGGTTATACGGAAACAAAATAGTTAATAGAAACTAATGTTAATGTTTATTAAGCAATACACATAATGTATTTAACATATATATGTGAAAGTGCTTCAAAAAATAAATATGAACATGTATTTACATTATAGACTGACATATTTTCAGACATTACAGATTGTGGTTGCATTTGATGATGACATGGTGGCGTAAGTTCTCAAAGTTAAAACTCCGCCTGTTGTCGGTCAGCATAGCTTTATATTCTGAGAACACCCTTTCTACGTCACACGAGACGATTGGTGCATGTTTCATACATAGCATGTTTGACATAGTGAGTGGCTGTACCGTCTCATCAATAATAGCATCACCACACATTATCTGACTGACTTTTTTCAGCTTTTCAAATCCCTTGTTTTTGTACAACACGTTGCTCAGTTTACCATAGTAAGCATCAGACTGCAAACTTTTCAGTTCATCAAGAACA
Source organism: Chionoecetes opilio (assembly GCA_016584305.1). Lineage (NCBI taxonomy): Eukaryota > Metazoa > Arthropoda > Malacostraca > Decapoda > Majidae > Chionoecetes > Chionoecetes opilio. The sequence continues at coordinate 9,078 of JACEEZ010005894.1, forward strand.
CCATTAACCAACGAAATTGCCGAGACAACAGTAGTCCCCTTCCTTCAAGTCTAGTAATTGTTGATGAGATGCACGCAAAATTCGTTGCAATGAAGAGCAAGCTTTCCTTCATTCCTTCAGTTTCAAGTAAGATCTTGCTTTCCTGAATGCTCTGAGCCTCCTCAGGGTCGAATGTCGCAATAACAGCTTCAATGACGTCGAAGTTTTTCCCATAGTACGTTGCAGCATCGATCCAGCTTCCCCATCTTGTCACCACAGGGGAAGGAGGAAGTGGTGTACTTGGAGCGATTTCTTTAAATCTCGCAGTTCGAGAAGGTGCCTTGAGAAAAGATTTTTTTGATGTTGGCTATCAGTCGATTTACATCTGGGTAGTTTGACCTAACCAGTTCTGCTACACGATGCAGACCATGGGCCACACAGGTCACATGGATCATTTTTGGATACAATACTTGCAGTTCATTCATTGCTTTGCACATGTAAGGTGCAGCATCAGTGCACACCAAGAGAACATTTTCATACTCTAACATCGTTGGCCACAACAATTGCAGAGAATCATTGAAGAAACCAGCAACAGTGGAGTGGTTGACTTTAGATAGTACACCAACATTCACTAGGTAGTATTTGCCTCGCTCTGTTTCATCTCCTAACACACCAAAAACAAGATTCACAATACACCGTTGCTCCACATCAGTGGTTTCATCGAGTGACACCCATATTTTCTTTCCACAAGCCTTTCTCCTTATGATTTCCATTGTGTCCTTGAACAATTGTGAAACATAGTTCTTACGTAATGTTGATTCGTCAGGCACCTTTTTTCCAGTATACTGTTCCAGGAATGACTTTAGGCACTTGTTATTCAGTTTATGCAATGGGATATCTGCTGAAACAAACGCCTTGCACAAATCTGCGTTGAACTGGGAACGATCAGGTCCTGACTTACTGGAACATGCAAGAAGTAGTTGTTGCTCCTTCTGTGCACTATTGGACTTAACAGCTTCGAGTCGGATGTGCTTGGATGTTTTAAGGTGTTGTTGGACTTGAAATTTCTTGCTCGCTGTCACTGGTGCTTCACAATATTTACAAAACAGTACACTTCCATCAGTAGTAAGTGCATCAAATTCCATTACATATGATCTCAGCACTTCATTTTGGTTTCTTTGTACTTCCGGCATTTTCACGAGCAGCTGAAGAGAGTAGCTCCACACAGCAGCACTGCTCCTGACTGACTGCTGCAGCAACAACAGTCAGGGGGTTGGGGTAACCCAGAAATACCAAGGACCGGAAACGACAGATTAAAGAGACGTGACCTCACCTCACTTCACCAAACCACACCTCACCTCACCTCACCTCCCAGTACCACTTGTGCTCAGATGAATATTTTACCAAAATATGCATTTAGATGCAGTTATCTAGGAAATATGCACTTATCATAGAAATCACGCAAAATATGCATTTGCATATGAAATATGCAAATGCATAACTATCCGGGCCCTAGTCATAATCATCAAATGCGCCAATTTTGGTGTTTTTACCACAAAAGCCACAATCATATCACATATCCGCCCTACTACTAGAGTAATAACATGACTGTATCTGTAGCTAGCTTTGGTAGGATTTTTCTGTGCAAGAAACATTTCAACAAAGACTCCACAGAAGAGGCAGTGGGATTTGAAAGCAAAGGCATTTTCCTCAGCTGATCTCAGGTTTGCCTGAAGATTCACTTCAGAAGAATCACGCTTTTTGGCAGATTTGATAATTTTGGGATTTATTTGCCTGCTCCTGCATACTTTATGCACAAGGATATCATGATTTATGTCAAAGACCAAATCTGGGACATCTAAGTTTCTCTCTTTGTTCGCTTTGTTAATGCCAGCACACCCTTTCTCTGTCAGTTTGACATAGTTATTGGGCTTATCTAGGTCAATCACTTCTCTACAGATGACACACGCCATCTCTGTTCAGTCTTCAAGTTAGTTCATCTATCCTCCACCACAATTATGCTGTTATTCCATGCACATGCAGCCTGTAAAAATGAAACGAAATTAAGACATTTACAATCTAGAAACATTTCAAATAACAACAGTGAAGGCATGCTATGGATTACAAATAAGACAGAATAAAGTAGAATCATATGACAATTTTTTGCACAAAATGTAGAGCATGATTGCAATGATCTGCAATTAGGTCACATACAGACAAATAAAACCATAATAAATGAACTCCTTGACCTGAGAAACATAGGATTAGACACTTTGTTTGCATTTATAGCTCTATTAGTTTGGAAGATATGCTAAATTTTGGTTTTCGGTACTCGTGATGGCGGCCATCTTGGATTACAGCAAATTTGGGGTACTAGCAGTGAGCAGATCAGGGTAGATTTTTTATCCTGGCTAGTAGACCTAATTTCCTGTCAAAATCAGTTGAAAAACAAAATAAAGTAATTTTGTCCAACCTGAGTGGATTTTTTTACTTTAATTACTGGACTAATTCTGTTAGATGGCCTTCATGGACCTCCTCCACCAATTTGTCCAATCATTCTATTAAATCACTTTTCCTTCCCGATCTTAATTTTCTACCATCCGACAAAGACGGTGAGCAGCCTTGATTTTCGTGAGCAAAAAATGCATCAAGATTCCCGACCCTGTTTTGGCAATCGATATATCAATCAAGCATTGGGAGCAAACGCTGCGGGGCGCTTTGCCTCTCCCACCCTACGACGCCACTTCCGGGGGTCACCACGCGCGAGTCCCCATGCAGGCTCCCTTCCCATACCAAGCAACTCTCGACAGGAAACATCAACTTGCCCCAGCCACGAGCCTTGTGGGCTCCTCCACGCCAGATTGTCTCTTACAGATACAACTCGATGGGAAGGATTGATTTCAGGGTATCGTGCCACATGCCCATATAGCCAAAGTTGGCGCTGATGAAATATGCATGTTGTGGAAATTATCCACTAAAACCGCTCTCTAATTGGGAGAATGGTATGGTGGGATACGCCTCCCCTGTCAAAAAGGGAGATGATAAAAAATTCAACCTATGTATATATTATTATAGAATTGTGTATAAATTAAGATGCATTAAATATAGTAATATAATTCTGGTGGTAATCGCTAGTACCACAATTAATCAAAGGATTAACATGATATAAGAATTGTGAGGAAAATATTGGAACCTACACGTATAGGAGTAAACATTATTGGAACGTACACGTGTATGGCCCCAGCCGTCTTGATAAACTTTTTCGGTCAAGACATCATTCAAGCATTAAACCTTACACGATTAAGGTGTAGCTACGCTCTTGATTTCACACTAAGGTGTAGTCACGCTCATCTTAATATGATTGAGCCAGCATAACCGATCAATCAGTTAAACCAAGGACAAAGTGGTAAAAACACCACAACGTACAGGGCCGCGCCAGAGGAACTGGAAAGTTACCCTCGGCCTATAACCATCGCCGCCATTACGTACACCTACCACAATTGCCAGCGCCCTTAGCCGCCCTACAGTAACTACCACCACTTCCTCAAATAATAATAAAGCCTTCAAATCATCAACCCATCTACCACTGCGAGTATACCTTAGTTAGCGTTCTAACTAGGGTTTCATTGCAGTTTAGGTAGTTCTTGGGTTAATGCAAGGTGAGTTCACATAAATTTATTACATAATTTCAACAGTTTGGTGCCCGAGTGAGGATTATCTTTGGGTATGTACAGGGTAGCCGTTGTGGGTCACAGCTTATGCCCTCAGCGACTAGCGGTTGAAGGTGTGGAACTCAGGCTCTTTCAGGCACCCGGCGGTCGTGCTGATATATTTGACACAGACGCACGTCTAAATGAAGTACTCTAGTGGCCTAATGACCTCACAGTTCTCTTTCTGGGAGGTAACGATATATAGCCACCAGTTTCCCCCGGCCCCTTTTATAAACAATCTTGACTTGGCCGCCGTATTCGCCCGCCGTACTCGCCCGTCGTGTCACAGACAGCCAAAGGCACACAGGCCGCATGGTAAAACTATCATCCGCCAACAACAATGTTTTCGAGGATAGTTGTATTAAATAAAGTGGTGGATGGTTATAGGCATGGCTTCTCGCCTTGGTAGACCAAATCAACTGCACATCCATCCTTAGAATTAAAAAAAATTAAATTAGGGAACCCTAACTCGTAAACTGGTAGCCAACCTTTTTTTCAACTAGACAGAGTCTGGATCCAAGTTTGGCCGCCTTTGTTGGCGGTGGACGAGAGTTTGCTGAGAGTGAGGTGCCTACGTATCGCGGCGTGAGAAGAGGGGAAACTTCTCCAAGAACTCAGCGGCATCCGGTAGGGTGTTGACAAACGGGGGTACCCAGTGAGAGACATTGCGAAAGGGTCTGACCCCATGGGTTGTGCCCAGTGGAATAAATCAAACGCCCCAGTTTGCACCTCCAGTGGTTGTTATTGACCGGTCCGTGACCAGAAGGATAGATAATTTTTTGGGAAAAGGGTTAGGAAGTGGTGAAGACAGAGCAACTGAAGCATTAAAAGGGAAATTCGTGGAGAAGAAATGGACAGGCTGGGGGACAAAGGGCCCTCCCCCACACGATTTTCCCTTTGAAAGGGGACCATGAATCCCATGCCCAAACCCTCCAACTGTGCCCGGAGAGCACACGTGCAGTGGACTCCCCCCCCGGGCCCGCAAAGTCCTTTTTTAGACCTGGAGTGGCTGTATACCAGGGGATAAAGTTGGGGAGGAGGTGAAAGGGTGATAAAGGGGGGTAGAAAAGAATGAGAGCTAGAAAAAGAAAGCAGCAAAGAGAAAGCATTGGAAGAGGAGGCTAAGCTAAAGAAGAGAAGCAGAAAGATGAAAAGGTAGATTTTGAACTGCAGGAGAGTTTTCCCGGGCCCGGGCTAAAGATCACCGGGTTTCTGAGGATGGGAGGGAGGAGTCGTTCACCCCGCCATTCAGAAAAAAGAGGCAGGAGCAAAGGAGGCCCCCATATGGTAGACCGATGTCAGGGAGAGGCGGGGCCCCTGGACCCCTTGTGAGAGATTTGGGACGGGCCAGCTGCAAGAAGAAACCAACCCAGTCCGGAACCTGGCGCGGGAAAGCATCCGGTTCGACTTTCCGCCACTGCGTGCTGCCTTGGCTTCTGGTTTCCTCCAGGCCCTTTATCATGAGGGCCACCTTTTCCCTGAATGTTACCTGGTCTCGATCCTAACAAGCGAGGAGGGCCAGGCAGGATCCCATGGCATCGGCCGGGACCTTGCCAGGGAGCACCAGGGTACCAAAATTTTTGGTTGGTTTAAGAGGGGGGAAGGACATGCCCCGATGGTCCCGACAGCTATGGGAAACTGCCCCCAAGGTTGTCAGGGGGAGCATTGTCAGTGACAGAAGAGCCATTGGGAAGGTCCCCTTTTGGGCATTTTTACCAGAGGACCCGGTGCACCTGAGAAGCCTGGTTCAAGGGGTGGGCTCCTAGATCTGCTGGTGACATACGACTCCACCGACTCATGATGTACTGCAAGGTGATAAAATAGGGCCAACACGGGGGGGAAGGGGGACTCACCCCCATTTGGAGAAGATGTGGGACGAAGCTTTCTGGAGTATATGCGTGTTGAACACAAACGAGTTGCCCGTGCCCCCTTTATCACCGCATCGAGGGCCTACCTCATTGACACTGGCTGGTTTACGGGTCCGTGTGCAGTCTGCGTCCAGCGTGAATGAGATGCAGTACAACCAGAGTTCAGAGGAGGCCAGGCGGGGGAAGACTCACGGAATACCCGGGGTAATCCTGGTAAAATGTCACTGACCAGCAGGCCCTACCAGGGGTCCGGCTGTGAAGCTGGGCTTTCCCCTCCGAGCGCAGGAGTCAAGTGTGGAAGGTTTTTCCCCCTCCGATGGCTACCAAGCCCCGTCGCCATGTACATGTGGACCAGAAAGCAGGACTGACTGGCAAAGAATGAACACCCCGGAAAACCCATCAAGACGCCCGCAGGTGTACTTCAAACTTACTACGACATCAAGGTTCACCACAGATAGAGGGCGGCCCCAAACACATCCTCACGCAGCCCGAGGATGAGGTCGCAGCCCAAGAAGGTCCAAAACCCCGTGACCACGTGCGGAAGGAGCATGGTTTGCACACTCAGAATGTGTCCCCCTCTCGTGATGGCGAGTCAAAATGAGGACGACCGCAGGTTCCCCCGTGACCCATATTTTGAAGCGAGGGCTGGAGGAGATGGGGGCACCAGTGTAAGACCCCGCTACACCAAGCTGAATTGTCAGCCCCCAGCTTGCAGACAGACATGGGAGCGGCCCGGGCACGAGCCCCCCGGGATTCACCTGTTCACTGCCCGGGGGTAGTCCAGGAGTCCTGGCAAGCCGTAGAGGCTCCAGAGTTCTTATCCAACCAGAGCAGCGAAAGAGTCGGAAACAAAGGGGACGGGCTTGCGGCAGAGGGGGGGCAGCAGGCAGAACGGGGTTTATCCCGGGAGGGCCCCCCACCCGGGGGACCATGCCCGCTTTTAGGCTAAAAAGGACATGATGAAACCCTTTTAGGCCAACGTGAGGCGGGCACTTGATGAGTCTGTAACCAATGATCAAAAAGGCTTACCACGAGTATTTGGAATATATTGGGGGATGATGCAATAAACAGGACCAACCGGACACTGCGTACTCTTAAAACATTATTCGTAAGGTGCAAAAAAAGTGCAATTTTGCATAGTAAGAATTTCTCAAATACAAAAAAAAACTTAAATAAAATCGTCTTAGAATTTCCCTTTTAGATAGAAATTGGCATGCCAAAGTTTAGAAAAAGAATTTTGTTTTTACGGCGTTCCCCCAGTTACCCTGCGGTACCAAAATTCTTTTGAGATAGCTTGGTCAGCCCTTCCCCCCAGAACGAGTTCCCATGAGTTCATCCACTAGAATTAGTAAGATGATGACGTTGGGAATTAGCATAGGATTTCAGGTTTATCGGGAAAATCAGCATTCCCAAAATTTTCCCGAACCTAAGATGCCCTCATTATTGGGAAGATTAATGAATTGATAAGTTTTTTCCTACGGGGGCTGGTCGGGCTAGAGATATTTCCTAGGAAAAAATTCGCTTTTGTATTTTTCTAACCCAAAAAATTCAAAGGATAAAAACTATCCCTGTTTATGAATTTGAAGACCAATTAGTAGCTTTAATGTTTGCTAATAAGGGAACCCTTTTTATATCCATAACAGGATTGGGATCAATTAGGTTTCCTAAACATATCTTCTGATATGTCGGGCTTACTAAGACCTTTTGATTAGGCCATTTATTTTTATTTTTCAGCTAGGTAGGACCTTTAAACCATAATCCTGTATTCAGTTTGAGGATAGTTGTTCCTCTGGACAAAATATCAGCTAGGTTTTTCTTGGTAGCAACATGATTATAGTGAAATGTGGAACCTTAATCATTTATCTTCAACACGATTCCTGACATAAGGAATTTTTGTGTTATGTTTCACTAACCAGTGTAGGCAAATTTCACTATCGGTCCACAGATATACCTCACCAATAAATTACTTAGATATTGTGCTAATTTAGTGCCTAATTCTAATGCAGTCAGCTCCATTTGATGCAAGGTTCCAGGCTTAATTGGGGCAACCCGAGTCTTAGACATAATTAAATTACATTCCTCTCCTGCTTTAAGAGAAGCTACTGCACCGTATGCAATTTTTGAAGCATCACAAAATATTTGTAGTTGCTGGGGTTGTCGCCCATCAGTATTTATTATCTTACTTATGTGAACTTCATTTATCTTATTGAACTCAGATTTTATAGTCTCCCATTCTGTTGTATATTTCCCATCAAGGTGGGTATCCCAATCGAGGTGTTCTCCCCAGGTCTTTTGTATTAGACATTTACCCCTTATAGTTATTGGGCTCACTATACCCAAGGGGTCAAATACTTGGCTGACCTGACCTGAGTGTTCTCTTTGTTAGGACTACATCAGAAAAATCTGGACACTTTAATCGTAGTTCATCAGTTTTTACATTCCACTATAATCCTAACACTGATTGGACCACTGGTGGCGTATAATTAAGGAAATCTAACCTGATTATCCCTTCTAGCCTTGTAGAATTAGTATTCCAACTCTGTAAGGGGAGGCTGGCCTTCCTGCACTCTTTATTAGCCAGGTTATAAATTTGTATTAGTTCTTCTTCTGAATTTATTGAACAATTTAATTGGCTCTTAACTATGTGATAATTGGAAGGTAACACAGGGGCATCTATTTGCCAAGGTAGTAATACTTCATATTTACCATTTACATAATTAACAGTGTGATCATAGTGATCTAGAGTATTTTGATCCTCTTTAGGTAACTGTTAACCCATAATTTATGCACGGGGATATCCCCTTCTTCCAATAACTCGTTGATTTGAGTGGGTACTAATGAAGTTCAAATTCTAGCAACCAAGAGGGGTTGTGATTGACTAGGAATGCATTCCTCTTGTTTAGGCTGGTGAGAACCTCCTGAGATAGGCTAATGTGTCAGCCATTCCGCCATGTATCAAGCTCCTATGAGATTCATCCATTAGCAATTTAGTAAGATGATGACGTTTGGGAATTAGCATGGCTATGCAGGTTTTGTCGAGGAAGAATTTGGAATGCAGATCTTCCCGATAAAACCTGCAATCCCATGGTAAATCCCAAACGTCATCATCATACTAAATTGCTAGTGGATGAATCTCATGGGAACTCGTTACATGGCGAAATGGCTGACACATTAGCCTATCTCGAGAGGGAATTTTGGATACCGCAGGGTAGACAGGCAGTTAAATACTACCTCAAATAAAAAAAAGAGGGAAGACTAATCATCACCTATCCCGGGCCCCATGGATCGAGTACAATTATTAAAACCATTTGAGGTAGCTGGCTGGTGTCGACTATACTGGGGCAATAATAATTATTATTGTAATTATAATTACAGGAGATAATGCTCCCCCCAAGCTAGTATATGTCTGCTTATTCAATGGCACCTCTACGAGGGCTGTTCATTTAGAAATAGCTGATGATTTAAGTGCCGAAACCTTTATTCAAGTGTTCCGGCGGTTTGTGGCTCGGCGGTCGTGTCCTCGGCGATTGGTTAGTGATAATGCTACTAACTTCATAGGAGCCTCCCCCATATTGTTAGAAATATTAAATCATCCATTAGTACAAAAATCTCTAGAGTTAGGGAAATGCTCATGGACCTTTACTAACCCTAGAGCTCCTTGGCAAAATGGTTTCACAGAGAGAATGATTGGCATAGTTAAGTATTGTCTTAGAAAAACTCTCCACAAGACAAAGATAGGTCTAGAAGACCTGAAAACCATAGTGACTGAGATTGAGACCCGTATCAATAACCGACCCTTAACCTACTTAGATGATTCATCAGTAAATATAGAAGCTCTTACTCCCTCACATTTAATTTATGGGAGAAGACTGGAACCCTTTCCTTTAATAGAAACAAGGGAAAATATACAAGATCCTACAATAAATGACCCGGCTCAACATCTCCGGGAAGGTTATCACACCTTAAATAAATTTTTAAGATCATGGGACAAGCATTGGAGTGCAGATTATATACTGAGTCTAGGGGAAAATTTTTATGGGGCTCAACAGCCAGAAAATCAAAGTCCAATTAAAGTAGGAGGTATAGTAATCCTTAGTTCGCAATGGCCTCTAGGAAAAATAGCAAAATTGCATACTGATGGAAAGGGGATTGTGGGGTCAGTGGAGTTACTAGTGAGGGGACAACGATGTGTGCAGACGCAGACGGTAAATAATTTGATTCCCCTAGAGTTAGCTGAAGAGGTAAAGGGGGACTCTAAGTCTGCGTCTTGACATGCCAACTTAGGGGATTCCCGACCTCGCAGGCAAGCTGCTTTAAAGTGTAAAACCACTTGGAGAAACCTCATAAAAGGGGGTCATCTTATCTGAAGCAAACCTTCATATTTCGCCGGCCCCCAATTGTGGAAATTATCCACTAAAACCGCTCTCTAATCGGGAGAATGGTAGGGTGGGATACGCCTCTACTGTCAAAAAGAGAGATGAGTAAAAATTCCACCGATGTATATATTATTATAGAATTGGGTATAAATTAAGATGCATTAAATATAGTAATAAAATTATGGTGGTATTCACTTGTACCACAATTAATCAAAGGATTAACATAATATAAGAATTGTGAGGAAAATATTGAAACCTACACGTATAGGAGTAAACATTATTGGAACGTACACGTGAGAGGCCCCAGCCGTCTTGATAAACTTTTTCGGTCAAGACATCATTCACGCATTAGACCCTACACGATTGAGGTGTAGTACACTCTTGATTATACACTTAAGGTGTAGTCACGTTCATCATATTACTATGATTGAGCCAGCATAACCGATCAATCGGTTAAACCAAGGCGAAGTGGTAAAAACACACCACAACAGAGCCGCGCCAGGAGATGTGGAAAGTTATCCTTGACACCACCAACTCGGCCTACCACCATCGCCGCCATTACGTGCACCTACAACAATTATTGTCGCCTTACAGCGACTACCACCACTCCCTCAAATAAACTAATCAAGCCTTCAAATCATTAACTCATCTACCACTGCTGAGTATACCTTAGTTAGCGTCTGAATAGGGTATCATTGCAGTCTAGGTAGTTCTTGGTTTAATAGCAAGGTGAGTTCACATAATTTATTATTATAATTTCAACAGTTTGGTGCCCCGAGTGATGATAAAATTATATATACGTTAAACCTGCCCTACACAATTTTTTTCTTCTAAATTAGAAGAGTTCAGAATAACTTTAAATTGCACACTAGGAGCCATTGAAGCTCATAAACCCTTGACAGAACAGAACAGTTCTCTGAGTGGCTACAACTTAATCATTTTGCCAGGGAGCTCCATTTCCTTAAGTCTATAGGGAAAATTAGTATTCTTTCTGGGATAAATTCAAATTGATTGATGATACGACTGATTTAATAGTGCTGCATAAATTAACCTAATTGTTAGGTCAGTTGAGAGGTTCTGCATATCTACTGTTAATTCCTTTACCAGCAGATATGCAGAACCTCTCAACTGTCCTAACAAATAGGTTAATATATGCACCTCTGTTAAATCAGTCCTATCATCAATCAATTTTAATTTATCCCAGAAAGAATACCAATTTTCCCCTTCAAAATGGGGCAATCTGTTGTGGTGTTTTTACCAAGTATTTACCAAGTATGATCAAGAATGTACAAAATACATGGAAACGGTATTCAAATATGAGAATTTAGTGCGTGATCAGAAACCCACAGCCAAAGCTTTTTTACCCCAACTTAAATTACCAGATTTGTCATTGCCCCATTTTGAAGGGGAGAATTGGTATTCTTTCTGGGATAAATTCAAATTGATTGATGATAGGACTGATTTAACAGAGGTGCATAAATTAACCTATTTGTTTGGTCAGTTGAGAGGTTCTGAATATCTGCTGATAAAGGAATTAACAGTAGATATGCAGAACCTCTCAACTGACCTAACAATTGGTGGAGGAGGACACGTGGAAAATCCAATAATGTTTACTCCTATACGTGAAGGTTGCAATATTTTCCTCACAATTCTTATATTATGTTAATCCTTTGATTAATTGTGGTACTAGTGATTACCACCAGAATTATATTACTATATTTAATGCATCTTAATTTATACCCAATTCTATAATATTATATACTTAGGTGGAATTTTTACTCATCTCCCTTTTTGACAGGGGAGGCGTATCCCACCATACCATTCTCCCGATTAGAGAGCGGTTTTAGTAGAAAATTTCCACAACTGGGTGCCGGCGAAAAAAGAAGGTTTGCTTCAGGAAATTTGACCCCCTAGCTAACTAACTAAGTTAGCTAACTCTAGGGGAATCAAATTATTTACCGTCCGCACACATCGTTGTCCCCTCACCAGTAACTCCACTGACCTCACAATCCCCTTTCCATCAGTATGCAATTTTGTTATTTTTCCTAGAGGCCATTGCGAACGAGGCATATCTCCCCTAAGGATTACTATATCTCCTACTTTAATTGGAGTTTGATTTTCTGGCTGTTGAGCCCACAGAGCTCTATATGAACTGGAGGGGCGCTCTCCTCGCGGAGCGCGTGACTTCGGGCAGCCATATTGAAACACCCGGATTGGCGCACCGCACTATAGTCCCAAAGCCTTAATGCTGCACTCTGCTTGTATTTTCTTCCTCATTTAGCAATTATATATGCATATCCTTATTGATAAAGATAAATGAAGTATTAATCTACAATACCTGCTTCTAAATATTACCATTTTGAGGCAGTTGTAGTCAAAATATTGCGTAGAAATAACCGATTCTAATCATTAATCAGTATGCAATTGATATATTGGTAAGCCAGTTACCAATGGTTAAGAAATTATAGTTCCTTGTTGAACAGGTTTATTCATGAATATATTCCACATATCTATATGCATAAGTAGACGTGAGATATTCAGAAAGAGTTATTTAAAAAGAGATATTTAGAATGATAGTATCTCTCTCTCTCTCTCTCTCTCTCTCTCTCTTCTCTCTCTCTCTCTCTCTCTCTCTCTCTCTCTCTCTCTCTCTCTCTCTCTCTCTCCTCTCTCTCTCTCTCTCTCTCTCTCTCCTCTCTCTCTCTCTCTCTCTCTCTCTCTCTCTCTGTATATATAATATATATATATATATATATATATATATAGAGAGAGAGAGAGAGAGAGAGAGAGAGAGAGAGAGAGAGAGAGAGAGAGAAGAGAGAGAGAGAGAGAGAGAGAGAGAGAGAGAGAGAGAGAGAGAGAGAGAGAGAGAGAGGAGAGAGGGGAGAGAGAGAGAGATATTACGAAAAAGAGATATTTAGAGAGATATTTAGAGAGATTACGAGAAAGATATATTTAGAGAGATTACGAGAAAGATATATTTAGAGAGATATTTAGAGAGATATGTAGCGAAAGAGATATTTAGAGATATTTAGAGATATTTAGAGAAAAATATTTAGAGAGATATTTAGATATTTAGAGAGATATTTAGAGATTTAGAGAGAGATTTAGAGAGATTACGAGAAAGATATTTAGAGAGATTACGAGAAAGAGATATTTAGAGAGATATTTAGAAAGATATTTAGAGAGATATTTAGAAAGATATTTAGAGATATATTTAGAGAGATATTTAGAGCAAGAGCTATTTAGAGAGATACTTAGAGAGATATTTAGAAAGATATTTAGAGATATTTAGAGAGATATTTAGAGATATATTCAGAGAGATATTTAGAAAAAGATAATTAGAGATATTTAGAAAGATATTTAGAGATATATTTAGAAAGATATTTAGAAAGATATTTAGAGATATTTAGAGAAAGAGATATTTATAGTGATATTTAGAGAGATATTTAGAAAGATATTTAGAGATATTTAGAAAGATATTTAGAGAGATATTTAGAGAGAGAGATATTTAGAGAGGGATATTTAGAGAGATATTTAGAGAGACATTTAGAGATATTTAGAAAGATATTTAGAGAGATATTTAGAAAGATATTTAGAGAAAGAGATATTTAGAGAGATATTTATATATATATTTAGAGAGATATTTAGAAAGATATTTAGAGAGATATTTAGAGAGATATTTAGAGAGATATTTAAAGATATTTAGAGATATATTTAGAGAGATATTTAAAGAGATATTCAGAGAGATATTTAGAGAGATATTCAGAGAGAGATTTAGAGAGATATTCAGAGAGATATTTAAAGAGATATTTAGAGAGATATTTAGAGATATTTAGAGAGATATTTAGAGAGATATTTAGAGATATTTAGAGGGATATTTAGAGAGGTATTTAGAGAGGTATTTAGAGAGATATTTAGAGATATATTTAGAGATATTTAGAGAGATATTTAGAGAGATATTTAGAGAGATATTTAGAGAGATATTTAGAGATATTACGAGAAAGAGATATTTAGAGATATTTAGAGACATTTAGAGATATTCCGAGAGATATTTAGAGAGATATTTAGAGATATTTAGAGAGATATTCAAAGAGATATTTAGAGAGATATTACGAGAAAGAGATATTTAGAGAGATATTACGCGAAAGAGATATTTAGAGAGATATTTAGAGAGATATTTTGAGAGATATTTAGAGATATATTGAGAGAGATATTTAGAGATATTTAGAGAGATATTTAGAGATATATTTAGAGATATTTAGAGAAAGAGATATTTAGAGATATATTTAGAGAGATATTTGGAGAGATATTCAGAGATATTTAGAGAACTATTCAGACAGATTTAGAGAGATATTCAGAGAGATATTTAGAGAGATATTCAGAGAAAGATATTTATATATATATATATATATATATATATATATATTTTATATATATTATATATATATATATATATATATATATATATATATATTATATATATATATATACTACCTATATATATATACCTATATATATATATATATATATATATATATATATATATATATATATATATATATATTATATATATGTAGGGAGAAATTTAGAGAGAGACTCGAGAGAGAGATTAGAGAGAGAGAGATTTAGAGAGTATCTATATCTCTACCTCTCGAAGTATTCCTGTGGCCATTTCTGCAACCATAGGTTGCACAATACACAATCTTGATTGTAATTCAAGAAATAATCGCTACTAAACACATAGTAGCATTTCAATCTCCGCGGCTGCGGGGTGTCTCAAGATGACCGTCAAGTGCGAGAGCGCCGCCCTGGTGGAGGCACAACAAACTACGCGGCGCTGACATAAGAACATAAGAACATAAGAAAATAAGGAAGCTACAAGAGGCCGCGAGGCCTACACGTGGTAGTTCCTGTCGCCTAACGCTACCTACATCCACCTTTCATCCCCATCCATGAACCTATTTAGCTCCTCCTTAAAGCTCCCTAATGACTCCGCACTAACTACCTGTCTACTGAGACTATTCCATTCATTCACCACCCTATTTGTGAACCAGTTTTTCCCTATTTCCTTTCTAAATCTACGCTTTTCCAGCTTGAATCCGTTACTTCTTGTTCTACCCTGGTTAAAAGCCGTAAGAACTTTTCCTACCTCTCCTTTATTAAATCCCTTTATCCACTTAAAAACTTCTATCAGATCGCCCCTTACTCTGCGTCTCTCGAGTGAGTGTAATTTTAATAACTTCAATCTCCTCTCATAACTAAAGTTACGCATCCCTTGTATCATTTTGGTCATCCTTCTCTGCACTGTTTCTAACAAGGCTATATCCATCCTGTAATATGGAGACCAAAACTGAACTGCATAGTCTAGGTGAGGCCTGACTAGAGCCAGATGAAGCTTTAGAATAACTTCCGCACTTCTACTTTTAACACTTCTGGTAATGAATCCTAATACTCTATTAGCTCTATTTCTGGCCTCAATACATTGTTTCCTAGGTCGGAGGTCTGGGCTCACCCTCACTCCAAGATCTGTTTCCCCTTCTGATCTTTTCAGCGATATGGTGTAACAGCGATATGGTGTATCTATTACCAGGGTTTTTTCTACCAACATTCATAACACTGCATTTATCAATATTAAATTCCATCTGCCATCTGACTGCCCACTCGTTAAGTTTATCTAAGTCTCCCTGCAATATGCTTACATCAGACTGTGATCCAATAATCCTACCTAACTTAGTATCATCAGCAAACATGCTGATATCACTGCTAATCCCACTATCCAAGTGGTTGATGTAAATCAAAAATAGTAATGGACCCAAAACAGACCCTTGTGGAACTCCACTTGTCACCAGTCCCCATTCAAATTTAGAACCATTAATTGTAACCCTTTGTTGCCTATTACTTAGCTAAGCTCTGATCCAATGAAGAATCTTCCCATCTATTCTATGAGCCCTAACCTTATCTAAGAGTCGCTCGTGTGGTACTTTGTCAAATGCCTTACTAAAGTCCAGATATATTATATCATAATCCTTATCATTATCTGCCGTCTCATAAACTTTCCTATAAAAACTCAATAAATTGGTGAGACATGACCTACCCTTGGTGAATCCATGTTGTGAATCATTGATCAAACTATGTTTATCTAAGTGCTCTCTAATGTTTTTTGCAATAATATATTCCAATAATTTACCCACCACTGATGTTAGACTTACGGGTCGATAATTTGACTTTAGTCCTCTGTCTCCCTTCTTAAATATGGGAACAACATTTCCTTTCCTCCACAATAATGGCACATCGCCTATCTCAACCGATTTCCTAAAAATGTGCACTAACGACTCACTAACAACCTCCTTGCATTCCTTTAATACCCTGGGATACACTTCATCTGGTCCTGGCGATTTAAAATTTTCGTTTTTTCTATACCCTCCTCCACCATTTCCCTAGTTATCACAATATCTTTGAGTTTCTACTCATCGCTTCCTTTGAACATCTGTTCACTATCAGGTATCGTCTGTGTATCCTCCTCCGTAAAAACACTTAAGAAATAATCATTTAGACTCTTACACATATCCTCATCCGTATTTAAGACCTCACCCTGTCCTGACCTTAACGGCCCAACTAATTTCCTTGTTTTTGTTTTATATACCTGATAGAACCCTTTTGGTTCCCTTTTCGCCTGTTCTGCTACTTTAATCTCACAATTGTTCTTAGCAAGTCGAGATAATTTCTGCACTGTCCTTGCCATCACGTTATACTGTTCTTTGTTTACCAATCCCTGACATGAGATCGCCCCTCCAGTTATTATAGAGCTTAGTGGTTGAGCCCTATAAATCTTTTCCCTTAGAGTCAGTAAATAATCTGCACTCCAATGCTTATCCCATGACCTTAAAATTTTACTTAAGGTATGATAACCTTCTCGGAGATGTTGAGCGGGTCATTTATTGTAGGATCTTGTATATCTTCCCTTGTTTCTATTAAAGGAAAGGGTTCCAGTCTTCTCCCATGAATTAAATGTGAGGGAGTAAGAGCTTCACTATTTACTGATGAATCATCAAAGTAGGTTAAGGGTCGGTTATTGATACGGGTCTCAATCTCAGTCACTGTAGTTTTCAGGTTTTCTAGACCTAACTTAGTCTTGTGGAGAGTTTTCCTAAGACAAGACTTAACTATGCCAATCATTCGCTCTGTGAAACCATTTTGCCAAGGAGATCTAAGGGTAGTACAGGTCCATGAGCATTTCCTTAACTCTAGAGATTTTTGTACTGATGGATAATTTAATATTTCTAACAATATGGGGGAGGAGGCATGACATATTATGGCATGATGACATATCATGGCATGGCTCCTATGAAGTTAGTAGCATTATCACTAATCAATCGCTGAGGCCACGATCGCCGAGCCACAAACCGCCGGAACACTTGAATAAAGGTTTCGGCATTTAAATCATCAGCTATTTCTAAATGAACAGCCCTTGTAGAGGTGCAAGTGAATAAGCAGACATATACTTTCTTGGGGGGAGCATTATCTCCTTTAATTATTATTGCCCCAGTATAGTCGACACCAGCTACCTCAAATGGTTTTAGTAATTGTACTCGATCTATGGAGAGTTCAGGGGGCCCGGGATGGGTGATTAGTCTTCCCTCATGTCTCTTGCATTTGACACAAGATTTGAGGTCAACTGCACATCCACCTTTATAATTAAAATGATTAAATTAGGGAGCCCTAACTCGTAAACTTGTATCCACCTTTTTTTTTTTTTTTTTTTTCATTTAATCTAATCATCAATTAAAATCATGGCGGAAGGGGCTAAAGCATTAGCGGCTAAATTAGGATGGCTTACACGAATATATTAAAAGTGTGAGGAAGCAGCTGAGACTATCCCTATTGACTATAATAGTTTAAAGACAGGCCTGCTAATGCTAAAAACTAAATGGGATGATTATGAAGTGGCTTACTTTCAATCATTAGAAGCTGGGGATGAAGAAATTTTTAATTAATTATGAGACCAAGTATGATCAATAATGTACAAAATACATGGAAACGGTATTCAAATATGAGAATTTAGTGCGTGATCAGAAACCCACAGCCAAAGCCTCTTTACCCCAACTTAAATTACCAGATTTGTCATTGCCCCATTTTGAAGGGGAAATTGGTATTACTATTTTAATGTTTAAAGTAAAAAAACCATCTCCACATCTTTCAAATTCCACCTATGTATATATTACTATAGAATAGGGTATAAATTAAGATGCATTAAATATAGTATTAAATTTTGGTGGTATTCACTTGTACTACAATTAATCAAAGGATTAACATAATATAAGAATTGTGAGGAAAATATTGGAACCTTCACGTATAGGAGTAAACATTATTGGAACGTACACGTGTATAGTTCCAGCTGTCTTGATAAGGCTTCTCGGTAATTGCCATCATTCACGCATTAAACCCTATACGATTAAGGTGTAGGGACTCTTGATTATACACTTAAGGTGTAGTCACGCTCATCATATTCCTATGATTGAGCCAACATAACCGATCAATCGGTTAAACCAAGGACGAAAGTGTTAAAAACACCACAACGTACAGTGCCGCGACAGGAACTGTGGAAAGTTCCGTCGGCCTACCACCATCGCCGCCATTACGTGCACCCACAACAATTATCAGCGCCCTACAGCGACTACCACCACTCCCTCAAATAATAATCAAGCCTTCAAATCATCAACCCATCTACCACTGCTGAATATACCATAGTTAGCGTCTAAATAGGGTATCATTGCAGTCTAGGTAGTTCTTGGGTTAATAGCAAGGTGAGTTCACATCAATTATTACTATAATTTCAACAGTTTGGTGTTCCGAGTGAGGATTATCTTTGTGAATGTACAAGGTGGCCGTTGTGGGGCACAGTTTATGCCCTCAGCGACTGGCGGTGGAAGGTGTGGAACTCAGGCTCTTTCGGGCACCCGGCGGTCGTGTTGATTTATTTGACACAGACGCACGTCTAAATGAAGTACTTGAGTGGCCTCATGACCTCACAGTCCTTTTTCTGGGGGCTAACGATATATAGCCACCAGTTTCCCCCGGCCCCTTTGACAAACAACCTTGACTTGGCCACCGTACTCGCCCGCCGTACTCGCCCGCCGTGTCACAGACAGCCACGGCACACTGGCCGCATTGGTAAGCTACCATCCGCCAACAACAATGTTTGCGAAGTTAGTTGTATTAAATAAAGTGGTGGATGTTTAAAGGCATGGCTTCGCGCCTTAGTAGGCCGAGTTAACTGCACATCCACTCTTAGTATTAAAATAATTAAATTAGGGAACCCTAACTCGTAAACTTGTATCCAACTTTTTTTTTTTTTTTTTTTTTTTTATTTCATCTAATCATCAATTAAAATCATGGCGGAAGGGGCTAAAGCATTAGCGGTTAAACTAGGATGGCTTACATGGATATATAAAAAGTGTGAAGAAGCAGCTGAGAATATCCCTATTGACTATAATAGTTTAAAGACAGGTCTGCTAATGTTAAAAACTAAATTGGAAAATTATGAAGAGGCTTACTTTCAATTATTAGAAGCTGAGGATAAAGAATTAATTAATTATGAGACCAAGTATGATCAAGAATGTACAAAATACATGGAAACGGTATTCAAATATGAGAACTTAGTGCGTGATCAGAAAGCCACAACCAAAGCCTCTTTACCCCAACTTAAATTACCAGGTTTGTCATTGCCCCATTTTGAAGGGGAAAATTGGTATTCTTTCTGGGATAAATTCAAATTGATTGATGATAGGACTGATTTAACAGAGGTGCATAAATTAACCTATTTGTTAGGTCAGTTGAGAAGTTCTGCATATCTGCTGGTAAAGGAATTAACAGTAGAAAATGCCAATTATAATGTGGCACTCAAGATTCTTAAGAGATAATTATGAAGATATAAATCAGATAATAAAGAATCTATTATGCACGTTCATGGATCTACTGAGCCCTTCTCACAATCACAGAGAATTGGAAGAGTTCAGAATAACTTTAAATTGCACACTAAGAGCCATTGAAGTTCATAAACCCTTGACAGAGTCAGACTGGATGGTCAGTATCATGATATGAAGAAAACTACCAACCAGGATGCGAGACCACTAAAATCAGAGGTACAATAGTAATTACTTCACGGTCAAGCAAATAGAGGAAGGATTATTACAAGAGTGCAAACATTTGCAAGGTATTGAGCAGGAACCCCCCCACAGGGAGATTGACATAACTAGACCTAAAGGTAATCAGCGATATCAGCCACCTTTAGAGTTTAAAGAAACCTCATGGGTGGGTAGTTATCCCGCTCCTACAAAAGTTACGATGGGAAGAAAACCGGTAGATAAGTTTCAAACTAGACCAGCCGGTAAACCACCACTAAGACATAGTCAAAGAACAGGTGCCATTCCTAAATATAGGGTTAGTGAAGTCAGAAAAAAATGTGCTTTCTGCGAGGAAGAACATCCACCCTCCACTTGTAATATATACCCACTATTGTTCCACTAGGCTCAAAAGGTTAATGGATCTGGGAAACTGCCTAACCTGCCTTAGTGGTAAACATGCAATACAAGCCTGTCCTTTTAGTCTGGGTACTTGTAAGAAGTGTAGAAAATCCATTCATCACATAGCCTTATGTTCTAATGGTGATGTGAGAACAGACCCTACGGTCGTTAAAATGGCAGTAACTAATAAGAGTAGTTCATCCGCTGTCCCTACGGCAGAATTGAAGGTGAGCCACAGTGGTAAGTCAGCCATTGTGAAAACAATGTTTGACAGTGGTGCACAAAGATCATTTATTAGTGGAGAGATAGTTGATCTATTCCAACTACCTATAATTAGCAAGGTGAACTTAGCCATTTCGGGCTTTCTGGCCAACAAAGAAGTTCAAAGTTTTGACATTGTTCGACCAATAGTCCAATTAGGAAATTATAAATGTAGGGTAGCTGCTGCAGTTAATAACATCGGTATAAATTTAACTGTAAAAGGACTAAAATCTACAACTATGATGTTGAAAGAGAAAGGTGTTAGACTAGTTAGAAATACCTTTGAGGATGTTGATGGCCCATACCAATTAATAATAGGCGCTGATTATTTTGGGCGATACCTTGACTTCTATTTCCAAGACACCTCAGACCTCCAACATGTGGAAGCTTCATCCATTCTCAGATGATGGAACTGATCATTCTGATGCTCTATTGGGACTTCCAGTGGATTATTATAAAAAAGCAGCTTTCAAAACATTTGGCCATCCTATGCATTGCATTGCTGGGTTGCCCTGCTTGATAGTCAGGATTACAAGGAGTAAGCTGAGAAGGCAACAGCCATGTTTGTGCAGATGCCAACATCATGTCTGTGTAAGCAAAGCTTAGTTTTAATCAAGGCATAGAAAAGGAATGCCATTCTGAATTTGGATCCTCTTATGCGGGTTGCACTTGAAAATTGTCTGAAGCCTATATTTAAGCTGATATTGCAACAAATTGCATCAGCAGCCAAGCCACTGATATTTGTTTGTAATTCCGAAGGTAAGTTTAATTTTTCCTTGTATATTTATAGTTTTAGACTGCAGGTGTTATTATACAGAAGAATATGTAAACTGTAAATTTAACATGAGAGTAAAGCTGCCTTTTCCTACCTGTATATTTTGTAGAATGATATAGTTAGATTTAAAATGTCAGAGCCGTAAGATTTTAAAGAGAAACAAATAGTGGTGGACAGCTTTTACCAAATCACTACTAGGGGTGGACGACACCAAAAAAGGTTGAAGAGCACTGCTCTAAATCACTATGATCACACTGTCAATTATGTAAATGGTAAATATGAAGTAGGACTACCTTGGCAAATAGATGCCCCTGTGTAACCTTCCAATTATCACATAGTTAAAAGCCAATTAAATAGTTCAAGCCCCTTTTTGTTAAATACAACATTACAGTACAATTTTTAAGGTTCAGATAGCCCAGAATTAGGGGAGAACTTCTATATGGATAATTTGCAGGGGACGATAAATTCAGAGGAAGAACTAATACAAATTTATAACCTGGCTAATAAAGAGTGCAGGAAGGCCAGCCTCCCCTTACAGAGTTGGAATACTAATTTTCCAAGGCTAGAAGGGATAATCAGGAAAATTTTTCCTTATTAAGCAAGCTATTGAAGACTGCTAAATTGGTCTTCAAATTCATAAAGAGGATTCTGATCCTTTGAAGTTTTGGGTTAGAACATTACAAAAGCAGGAATTTCCTGAGGAATATCAGCTCTTAGCCTCGGTCAGCCCCCGTAGGAACAAACTTATCAAATCATTAGGTCTGTACCTAGATAATGAGGGCATCCTTAGGTGTCGAGGAAGAAATAGGAATGCTGATCTTTCCGATAAAACCTACAATCCCATACTAATTCCCAAACGTCATCATCTTACTAAATTTATAGTGGATGAATCTCATGGGAACTCGTTACATGGCGGAATGGCTGACACATTAGCCTATCTCAGGAGGGAATTTTGGATACCACAGGGTAGACAGGCCGTTAAATACTACCTCAAATCTTGTGTCAAATGCAAGCGATATGAGGGAAGACTAATCACCTATCCCGGGCCCCCTGAACTCCCCATGCATGGATCGAGTACAATTATTAAAACCATTTGAGGTAGCTGGTGTCGATTATACTGGGGCAATAATAATTACAGGAGATAATGCTCCCCCAAGAAAGTATATGTCTGCTTATTCACTTGCACCTCTACGAGGGCTGTTCATTTAGAAATAGCTGATGATTAAAGTGCCGCAACCTTTATTCAAGTGTTCCGGCGGTTTGTGGCTCGGCGGTCGTGTCCTCGGTTATTGATTAGTAATAATGCTACTAACTTCGTAGGAGCCTCCCCCATATTGTTAGAAATATTAAATCATCCATCAGTACAAAAATCTCTAGAGTTAAGGAAATGCTCATGGACCTTTACTACCCCTAGAGCTCCTTGGCAAAATGGTTTCACAGAAAGAATGATTGGCATAGATAAGTCTTGTCTTAGGAAAACTCTCCACAAGACAAAGATAGGTCTAGAAACCTGAAAATCATAGTGGCTGAGATTGAGACCCGTATCAATAACCGACCCTTAACCTACTTAGATGATTAATCAGTAAATATAGAAGCTCCTACTCCCTCACATTTAATTTATGGGAAAAGACTGGAACCCTTTCATTTAATAGAAACAAGGGAAGATATACAAGATACTACAATAAATGACCCGGCTCAACATCTCCGGGAAGGTTATCACACCTTAAGTAAAATTTTAAGGCCATGGGATAAGCATTGGAGTGCAGATTATTTACTGAGTTTAAGGGAAAAGTTTTGTGGGGCTCAACAGCCAGAAAATCAAAGTCCAATTAAAGTAAGAGATATAGTAATCCTTAGGGGAGATATGCCTCGTTCGCAATGGCCTCTAGGAAAAATAGCAAAACTGCATACTGATGGAAAGGTGATTGTGAGGTCAGTGGAGTTACTAGTGAGGGGACAACGATGTGTGCGGACGGTAAATAATTTGATTCCCCTAGAGTTAGCTGAAGAGGTAAAGGAGGACTCTAAGTCTGCGTCTTGGCAGGCCAACTTAGGGGATTCTCGACCTCGCAGGCAAGCTGCTTTAAAGTGTAAAACCACTTGAAGAAACCTCATAAAAGGGGGTCTAATTACCTGCAGTAAACCTTCATTTTTCGCCGGCCCCCAGTTGTGAAAATTATCCACTAACACCGCTCTCTAATCGGGAGAATGGTATGGTGGGATACGCCTACCCTGTCAAAAAGGGAGATGAGTAAAATTTCCACCTATGTATATATTATTATAGAATTGGGTATAAATTAAGATGCATTAAATATAGTAATATAATTCTGGTGGTAATCACTAGTACCACAATTAATCAAAGGATTAACATAATATAAGAATTGTGAGGAAAATATTGGAACCTTCACGTATAGGAGTAAACATTATTTGAACATCGTTGGAGGATTATCCAGAGACTGGTCTCATCAGAGACCAGCTCTGGTCTCTGATACCATGAACCTGCATTCTTAGTCTCCTTGACCTCGCGAAATTCAGAAGAAGAGAATTGTTAATGTTCCTGGTACCGGAGCCATGGGTACCAATACACAACTTATAGCCATGTCTCACAGTGTCAGTAATAACACTGAAGTTGCCCAAGACAATGAAATTATTGCAAGGAGACAAATATAACACCAAAGGATCACAAAAATGTGAAAGTTGGAAATATTATGCATTGTTGGCAAAGCATAGAGAGCCATTAGACTTGTTAATTATATATGTAGAGAGTTTAGTTTTTTTCTTCGTATATATGATATTAAATGCACTCGAGGAATTTTGAGTTATAGAGAGTGCTGCACCTGTTGTGTTGTTTAACAGGGGGCTGGCCGCTGGTTGTTTGAAAAATATATAAAAAATAAGTTTGTTTA
Source organism: Chionoecetes opilio (assembly GCA_016584305.1). Lineage (NCBI taxonomy): Eukaryota > Metazoa > Arthropoda > Malacostraca > Decapoda > Majidae > Chionoecetes > Chionoecetes opilio. Next base: position 33,479 of record JACEEZ010005894.1, read on the forward strand.
TATAAATAAACTTAATATATAGTTGAGATACCGATAATTTGTTTCATTTGCCTCCCTATGATGATTGATATACATAATAAGTAATTGTCTTTTAATGCATATTTCAACAGCCGTGGAGCATGATGAAAACAAATTGTCAATAATATCAATCTTATTATTCAGCTTCAGGCTCTTCAGAGCTGAACAACCAACGTACGGCAAACGCCTTTCCAATGGATCCTGGACCGGAATCATTGGCCAGCTTCAGCAAAAGGTAATATTATCATTTTTGTATCGTTTTTGCCCTTAATTTTATAAAGATTATGAATGATTATGACTCATAACATCTTGATCACTTACATATTAATATTATTAAACTTCATTAAATTTATATGACAAATATCACGAATCTCAGCACTAAATAGACATAATATTTATAATCATACCAACTGTTTGATATATAATAAGAATAATTTGACTCCGAGTCGTATATCGCGAACATCTACTAAAGTCTGGGTCCCACACAGAAAAAAACTGCATATTATGAAGATTTTATGAAACTTTCAGGGATTGAAGGTAACATATATAGCTTCAATCTCAGGAGGGGTGCCCACTCATCCGGGCAATATTTTCAAGATGGCCACCGTTTTTCGAGGTATGAACACTAAAAATGATAGAAATAAACGATTTCAATAATTTTAGTGTCGATTCATATGTTTTTGACAACTCTAAAACTGAATATTGAGTTTGTAATTTCGAAAATCCAACATGGCGACCAGTAGTGACCATTTTCCAAGATTGCCGCCATTATTTTTGAAAAAAATAATAATTGCCGATTTTCATAATCTTGGTGTCGATTTATATGTTTTTGACCACAGTAAGACAGATTATGAGGTTTAAAATTTGGAAAATTGAATATTGTGATCAGTAACGGCCACTTTCCAAGGTGGCCACTGTGTTCCATGAAAGTGAAATTGGGCTTCGTTGTCGGAGGTAATCTCTGGTGTCAACTTACATATTTACTCCGAACATTCACCTTGGCAGTGGCAAAGAAGAGTGCATTTGAGTTGAGCTTTTCTGCAGGAGCAGGCCCTCGAACATCCCTTCGTGCATCTGCACTTGCACTTGACAAGATTTGCATAGTTCATCTAAAGTGGACCACTTAGGCTCCCAGTGACTATCAGTTTTCTGCCATCCCCATTCCTTTGGACATGGGTATGTTGGTTTAGCTTCGCGCGACTGCCCGCAAACATGGCCACTTTGAAACGCTGCACGTAGGGTATGCTGTCGTAATGCTTCCTTCGTTGGAGGCAGACTTTCGACTCGTTTGTTCCCAATGGTGAATTGTTCTTTTCGGAGCATGTTGACCTCTGTTTGTTCAGTGCTAGATGCGTACATCAAGCATGTGAAGCGCTCTAAGCTCCAAATACATCATCAGGTAACGAACGTAGCACAGTAGATATACTAGTGAATGCCCACGTAACTGCTGGGAAAGCCTTCCACGTTTGCCAGGCTGTTTTCTTCCCTCTGCCAACAAAGGCAGACACAGTGTCACACCCACTATACGCGTGGAAGTCAGGAAGAGCTGAGCACATTTCGGTACCAATTTCACCAGCAATTCTATGTACAGGAATATTTTTATAGTTCTTGCCTGTTCCGAATAACAACCACAGTTCTCGTAGTCCTATAGCATGTAACTTGTTGAAGCTAGCTAAAGCAAGCACTAACACATCCGTATCTACTGTCCGAATGCCTATCTTGGTTATTCCGTCTGTTACCATATCTGTTAGATGTACAAATATCCTGGTATCCGCCTCTTCATGCTTTACGGTGGGCGGAAGGCCGGAAGGGTTGATGCAGATGCTGACTGGTGTACACTGTTGTGGACATTGGATACAACTGCCATCGTACTACCCATCCTTTCAACGGTCAAGGATGCAAGTAAGTCAAATAACTGTTGTTTGTTGTCTGAATTTCTGAGGAAATCCTTCCAACTTCTGGGCAGTGCACCTGATAACCGGACAACCATCTTCACCCCTGTACCGCGTTTCTGTCGCGTCTGCTCTTTCAAGCTATCTTTTACGTATGTATCCCAAACAACATCAAGACGGGTAGCATTAACTGTTGTGACTTGTTTGGTGAGATGAGGAGCAAACGTGTTCGGATAGTACTGGTCAAATGTTTTCAGTTCTTTTCCGGGTTGCAAGATGTTAACGAGTGCAGCTCCATCAATGATCAAACCATCACATGTGACACGGTTGCTTGCTGTGTTGTCAGCATTGTCTGGCACAGTTTCCAACAGTCTAAGCAGGCCAGCTTTCTGCCCGAGATAGAGATCACCATCTGCAGACAAGGCAGGAGGAAATGGTTGATTTTCATACATTATATCTGTCAAGGATGTCCCAATTAGTCAATTCCAACACTAAAATTGACAGTAGCAAATTTCTAGAGATCTATTCTTAATGCTGACCAAAGACTACTGTATAGAGTAGTCTTTGTACTGACAAAAACAATATAGTTTGACACCAGAATCATTCAGTCTCAACAGTTATTCAAGTTCCCAAAAAATGACAGCCATCTTAGAAAGTGGCCGTTACTGATCACAATATTCAATTTTCCAAATTTTAAACCTCATAATCTGTCTTACTATGGCCAAAAACATATAAATCGACACCAAGATTGTGAAAATCGGTTCATTCTAATTTTTTTCAAAAATAATGGCGGCAATCTTGGAAAATGGCCGCTACGGGCCACCATGTTGGATTTTCGAAATTACAAACTCAATATTCAGTTTTAGAGTTGTCAAAAACATATGAATCGACGCTAAGATCATTGAAATCGGTTATTTCTATCATTTTTAGTGTTCATACCTCGAAAAACGGTGGCCATCTTGAAAATATTGTCCGGATGAGTGGGCACCCCTCCTGAGATTGAAGCTATATATGTTACCTTCAATCCCTGAAAGTTTCATAAAATCTTCATAATATGCAGTTTACTTATGAAAATTGGTATCTGGGAGCCTGGGTATCTGGGGCTATACAAACAAATATGAAATTTTAATACGAGCTATTACCTCAAAATGTATATTTTCCACTATAGATGATAAACCACAGCTCGATGTTAGGTAACTTCTTCAAAATACTTTGAGGGTTTCTACCTTTGCATCAGTACTTTTTTTTGGTTGCTGAGTTTGGAGAAAATCACATGTTTTTATGACTGCAAATGTTTGTGAAATGTTAGTTTTGTGGCTACATACGTACTAGAAGACTATTGCCGTGTATTATTTCATCACACACATTTGACGCCATTGCACTAGTTACAGGGCAAACTCCTTATTCGCTCCTCCCAACGTCCCGATACTCAGTGATGCTATGGCAACAAGAGGATAAGAATTCGTCATTACTTCTGGCATTAAAGTTGCATTTCCCGTTAGTTTCCTGCAGCAGTTCCTGTAGATAAAGAGAAAAAAAATACATGAACATAATTTACGAATTCCTGACAGATACAAGTGGGTGATTGGGTGGGTCTTGACAGTTGACACACAAGAAGATGGCTGTGGTGCGCCGTCAATAGTACCCCTTTACACGAAATAGCGCATATGCTTAAATATAATCAGATACATTTTGCAGCATAGCAGCGTCGCCGTCGCCACTCAACTGACATGTTTTGCTGCAGTATCCACACTTACTTCCACTCCGACCATGTTGTGTTGCGCTCTCAACTCCTTGCATTGAAAGTCGAACTATTCCATCTTGTTGTGTTGTTGTTGACTATGACGCTTGCTCTATATACTAATAAATACAATGATCACGTTTGTCTGGGAGCAGAATAAGTTGTTTCAGAAGCCAGTGGAGCGTTTTATAGTGTTTGGGGCAGTCCGTGCCGCTACTGAAAACGCCTATAAAGCATCCACAAAATACATTGATAAAATTGAGCAGAACAGTTTGCATTGGCTGCAAAATAGGAAGTTAATATATTCACTATAGGCTGTAATATGCCTACTAATCATTATTTCAATAAAATGATAAGTGATAAATAAGGGCGACCTCCCTTGAGTTTTTATTTTCCTTCGCTTTAAATAAATTTCACCTGTTGAATGAAGATATAATGATAATTAGAAGCTACCGATTTGGAATATTTACATTCTATATTGGACCTGTCCATAAACGTGGCCTTCGTGGTGGGGCCTTCGGGGCTAAACATTGAACCTTTGGAACCTAACTGAGTAATTTTTTAGACATATCTAATAGTGTCCTAAGTGAACTACTGTGGTTTTCTCACGTAACTGAATTTGGATACTGGTCTTCGCATCTTTGCAACGCATCGCATTTGACGTCGTCTAAGTGCATTCATTGTCATCTCTGCGGATTGTCGCATTTATATGTGAAATGTCCACACCTGTACCTGATTTGTTAGCTAAAATATTAATGGTCCATGACAAGGAGTTTTCCTTAGAGTAATCGTCCAGACCATTTCATTATTCCTGATTTAATGCATTCAAAGTATAGCCATTATCGCGTATATCAACAATATGTTGTCACTTTTTGCATCCAGTCAGCCGTTTTTTAATAATCCGCAATCAAAATCTAAAAATTCCTCGAGCTTCGAAAACGCTCCTCACGGCAAGCAGACGACACACCATGGCTCGGTGACGTTACGTGAGGAGGCCTCCCAACACCGCGCTAATCCAGAAGCACGTAAACACAATAGATAAATATAGAACTTGAAGATTTTTGGGTGTTTCTGATAGATTTTTTTTGCGATATGCCATATGCATGCATCCTTTATGGGTACAGCAAGAAAGCTGTGCCTTTCCAGAGAAGTTTGCACACGTTTCTGACCGATACAGACACGTTAGATGTGTGGAAAAGATTTGAGCGGCAGACAAGGGCAAGGGCAGAACAACACTCCCCTGCCTGTCACACTGTCTACATCACCCCCCAGCCCCCCACCCACCCACCCATCCCTTAGCCACACCATAGCGTAGCCTTGTATGGCAGTCTGCATCACAAACAAGTAAAGAACACTCCCTTGCCTGTCACACTGTCTACATCATCCCCCAACCCAAATCCCGTTGTTGCATAAAATAGGTAACGCCGCGAAATAAGTAGCGTCTTACCTTACACCCCCGCCGTTTCTTACTTATTTTCCACAAAATACTCCTTTATAAGTGATTAACCAGGACGTGTGTGGTACTGTGGCTGCTGGAGGTACTAGAGGAGACAGAAGAGAAGATATTGCCGTATAACACTGTCACACAACCATCAGCTGACGCCTTCACTCACACAGACCAAAACTAATAAAAATGTTTTAGTATCCCAGGTGAAATAGACAAAGGAAGAGTTGACAAATATGTTAACGAACGAAGGAGACCAAGTTTGACGAGGACCTATGCAGCGATACGTCGTCTATACTATGAAGCGTCAACGGTTACAAGAAGAAGAAGACGAATCGAGAGACAGCTACTAGACGGAAGTTTTTAATAAGACATAGATAACAGTAGAACTGGATGTGACACTCCGCAACTACGCGCGCTGGACGCTGCAGTACTGGCCCCATGGTCAGTCTGCTGGCCCATTCACTTGTTGCATATGACTATCATATAAACTAGTTTATCAGTATATACGATATACTGTAATCTTCGTAAATGTTTGTTCTATAATATTATCAAATAAAAAACAGTAAAACACACTAAAGAAATGCCATTACGAGACTGAAGAAATATGCATGAACTTAATATGTTCACTTCAACTCTTCGCCATTTAAAACTTTGCGAGTCAACTTTTATCATAAAGGGTATCAATAGAAGCGCAATTTTAGTAGCTTTCCATTGATGTATTTAGTTTTCTGATAAATGAATAACCACTATGCATAAATTAGCGTTAACTAAATAAATAAAATCATCAATCGGGTAATTTTCCCGATTGATGATGTTATATATTTACTTATATATTTTATTTTCCGATAAATGAATTAGCACCATGTCTAAACTAGCGTTAACTAAATAAATAACCTCATCAATCGGGAAATTACCCGATTTGATGATTTTATTTATTTATTTACCGCTAATTTATGAAGGTTCTAATTCATTAACAGAAAGCGAAATATATCAACGGAAAGCTAATAAAATTTCGCTTGTATTTATACCCTTCATGATAAAAGTTGACTCGCAAAGTTTTAAATTGCGAAGAGTTGTAGTGAATATTAAGTTCATACATATTTCTTCAGAGTTTCGTAATGGCATTTTTTTAGCGTGTTTTACTGTTTTTTATTTGATAATTGGCAGCGAGCGAAGCAAGCTGCCACTTACCATAAGACCCATTCGCGTAAGGGGAGTGGAACCATTCGTGAGCCAAAAAGTTAATAACTACTCCTAAATATTGTCGGATTGAGCTGAAATTTGACATGCAAGTAGTGCTGTCAAAATCAATGGGGGTCTCTGCAACAAAAATTTTGCGTAGAACAAGCCCTTAATGAGTAATTAGCGTAATGATTTAATTAGTGCTAAATAAACTTCGGTTTTACAATAACAATTTATTTTTCTTATGAAGTACACAAGTGATCCTCGATATAAGTTTGCATAATAAAATATTAGGGTACGCCGTATAAGAATTTTTTTTCTTCTCAACTTTGGCATGCCAATTTCCTATGTAAAATGGAATTCTAAGACGATTGTTTCTACTTCCCTTTTTGCATTTGAGCAATTCTTACTATGCAAAATCGCACTTTTATATTGCAACCTTATCGAATAATGCTTAAATGAGTACGCAGTGTCCGGTTGGTCCTGTGTATTGCATCATGCACCAATATGAGTTCCAAATGACTAGCGTGGTAAGCTCTTTCTGATCAGTTGGTTCATCAGGCACTACATCACAGTGTCACAGCCTCTATGTTGGCCTAGAACGTGTCCATCATGTCCTTCTTAGACCTGAAGCAGGGCATGGTCCCCCGGTGGTGGGCCCGAGCCCGGATGAACCCGTCTCTGGCCTGCTGCCCCACCACTGCTGCCGCAGCCTCTGTCACCTGCTTCACGACTCTTTCGGTGCTCTGACTGTGGATAGAGAACTCCGGAACCTCGTACGGCTTGACCAGGATCTCCTGGATCTGATCCCCGGACAGTGAACAGGTGAATGCCGGCTCGTGCACCTGGCCAGGCTGCCAGCTGATCAGTGTCTGCAAGCTGGTGGCTGACAAGTTCAGCTTGGGTGTGATGCGAGGTCTTACACTGGTGTCCTCATACTCCTCGCCAGCCCTCAGCTTCAAAATCTGGGTCACGGCGAACCTGCGGTCGTCCTCACTCTGACTCGCCATCAGCGAGAGGAGGACACATTCTGAGTGGGCAAACCATGCTCCTGTCCGCACGTAGAAGGTCACAGCTGTTTGGACCTTCTTGGGCTGCGACCTCATCACTCTGAGCTGCGTGAGGATGTGCTTGGGGCCGTCCTCTAGTCTGTGGTGAACCTTGATGTCGTAGTAGAGTTTGAAGTACACCTGCAGGCAGTACTTGACTAGGATTTCCAGGGTGTTCAGTTTTTTGCCATCCATGCTTTCTGGTCCACATGTACACGAGCAACTGGGCTGTGGTAAGCCATCTGGAGTGGGGCACCTTGACACACCTGATCTCCTGCAGCTCGGACGGGAGAACGCCCCGCTTCACAGCCTGGACCAGCTGGTAGGAGACCTGCTGGTCAGTGGACATGTTGACCAGGATATACTCCGGTATCTCCGTGAGATCTTCACCGCCTGGCACTCCTCTAAACTCTGCGTTGTACTGCATCTCATTCACGCTGGACAGCAGACTGCACACTGGACCCGTGAAGTGTCAGATGAGGTAGGCCCGTCGATGCTGGTGATAAGGTGGCGCAGGGGCAACTCGTTTGTGTGCAACACGCATATACTCCAGAAGAGCTTGCGTCCCAGCATCTTCTCCAAATGGGCGTGAGTACCACTCTTAAGAACATAAGAAAATAAGGAAGCTACAAGAGGCCGCGAGGCCTACACGTGGTAGTTCCTGTCATCTAACACTACCTACATCCACCTTTCATCCCCATCCATGAACCTATCCAGCCCCCCTTTTAAAGCTCCAATGACCAGCACTAACCACCTGTCTACTGAGACATTCCATCTTTTCCACCCCCTTTATTTGTGAACCAGTTTTTCCCTTTTTCCTTTCTAAATTACGCTTTTTCAGTTGACCCCGGGATTCTTGTTCTACCCTGGTTTAAAGCCAAAGAACTTTTCCACCTTCCCCTTTTATTAAACCCCTTTATCCATTTTAAAAACTTCTTCAGACCCCCCCCTTACCTGCTCCTCGGTGAGTGAAATTTTGAAAAACCCTTTCAAGCTCTTTCATAACTAAGTTACGCACCTTTGTTTTTTCTTGGTCATCCTTCTCTGCACTTTTTCTAACAAGGCATATCCATCCTGAAATATGGAGACCAAAACGAAACTGCATAGTCTAGGTGAGGCCTGACTAGAGTCAGATAAAGTTTTTAGAATAATTCCGCATTCTACTTTAACATTTTGGTAAGAATCCTAATACTCTATTAGCTCTTTTCGGGCCCTAATAATTGTTTCCTAGGGGAGGTCGGGGCTCACCCTCCTCCAAAGATCTGTTTCACCTTCGATTTTTTCAGCGATATGGTGTATCAGCGTATGGTGTATTATTCCCGGGGTTTTTACACCAACATTCATAACATGCATTATCAATATTAAATTCCTCTGCATCTGACTGCCCACTCGTTAAGTTTTTTAAAGTCTCCCTGCAATATGTTTAGTTTAACGTGACCCAATAATCCACTAACTTAGTTCATCAGCAAACTTGTGATATCACTGCTAATCCCACACCCAAGTGTTGATGTAAATAAAAAAAATGTAATGACCCAAAACAGACCCTTGGGGAACTCCACTTGTCCCAGTCCCCATTCAGATTGGGGAACCCTTTAAATTTGTAACCCTTTTTTGCCTATTACTTACCCAAGCTCGCCCAAGAAGAACCTCCCATCTATATCATGAGCCCAAACCCTTTTTTAAGAGTCGTCGTGGGGTATTTTGTCAAATGCCTTACTAAAGCCAGATTATTATATCATAATTTTATCATTATCTGCCGTCCATAAATTCCTATAAAAACTCAAAAAATTGGGTGGACATGCCCTCCCCTTTGGTGAATCCATGTTGTGAATCTTTGACAAACTATTTTAAAAATTTGCTCTCAATTTTTTGCAAAATATTTTCCAAAAATTACCCCCCATGATGTTAGATTTGGGTCAAAATTTAAATTTTATCCTCTGTCTCCCTTCTTAAATATGGAAAAACTTTCCTTTCCCCCACAAAAAGGGGCACATCCCCTATCTCAACCGATTCCTAAAAAGGCACAAAACGACTCACTAACAACCCCCTTTTGCATTCCTTTAATACCCGGGGATCATTTCTTTGGCCCCTGGCGTTTAAAAATTTTTCATTTTTTTATCCCCTCCCCCCTTTTCCCCTAGTTATCCAATTTTTTGATTTTCCCCTCATCTTTTTCCTTGAAATTGTCACTATCAGGTATCGTCTGTGTATCCCCCTCCTTAAAAACCTTTAAGAAATAATCTTTTAGACTTTTAAAATTTCCTCTCCGTATTTAAGCCCTACCTGCCGATTTTAAACGGCCAACTAATTTCCCCTTGTCTTTGTTTAAAAAACCGTTTCCGGGGTTCAGTTGGGTCCCTTTTTCCCCTGTTCGTTTTTAATCTCAAAATTGTTCAAAATCCGAGTTTTTTTTCCTGTCCTCCCCATACTTATCTGTTTTTTTTTCCCAAACCCTGCCTTGTTTTAAATAAATGTTTTTTTTACCCCAAAGTTTGTTTAACTTGGGGTCATCCATTTTTGGCACGTCTGGCCCTTTTTTCCCTAAAAGGAATATTTTTTTTTCTGTCGTCATTATATTCTTACAAATTAGGTATAACCCTCTCGGCTCCGACCTCTTTCCCCTTCTAACCTCTTAATTACCTCCTCACCCCTGACCTCATTTCCCCTGTCTAACCGCTCAAATTATCTCTCAGCCTCGCCTCACTACCTATTTGACAGCGCCAATACTCCGGGGTCCCTTTCCTAACCTTCAAATTGGCCTTTCCAGCTGACAACGCCCTTCCGGGGAAAATTTTCTGCTCCTCCTCCCACACCTCTTTTTTAATAACCCCCCGGGTTGTCTTTTAAACCCCCGCATAATGGCCCTTTCAAAATTTAGGTATTCGATGCCCTATTCCCCTTTTAATTTTAAAATTTCCCCTTTTTAAGCAAAATCTGATCTCAAAGGGTCGCATTATCTAAATCCCCCGCCTCCACATTTTAACTAATTTTCCCTCTATTTTTCCAATAGATCTAAAATTTTACCCCTCTTACCCCCTTTTATTCTTTTTTAAAAATTTATCCTTTATATTTAAAAATTCCCTTCCCATCCCCCCCCCTTTTAATTAAATCCCAGTCTATTTTCCCAAAGATTAAAAATTTCCCCCAGATAACTTTATACTGCGGGGCCTTGTTTTTTTCTTCCCAATGGAGCTGAATCCTCTTTAATAATTTTTGGGGGCCCCTTACACTACACCCAAAACCATTTTCTCAGTTCCCCAAAACCCTCTACCCATATAACTCTAGCTGTCATCTTTTTTAACTTTGAAAACAAAACACGCAATGCACTTTTGCATAAGCCAACTCCTCCTCCTCGTCTCCCTACTCTTCCTTGTGAAAAAAATTACCCCCAGTTTTCCGATTTCCGGACAAATCCCTTTCCTGACATATCCAACCCATGTTTTTTTAATGCTATTATATCAAAATCCTCTACACTTTTTTTTCCTCCGGGAAAAATCTATTTTTTTAAAAATACTCCACATTTGATAAAAACCCTTAAGCAACTCCTTTTTTTTTTGTCAATTTTCCCTTTATCTTTCAAACCCCCCCTCCCCTTCTTCTTACGAACACTTTAGTTCCTGCCTTCTGAAACCCTCCTAGTGTCGAAATTTTCCTTTACCCAACCCCCGTGTCAAAACCCCGGGGTTCCTATCTTAAAAAAGCCTGCAGTGCATCTACCTCCCTTCAAGGGATTCAGACAAGATCTGAACCCCCTTTCCCAGAAAAGTGCACCCCCTCCTGCGGAGAGGGCCCGTTAGCCCGGGGAAAAAAGGTCCCAGCTGTCGACAAAAGGCCCCCCAAACCCTTGGGGTTTTCAAGAAATGCCAGCCGGCAAATTTACCGCAAATTTGCCCTGGAGTACCAATGCGCAACAAAACGTCTTGGAAGGAACCACACAAAAAAGGGAACCCCCCCCTGTCCCCCAACTTTTCCTACAGCTTCCTTAACCGCCGTAGCAATTCCTAATTCTTCCATAACATCATTTCCCCCAGCGTAGGCAGGGGCGATGGGGTTTTTTTTCCCTTGGCCGCCATACTTAACTATCTTTTTCCCAACATAGGGTACCCCCTTCCCCGGGTAAATCACCCACTTCATGCGCACCCTTTTCTGTCACAAACCTGCTTTTCAAGAGCCAACCTGACTGTCACCCAAAAACCAAAATTTTCCTTCGGGGAATGATGTTTTTCCTTCCTAGCCTCCGTATAAACCCCCTTTAGCCCCCCAGAGTACCTTTTAAATGAGTTCTGACAAAAAATGGTCATTTTTTACCTTTTTCCTTTCTGGCGGGCTCCATGATCAACTACCTTCCAAAAACCAAACCCGGGGACTTACTGGTCCTTAGTATCGCTTGAGTCACATCTCGCTCTGGTACCCCTAAAAGGGCCCTCACCGCATGTGCCCCTCCACTCGCTCCACTTGGCCTTCCCCTCCACACTTTAAAAGGGCGATCTCTATTTCCTGCTTCTTTACAACGTTTTCAATTCTTCAATTCACTTGCAAAGCTCCTTTTTAGGGCTTCGATCGCCTCCCGAAAATTTTTAAGCGCCGCACACCCCTTTTACTACACTTCCCCCGACCCTTCTACCTCCCCTTAACCTCAGCCCCCTTCAATCCTACCACTACCACTCTCAACCCCCCGCACCAACACACACCCACCCCTTCACTCTCCCCCCCCACAACTCCCCCATCACAGATAGCCATTCTAATCCCGAGATTAAACCAAAAACACAACCCCACTTTACGGAGACACAGGTCGACTTTCCACCCCATGTTGCCCAGTTGATCCCGCAGACGTCAGTGAGTCGGTGGAGTCGTATGTACCAGCAGATCATAGGAAACCCTGAAAACCACCTTGAACGCAGGTTCTCAGGTGGGCACCGGGGGCCTTGGAAAAATGCCCAAAAGGGCCTTCCCGATGGTTTCCCCTGTCAGATACATGCTCCCCCCCTGATAACCCTTGGGGGCATTTTCCCATGCTGCGGGCACCATGCCTGGTCTTGTCCTTCCTCCCCTGTAACCCAATCCAAAATATTTTGGGACCCTGGTTAGGTAGCCGTATAAAAAAAAATTCTTTTCTCAACTTTGGCAAGCAATTTTCCCACGTAAAATAATTCTAAGACGATTGTATCTTTTTCCATTTTTGCATTTGAGCAATTCTTACTTGCAAAAAACGCACTTTAAGTATGTTTGCTAGCAAGAAGTGCCCCAAACCCAAAAAAATTGAAAGAGGACAAACCACCCCTTAAAAAATTAAATTTTTCATAAAAAAATACCCTGCCAAATTTGAGATAATCTATTTTCCTTTTTATTTGGGCCTACGGCGTAACCCCAAAAGCATGCCATTTCACGGAGAGATCCACCCAGGCCTAACTTCTGATTTTCTTATTTCTGATTGGGCAAAAAACCTTGTTTTTTTCAAGCCTCAAAAACCCCAATTTTCTTCACCTACTATCACAAAAACTAAGATAACTATCCCCTCTTCTTAAAAACACTCAACGTCTCCCTTTTTCTACAATGAAAATTTTAGGGCTATCCTTTTCTAAAAAACTGACTGGAAATCTCACATTTATCTCTTCTAAAAAGTTCTAAGAAGTTAGGGGTTTCCTGTGGGTCTGCTCCTTTTTTTCTCCCTCCCCAAATTATGCTCTTTTCAGGGGGCCCTTATCCCCCAGTATGGAGATGTTCACATGTTTGGAGAGGACCCCTCAACAGCTCTCCTAAACGGGTTGAGTCAAAAGCTTTTTTCTCATCAATCCCCTCCTCTGACTGCTGTATTTAATTTAATCACCGACGCAAGTTTCTTCTCGTCTCTCTTCTACCGTTATTTTTTATGCTCATGCCTTTTTGAACTTGTAAATGCAGCCCCCCCCCTCCCGCGGCCCCGCTGCACAAGACTTTCTATCATTCGCATCCTATTCTGTCCATCTCCCAAGCAAAATTTTAACTTTCTTTTACTTTTTCATCCCTTTTCACTGGTAAAATCTGGAACTCTTTTCCTGTTTCTATTTTTCCACTTTCCTATGACTTAAATCTTTTCAAAAGAAGAGTAACAAGACACCTCCCGAACTAAATTGGCTCACCCCTCTTTTTTATATTATTCTCTTACTGGCTTCTTTATAGGGACTGGCAACTAAGCGGGCTTTGTGTTACCCATTTGTTGTGTGCCCTTGGACAGTTCCTTTGTGATGTAAAAAAAAAAAACACACTTCCGTGTGTTATTGGTTTTAACTTGTTCTCCCAAGATCAAGAGTTTCACGGAACGTTCTGGAAAGCAAGGTTGCTGTAAGGACGTCTATTGCGCTTTCCTAGCGATCATGCATAGGGATGGATGATCATGGATCAGGCCATGAATTTTTCGGGCCGGGTCGGGTTTCGGGCTCAAGATATTGGATTGGGTCGGGCTGCCAAAAAAAATATCCACTGCTGCGTCCGCGCAATGACGTCATTTGATCGTTTTAGGTCTAGGGACTTGCACTAGGTATTTTAAAAGCACTTTGAGCTCGTTGCCACGTTCCAGCCGCAAAAACTGAGCCAAAAGCAAAGGGCCAGAGGCTGGACGCCTATACTTGATATTATAGAACAAACAATTACGAAGATTACAGTATATCATATATACTGATAAACCAGTCTATATGATAGTCATATGCAGCAAGT
>JACEEZ010005896.1:0-31064 GCA_016584305.1 Chionoecetes opilio
AAATTGTTCAAAAAAAGAGGATTTTTTATTTCATTTGTACCCAAAATAGCTTTTATATCACCGAAAAATAGCTAAATCATTAAAAACCCACTACATTTTATGGGTTTATAGCAATATGATAAGTAAAACTATTTTTAATATATACAAAAAACGCTACCGTTTACAAGAAACTATAAAAACGCTTCCCAAAAATACCGTTATATCACAAAAAAAATTACCCTCTTCCCTCTTCTGTTTTTTAGTTAAAATGTAATGTAAGTACTTATGGGGTCCAAATTATTTTTAAAAAAAAGGATTTTTTATCTTTTTTTGGGTGGGGGAAAACAGTATATTTTTCCCCAATAACTAGCAAAAAATCATTGAAAAGAACACATTTTGTAGATATAAAGCAAAAAACTTTAAGGGTAAATTCCTTTCTTTTAAAGGTTTAATAACACTAAAATTTAAGAAAAAAAACTATAAAAAAACACGTATAATAAAAAATTTGGATCACAATATGTGCCCTAAAAACCCCTATTTAAGCTTACAGAGTTTAATAGCAATTTCTAACAAAAAACAACAAAAATTTCCCACATTTTGAATTTCTCTATCAAAAAAAAGGGCTGAATAATGCCCAAATTTTCACATTTTTTAGCCCTTCAAAAATACCCCTAAAACATTTAAAAAAAAAAGGGTTGTTTCTAATTTTAAAAATTTTGTACTTTTTCTTTAAAAAATACACTTTTTAAAGGGCTCATTATTGAAAAAATATATTTGGTGAAAAGGCCGAAAATGGGCATAATTTCGACATTTTTTAGGCTTTCAAAAATAATTTAAAAAAAATTGGGGAAAAAGTTTTTTATAAGATTAAAATTGATTTCCCAAAAATTTCATGAAAAAAAAAATATTTTTATCTCATTTAAAATTGTAAAAAAATAGTTGGTAAAATGCCCGGAAAAAAAGTCTAATTTTGACATTTTTTTTGCCTTTTTAAAAATACATTTAAAAAACCTTTTAAAAAAAAATTGCCCTTTTAAAATAAAAATTCCCTATCTAAATTTAAAGAAAAAAATACAATTTTTTAAAATATTTAAAAATTGGGAAAAAAATAGTTGTAGGGAAAAATTTAAAAAGGGTTTTTTGCTACAATAAAAGAAAAATTTCTTTAATTTTTTGAAAAAAAAACCAAATCTTCACTGATAAAAAGCTTTAAAAACATTGGGGAAAAAAACACATTTTATGGGGTTTTTAGCAATATGATAAGTAAAAAACTTGTATTTTTATTCCCAAAAACGCTACAGTTTAAAAAGAAAAATTTAAAAAACGCTTTCAAAAAATACCCTTATTCACAATAAAAAAAACTCCCATCTTTTATTTATTAGCTTTATGTTTAAACCCACTTATAGGTGCAAATTATTCTTTAAAAAAAAAGGAAATTTTATACTTCAATTTTTAGGGGGAAAAAAGGGTAATATCACCCCATAAAAAAGCTAATATCATTTTAAAACAAAATTTTTAGGGGGTTTTTGTAAAATGATAAGTTAAAAACCCACTTTTATAAAAATACAATAAAAGCCCAGTTTAAAAAGGGAAAATATGAAAAAAAGCTTTCAATATTTCCCTTATAAACAGAATAAATAACCTCTTACTCTTTAAATTAAAAGCTTTTAAAGTAATGTAAAACTACTTATAGGTGCAAAAAATTAAATTTTAAAAAAAAGGATTTTATTCTTCCCAAATTTTTAAAGGGAAAAAAGCTATAAATCCCCTGATAACTAGGTTAAAAAACATTGAAAAAAGTACATTTTTGGGTTTTTTGGCATTATAATAAGTAAAACTACTTGTATATATACAATAACGCTACAGTTAGAAGAAACTATGAAAAACGCTTGCAATATACCGTTTTATCACAATAAATAACCTCTTACTCTTCTATTTAATAGCTTAATATAATGTAAGCTACTTATAGGTGCAAATTATTCTAAAAAGAGGATTTTATACTTCAGTTTGTAGGAAAACAGCTATATATCACTGATAACTAGCTAAAATCATTGAAAACACTACATTTTATGGGTTATAGCAATATATCAAGTAAAACTACTTGTATATATACAATAACCCTACAGTTTAGAAGAAACTATGAAAAACGCTTGCAATATACCGTTATATCACAATAAATAACCTGTTACTCTTTATTTAATAGCTTAATGTAATGTAAGCTACTTATAGGTGCAAATTATTCTAAAAAGAGTATTTTATACTTCAATTGTAGGAAAACAGCTATATATTCACCGATAAATAGCTAATATCATTGAAAACACTACATTTTATGGGTTATAGCAATATGATAAGTAAAACTACTTGTATATATACAATAACGCTACAGTTTACAAGAAACTATGAAAAAACGCTTGCAATATACCGTATATCACAATAAATACCCTCTTACTCTTCTGTTTATTAGCTTAATGGTAATGTAAGCTTCTTATAGGTCCAAATTATTCTAAAAAAAGGATTGTATACTTCAATTTGTAGGAAAACAGCTATATATCACCAATAACTAGCTAAAATCATTGAAAAGAACACATTTTGTGGATATAAAGCATTATCATAAGGTAAATTCCTTCTATTAATGATATAACACTACAATTAAGAAGAAACTATGAAAAACACGTATAATATACAATTGTATCACAATATAGTGTCTCAAACTCCTATTATAAGCTTACAGTAGTTTAAGATAGCAATTTCGAACGAAAACAACTATAATTCACATTTTGAATTTCTCTATCAAAAAAAAAGGCTGAATAATGTCAATTTTCGACATTTTTAGCCCTTCAAAAATACATTAAAACTCTTGAAAAAACGTTGTTTCTAAGATTAAAATGATACATTATTTCATGAAAAATACACATTTTAAGCTCATAATATTGTAAAGTATAGTTGTGTAAAAGTGCTGAATAATGTCAAATTCGACATTTTTAGGCTTTCAAAAATACATTAAAATACTTGGAAAAACGTTGTTTTTAAGATTAAAATTGATACCTAAATTTCATGAAAAATCCATATTTTTAGCTCATACATTGTAAAAATAGTTGTGTAAAAGTGCTGCATAATGTAAAATATCGACATATTTAACATTTCAAAAATACATTAAAATTCTTGAAAAAAACATTGTTTTTAAGATTAAAATTGATATCTAAATTCATGAAAAATACATATATTTAGCTATAATTTTGTAAAATAGTTGTAGCAAATATAAAAAGCTATATAGCTACAGATATAAAGAAATATACTTCAATTTGTAGAAAAAAACCACTCTTCACTGATAACTAGCTAAAATCATTGAAAACACTACATTTTATGGGTTATAGCAATATGATAAGTAAAACTACCTGTATATATACAATAACGCTACAGTTTACAAGAAACTATATAAAAACGCTTGCAAGCAATATACCGTTATATCACAATAAATAACCTCTACTCTTCTATTTAATAGCTTAATGTAATGTAAGCTACTTATAGGTGCAAATTATTCTAAAAAGAGGATTTTATACTTCAATTTGTAGGAAAACAGCTATATATCACTGATAACTAGCAAAATCATTGAAAAACACTACATTTATGGGTTTATAGCAATATAATAAGTAAAACTACTGTTATATACAATAGCGCTACAGTTTAGAAGAAAACTATGAAAAATGCTTGCAATATACCGTTATATCACAATAAATAACCTCTTACTCTTTTATTTAATAGCTTAATGTAATGTGAGCTACTTATAGGTGCAAATTATTCTAAAAAGAGGATTTTATACTTCAATTTGTAGGAAAACAGCTATATATCACGATAAATAGCTAATATCATTGAAAAACACTACATTTTATGGGTTTATAGCAATATGATAAGTAAAACTACTTGTATATATACAATAACGCTACAGTTTACAAGAAACTATGAAAAACGCTTGCAATATACCGTTATATCACAATAAATAACCTCTTACTCTTCTATTTATTAGCTTGATGTAATGTACACAATGCACTTATAGGTGCAAATTATTCTAAAAAAAAGGATTGTATACTTCAATTTGTAGGAAAACAGCTATATATCACCGATAAATAGCTAATATCATTGAAAACACTACTTTTTATGGGTTTATAGCAATATGATAAGTAAAACTACTTGTATATATACAATAACGCTACAGTTTACAAGAAACTATGAGAAACGCTTGCAATATACCGTTATATCGCAATAAATAACCTCTTACTCTTCTATTTAATAGCTTAATGTAATGTAAGCTACTTATAGGTGCAAATTATTCTAAGAAGAGGATTTTATTCTTCAATTTGTAGGAAAACAGCTATATATCACTGATAACTAGCTAAAATCATTGAAAACGCTACATTTTATGGGTTTATGGCATTATAATAAGTAAAACTACTTGTATATATACAATAACGCTACAGTTTAGAAGAAACTATGAAAAACGCTTGCAATATACCGTTTTATCACAATAAATAACCTCTTACTCTTCTATTTAATAGCTTAATGTAATGTAAGCTACTTATAGGTGCAAATTATTCTGAAAAGAGGATTTTATACTTCAATTTGTAGGAAAACAGCTATATATCACCGATAAATAGCTAATATCATTGGAAAACACTACATTTTATGGGTTTATAGCAATATGATAAGTAAAACTACTGTATATATACAATAACGCTACAGTTTACAAGAAAACTATGAAAAACGCTTGCAATATACCGTATATCACAATAAAAACCCTCTTACTCCTCTATTTATTAGCTTAATGTAATGTAAGCTAATATAGGTCCAAATTATTCTAAAAAAAGGATTGTATACTTCAATTTGTAGGAAAACAGCTTATATATCACCGATAACTAGCTAAAATCATGAAAAGAACACATTTTGTGGGTATAAAAGCATTATCATAAGGTAAAATCCTTCTATTAATGATATAACACTACAATTAAGAAGAAAACTATGAAAAACAGTATAATATACAACTGTATCACAATATAGAGTCTCAAACTCCTATTATCAGCTTACAGTATTTTAAAATAGCAATTTTTAACGAAAACAAATATAATTCCACATTTCGAATTCTCTATCAAAAAAAGGGCTGAATAATGTCAATTTTCGACATTTTTAGCCCTTCAAAAATACATTAAAACACTTGAAAAAACTTTGTTTTAAGAATAAAATTGATACATAAATTACTTGAAAAATACATATTTTAAGCTCATAATATTGTAAAATATAGTTGTGTAAAAGTGCTGAATAAGTCAAATTTCGACATTTTTAGTCTTTCAAAAATACATTAAAACACTTGAAATAACGTTGTTTTAAGATTAAAATTGATACCTAAATTTCATGAAAAATACATATTTTTAGCTCATAACATTGTAAAATATAGTTGTTAAAAAGTGCTGAATAATGTAAATTCGACATTATTAGCATTTCAAAAATACATTAAAATTCTAGAAAAAACATTGTTTTAAGATTAAAATGATATCTAAATTCATGAAAAATACATATTTTAGCTATAATTTTGCAAAATATAGTGTAGCAAATATAAAAAAGCTATATAGCTAGATATAAAGAAATATACTTCAATATGTAGAAAAAAACCATCTTCATTGATAACTAGCTAAAATCATTGAAAACACTACATTTTGGGTTATAGCAATATGATAAGTAAAACTACTTGTATATATACAATAACGTACAGTTACAAGAAACTATGAAAAACGCTTGCAAGCAATATACCGTTAAATCACAATAATAACCTCTTACTCTTATTAATAGCTAATGTAATGTAAGCTACTTTTAGGTGCAAATTATTCTAAAAAGAGGATTTTATACTTCAATTTGTAGGAAAACAGCTATATATCACTGATAACTAGCTAAAATCATTGAAAACACTACATTTTATGGGTTTATAGCAATATAATAACTAAAACTACTTGTATATACACAATAACGCTACAGTTTAGAAGAAACTATGAAAAACGCTTGCAATATACCGTTATATCACAATAAATAACCTCTTACTCTTTATTTAATAGCTTAATGTAATGTGAGCTACTTATAGGTGCAAATATATCTAAAAAGAGGATTTTATACTTCAATTTGTAGGAAAAACAGCTATATATCACGATAAATAGCTAATATCATTGAAAACACTACATTTTATGGGGTTTATAGCAATATGATAAGTAAAACTACTGTATATATACAATAACGCTACAGTTTACAAGAAACTATGAAAAACGCTTGCAATATACCGTTATATCACAATAAATAACCTCTTACTCTTCTATTTATTAGCTTAATGTAATGTAAGCTACTAATAGGTGCAAATTGTTCTAAAAAGAGGATTTTATACTTCAATTTGTAGGAAAATAGCTATATATCACCGATAAATAGCTAATATCATTGAAAACACTACATTTTATGGGTTTATAGCAATATGATAAGTAAAACTACTTGTATATATACAATAACGCTACCGTTTACAAGAAAACTATGAAAAAACGCTTGCAATATACCGTTATATCACAATAAAAACCCTCTTACTCTTCTGTTTATTAGCTTAATGTAATGTAAGCTACTTATAGGTCCAAATTATTCTAAAAAAAGGATTGTATACTTCAATTTGTAGGAAAACAGCTATATATTACCAATAACTAGCTAAAATCATTGAAAAGAACACATTTTGTTTATATAAAGCATTGTCATAAGGTAAATCCTTCTATTAATGATATAACACTACAATTAAGAAGAAACTATGAAAAACAGTATAATATACAATTGTATCACAATATAGTGTATCAAACTCCTATTATAGCTTACAGTAGTTTAAGATAGCAATTTCTAACGAAAACAACTATAATTCCACATTTGATTTCTCTATCAAAAAAAAGGGCTGAATAATGTCAATTTTCGACATTTTTTAGCCCTTCAAAAATACATTAAAACACTTGAAAAAATGTTGTTCTACTTTTAAAATTGATACATTATATTCATGAAAAATACACATTTTAAGCTCATAATATTGTTAAATATAGTTGTGTAAAAGTGCTAAATAATGTCATAATTTCGACATTTTTAGGCTTTCAAAAATACATTAAAATACTTGAAAAACGTTGTTTTTAAGATAAAATTGATACCTAAATTTCATGAAAAAATACATATTTTAGCTCATAACATTGTAAAATATAGTTGTGTAAAAGTGCTGAATAAAGTCTAATTACGACATTTTTAGCCTTTCAAAAATACATTAAAATACTTGAAAAAACAGTTGTTTTAAGATAAAAATTCATATCTAAATTCATGAAAAATACATATTTTTAGCTATAATTTTGTAAAATATAGTTGTAGCAATATAAAAGGTTTTTAGCTACGGATATAAAGAAATATATTCAATTGTAGAAAAAACAACTCTTCACTGATAACTAGCAAAATCATTGAAAGCACTACATTTATGGGTTTTATAGCAATATAATAAGTGAAAACTACTTGTATATATATACAATAACGCTACAGTTTAGAAGAAACTATGAAAAAACGCTTGCAATATACCGTTATATCACAATAAATAACCTCTACTCTTCTATTAATAGCTAAGTAATGTAAGCTACATAGGTGCAAAATATTCAAAAAGAGGATTTTATACTTCAATTTGTAGGAAAAACAGTATTATCACTATAACTAGCTAAAATCATTGAAAAACACTACATTTTATGGTTTATAGCAATATAATAAGTAAAATACTTGTATACATATACAATAACGCTACAGTTTAGAAGAAACTATGAAAAACGCTTGCAATATACCGTTATATCACAATAAATAACCTCTTACTCTTCTATTTAATAGTTTCATGTAATGTAAGCTACTATAGGTGCAAATTATTCTAAAAAGAGGATTTTATACTTCAATTTGTAGGAAAACAGCTGTAAACACCGATAAATAGCTAAAATATTGAAAACACTACATTTATGGGTTTTATAGCAATATGATAAGTAAAACTACTGTATATATACAATAACGCTACAGTTTACAAGAAACTAGAAAAACGCTGCAATATACCGTATATCACATAAAAAACCTCATACTCTTCTATTTATTAGCTTAATGTAAGCTACTATAGGTGCAAATTATTCTAAAAAAAAGGATTGTATATTTCAATTTGTAGGAAAACAGTATATATCACCGATAAATAGCTAATATCATTGAAAACACTACATTTTATGGGTTTATAGCAATATGATAATATAAAAACTACTTGTATATATACAATAACGCTACAGTTTAGAAGAAACTATGAAAAACGCGTGGCATATACCGTATATCACAATAAATAACCTCTTACGCTTCTATTTAATAGCTTAATGTAATGTAAGCTACTTATAGGTGCAAATTATTCTAAAAAGAGGATTTTATACTTCAATTTGTAGGAAAACAGCTATAATATCACCGATAAATAGCTAATATCATTGAAAACACTACATTTATGGGTTTATAGCAATATGATAAGTAAAACTAATTTTATAATACAATAACGCTACAGTTTACAAGAAAACTATGAAAAACTCTTGCAATATACCGTTATATCACAATAAAAACCCTCTACTCTTCTATTTATTAGCTTAATGAATGTAAGCTACTTATAGGTCCAAATTATTCTAAAAAATGGATTGTATACTTCAATTTGTAGGAAAACAGCTATATATCACCGATAAATAGCTAATATCATTGAAAAACACTACATTTTATGGGTTATAGCAATATGATAAGTAAAACTACTTGTATATATACAATAACGCTACAGTTTACAAGAAACTATGAAAAAACGCTTGCAATATACCGTTATATATCACAATAAAAAACCCTCTTACTCTTCTATTTATTAGCTTAATGTAATGTAAGCTACTTATAGGTCCAAATTATTCTAAAAAAAAGGATTGTATACTCAATTTGTAGGAAATGAGCTATATATCACCGATAACTAGCTAAACTCATTGAAAAGAACACATTTTGTGGGTATAAAGCATTATCATAAGGTAAATTCCTTCTATAATGATATAACACTACAATAAGAAGAAACTATGAAAAAACACGTATAATATACAACTGTATCACAATATAGAGTCTCAAACCCTATTATCAGCTTACAGTATTTAAATAGCAATTTTAACGAAAACAAATATAATTCCACATTTCGAATTTCTATCAAAAAAAAGGGCTGAATAATGTCAATTTTCGACATTTTTAGCCTTCAAAAATACATTAAAACACTTGAAAAACGTCGTTTTAAGAATAAATTGATACATAAATTACTTGAAAAATACATATTTAAGCTCATAACTATTGTAAAATATAGTTGTGTAAAAGCTTGCTGAATAATGTCAAATTCGATATTTTAGTCTTCAAAAATACAGTAAAACACTTGAGAAAACGTTGTTTTAAGATTAAAATGATACCTAAATTCATGAAAAATACATATTTTAGCTCAAACATTGTAAAAATATAGTTGTGTAAAAGTGCTGAATAATGTAAATTCGGACATTATTAGCATTTCAAAAATACATTAAATTCGAGAAAAAAATATTTTAAGATTATAATTGATATCTAAATTCATGAAAAATACATATTTTTAGCTATTAATTTTGTAAAATATAGTTAGAGCAAATATAAAAAGCTATATAGCTACAGATATAAAGAAATATACTTCAATATGTAGAAAAAAACCACTCTTCATTGATAACTAGCTAAAATCATTGAAAACACTACATTTTATGGGTTTATTGCAATATGATAAGTAAAACTACTTGCTACAGTTTACAAGAAACTATGAAAAACGCTTGCAAGCAATATACCGTTATATCACAATAAATAACCTCTTACTCTTCTATTTAATAGCTTAATGTAATGTAAGCTACTTATAGGTGCAAATTATTCTAAAAAGAGGATTTTTTACTTCAAATTTTTAGGAAACAGCTGTATATCACCGATAAATAGCTAAAATCATTGAAAAAAACTACATATTATGGGTTTATAGCAAAATGATAAGTAAACTACTTGTATATTACAATAAGCTACAGTTTACAAGAAACTATGAAAAACGCTTGCAATATACCTTTATCACAATAAATATCCTCTTATCTTCTATTTAAAAGCTTAATGTAATGTAGCTACTTTTAAAGGGGCAAATTATTCTAAAAAGAGGATTTTTTACTTTAATTTGAAAGGAAATAAGCTTTTATATCACTGATAACTAGCTAAAATCATTGAAAACACTACTTTATGGGTTTATAGCAATATAATAACTAAAAACTTGTATATACACAATAACGCTACAGTTTAGAAGAAAAAATATGAAAATGCTTGCAATATACCGTTATATCACAATAAATAACCTCTTACTCTTTTATTTAATAGCTTAATGTAATTTTGAGCTACTTATAGGTGCAAATTTTCTAAAAAGAGGATTTTTACTTCAATTTTTTAGGAAAACAACTATATATCACCGATAAATACTAATATCCCTTGAAAACAAATACATTTTATGGGTTTATAGCAATATGAAAGTAAAACTACTTGTATATATACAATAACGCTACAGTTTACAAGAAACTATGAAAAACGCTTGCAATATACCGTTATATCACAATAAATAAACCTAATACTCTTCTATTTATTAGCTTAATGTAATGTAAGCACTTATACGTAGGTACAAATTATTCTTAAAAAAAGATTGTATACATCAATTTGTAGGAAAACTGCTATAAAATCACCGATAACTACTAAAATCATTGAAAAGAACACATTTTGAGGGTATAAAGCATTATCATAAGGTAAAATTTCCTTCTATTAATGATATAACGCTACAATTAACAAGAATCTATCAAAAAAACGTGTAAATACAATTGTATCGCAATATAGAGTCTCAAACTCCTATTATAAGCTTACAGTAGTATAAAATAGCAATATCTAACGAAAAAACTATAATTCCACATTTTGAATTTCTCTATCAAATAAAAGGGCTGAATAAAGTCAATTTCGAATTTTTTAGCCCTTCAAAAATACATTAAAAACACTTGAAAAAACGTTGTTTCTAAGATTAAAATTGATACATTATTTTCATGAAAATACACATTTTAAGCTCATAATATTGTAAAATAGTTTGGTAAAAGTGCTGAAAAATGTTCAAATGCGACATTTTTCAGGTTTTCAAAAATACATTAAAACAACTTGAAAACGTTGTTTTTAAGATTAAAATTGATACCTAAATTTCATGAAAAATACATATTTTTAGCTCATAACATTGTAAAATATAGTTGTGTATGAGTGCTGAATAAGTAAAATTTCGACATTATTTACCATTTCAAAAATACATTAACATTCTTGAAAAAACATTGTTTTTAAGATTAATATTGATATCTAAATTTCATGAAAAAATACATATTTTTAGCTATAATTTGTAAATATAGTTGTAGCAAAAAATAAAAAACTATATAGCTACAGATATAAAGAAATATACTTCAATTTGTAGAAAAAAAACATTCTTCACTGATAACTAGCTAAAAACATGAAAACACTACATTTTATGGGTTTATAGCAATATGATAAGTACAACTACTTGTATATATACAATAAAGCTACAGTTTAGAAGAAACTATGAAAAACGCTTGCAATTTTACCGTTTATCACAATAAATAACCTCTTACTCTTCTATATAATAGCTTAATGTAATGTAAGCTACTAATAGGTGCAAATTGTTCTAAAAAGAGGATTTTATACTTCAATTTGTAGGAAAATAACATATATCACCGATAAATAGCTAATATCATTGAAAACACTACATTTTATGGGTTTATAGCAATATGATAAGTAAAACTACTTGTATATATACAATACCCCTAACAGTTTAGAAGAAACTATGAAAAACGGTTGCAATATACCGTTATATCAAAAAATACCCTCTTACTCTTCTGTTTATTAGCTTTAAAGTAATGTAAGCTACTTATGGTCCAAATTATTCTTAAAAAAGGATTGTTTACTTTTAATTTGAGGAAAACAGCTATATATCACCGATAACTAGCTAAAATCATTGAAAAGAACACATTTTGTTGGGATAAAGCATTATCATAAGGTAATTCCTTCTATTAATGATATAACAAAATACAATTAAGAAGAAACTATGAAAAACACGTATAATATACAATTGTATCACAATATAGAGTCTCAAACTCCTATTATAAGCTTACATTAGTTTAAATTTGGCAATTTCTAAAGAAAACAACTATAATTCCCCTATTTTGAATTTCTCTATCAAAAAAGGGCTGAAAAATGTCAATTTTCGACATTTTTTAGCCCTTCAAAATACATTAAAACACTTGAAAAACGTTGTTTCTAAGATTAAAATTGAATACATTATTTTCATGAAAATACACATTTTAAGCTCTAATATTTTAAAATATAGTTGTGTAAAAGGTGCTGAATAATGTCAAATTTTGGGCATTTTTCAGGCTTTCAAAAATACATTAAAAACACTTGAAAAAACGTTGTTTTTAAAATTTAAAAATTTTACCTAAATTTCATGAAAATACCATATTTTTTAGCTCATAACATTGTAAAAATAGTTGTGTATAAGTGCTGAATAATGTAAAATTTCGACATTATTTACCATTTCAAAAATACATTAACATTCTTTAAAAACATTGTTTTTAAGATTAATATTGATATCTAAATTTCCATGAAAAATTTCATATTTTTAGCTATTAATTTTGTAAAATATAGTTGTAGCAATATAAAAAACTATATAGTACAGATATAAAGAAATATACTTCAATTTGTAAGAAAAAACCCATTCTTCACTGATAACTACTAAAATCATTGAAAACACTACATTTATGGGTTTATAGCAATATGATAAGTACAACTACTTGTTATATACAATAACGTTACAGTTTACAAGAAAATATGAAAAACGCTCGGAATATATACCGTTATATCACAATAAATACCCTCTTACTCTTCTGTTTATTAGCTTAAAGTAATGTAAGCTACTTATAGGTCCAATTATTCTAAAAAAAGGATTGTATACTTCAATTGTAGGAAAACAGCTATATATCACTAATAACTAGCTAAAAACATTGGGAAAAAAACACATTTTGTGGATATAAAGCATTATCATAAGGTAGATTCCTTCTATTAATGATATAACACTACAATTAAGGAAGAAACTTGAAAAAACACGGATAATATACAATTGTATCACAGTATAGTGTCTCAAACTCCTATTATAAGCTTACAGTAGCTTAATATAGCAATTTCCCAACGAAAACAACTATAATTCCAGATTTTGAATTTCTCTATAAAAAAAAAAGGGGTGAATAATGTCAATTTTCGAATTTTTTAGCCCTTCAAAAATACATTAAAAACTTTAAAAAACGTTGTTTCCCAAGATTAAAATTGATACATTATTTCATGAAAAAAAACACATTTTAAGCTCAAATATTGTAAAATATAGTTGTGTAAAAGTGCTGAATAATGTCAAATTTCGACATTTTTTAGGCTTTCAAAAATACATTAAAACACTTGAAAAACGTTGTTTTTAAGATTAAATTGATACCTAAATTTCATGAAAAATACATATTTTTAGCTCATAACATTGTAAATATAGTTGTTGTAAAAGTGCTGAATAATGTAAAATTTCGACTTTATTTAGCATTTCAAAAATACATTAAAATGTTTGAAAAAACATTGTTTTTAAGATTAAAATTGATATCTAAATTTCATGAAAAATACATATTTTTAGCCATTAATTTTGTAAAATATAGTTGTAGCAAATATAAAAAGCTATATAGCTACAGATATAAAGAAATATACTTCAATTTGTAGAAAAAAACCACTCTTCACTGATAACTAGCTAAAATCATTGAAAACACTACATTTTATGGGTTTATAGCAATATGATAAGTAAAACTACTTGTATATATACAATACGCTACAGTTTACAAGAAACTATGAAAAACGCTTGCAAGCAATATACCGTTAAATCACAATAAATAACCTCTTACGCTTCTTTTAATAGCTTTAATGTCATGTAAAGCTAACTTTATAGGTGCAAATTATTCTAAAAGAGGATTTTCTACTTCAATTTGTAGGAAAAACAGCTATATATCACTGATACCTAGCTAAATCATTGTAAAACCTACATTTTATGGGTTTATAGCAATATAATAAGTAAAACTACTTGTAGAATATACAATAACGCTACAGTTTAGAGAAACTATGAAAAAACGCTTGCAATCTACCCGTTATATTCACTAATAAATAACCTCTTACTCGTTTATTTAATTAGCTTAATGTAAATGTGAGCTACTTATAGTGAAATTATTCTAAAAAGAGGATTTTATACTTCAAAGTTGTCGGAAAACAGACTATTATCACACGGATAAATAGCTAATATCATTGACAACACTACCATTTTTATGGGTTATAGCAATATGATAAGTAAACTACTTGTATATATACGTAAAGCTACAGTTTACAAGAAACTATGAAAACGCTTGCCTATACCGTTTTATCACAAAAATAACCTCTTCTCTTTCTATTTAATTGCTTAAATGTAATGTAATCTACTAATAGGTTGCAAATTATTCTAAAAAGAGGATTTTATACTTCATTTGTAGGAAAACAGCTAATATCACTGATACTACTAACATCATTGAAAACACTACATTGATGGGTTTATAGCAATATAATAACTAAAACTACTTGTATATATAACCATAAGCCTACGTTTAGAAGAAACTATTAAAAACGGCTTGTAATATACCGTTTATAAACCCCAAATACTCTTACTCTCATTAATAGCTTAATGTAATGTAAGCTACTATTAGGTGCAATTGTATCTAAAAGAGGATTTTATACTTCAATTTGTAAGAAAATAGCTATTATCACCGATAATAGCTAATTATAATTGAAAACACTACTTTTATGGTTTATAGTCAATACTGATAAATAAACTTACTTGTATATAATACAATAAACGCTACAGTCTTACAAGAAACTATGAAAAACGCTTGCCATATTACCGTTATATCACAATAAATAACATCTTACTCTTCATTTAACTAGCTTATGTAATGTAAGCTACTTATATGGGCAATTATTCTAAAAAGAGGATTTTATTCTTCAATTTGTAGGAAAACAGCTATATAGCACTGATAACTAGCTAAATACTTGCAGAACAAACTAACATTTTATGGGTTTATTCAATATATAAGTAAACTACTTGTATTATACAATACCGCTACAGTTAGAAGAAACTATGAAAAACGCTTGCAATATACGTTATATCACAATAATAACCTCTTACTCTTCTATTTATAGCTTAATGTAATGTAAGCTACGTATAGGGTCAAATATTCTGAAAAGAGGATTTTATACTTCATTTGTGGGAGGAAAACGCTATATATCACCGTAAATATCTAATTCATTGAAACACTTACATTTTATGGGTTTATTGCAATATGATAAGTAAAACTACTTGTATATAGAAACATAACGCTACAGTTTTAATAGAAACTATGAAAACGCTTGCAATATCCCGTATATCACAATAATAATAACTCTTACTCTTCTATTTAATATCTTAATGTATGAAGCTACTTATAGGTGCAATTATTACTATTAAAGAGGATTTTATACTTACTTTGTAGGCAAACAGATATATATCCTGATAACACTAACATCATTGAAAACACTACATTTTTATGGGTCTTTATAGCAATAGAATAACTAAAACTACTTATATATTATCACAATAACGCTACAAGTTAATAAACTTGAAACGCTTGCAAATATACCGTTTAACAAAAATAACCTCTTACTCTTCTATTTAATAGCTTAATGTAATGTAAGCTACTAATAGGGCAAATTGTTCTAAAAAGAGATTTTTTATTACTTCAATTTGTAGGAAAATGCTATATATCACCCGATAACATAGCTATATCATTGAAACACTAACATTTTATCGGTTTTTAGCAATATGATAATAAACTACTTGTATATATACAATAAAGCTACAGTGTACAAGAAACTATGAAAAAACGCTGCAATATACCGTATTATTTCAAAATAAATACCCTCTTACTCTTCTTTTATTAGCTTAATGTAATGTAAGCGTACTTATAGGCTCCAAATTATTCTAAAAAAGGATTGTAATAATCAATTTGTAGAGAAAACAGCTATATATCATCCATATCGCTAAAATGCATTGAAAAGACACATTTTGGGGATATAAAGCATTATCATAAGGTAAATTCCTTCTATTAATGATATAACACTACATTAAGAAGGACACTAGATGAACAACACGTATAATATACATTGTATCACCATATAGAGTCTCAACTCCTATTATAAGCTTACAGTGTTTAAAATAGCAATTTCCTAACGAACACAACCTATAATTCCACATTTTGAATTTCTCTATCAAAAAAAGGGCTGAATAATTTCAATTTTCCGACATTTTTTAGCCCTAGTCAAAAATACATTAACACTTGAAAAACGTTTGTTTTTAAGAATAAATTGATACTAAATTACTGAAAAAATACATATTTTAGCTCATAATATATTGTAAAAGGATCGTTTGTGTAAAGTGCTGAAAATGTCAAAATTTCAACAACGATTTTTTAGGCGTTCAAATACATAAAAACACTTGAAAAACGTTGTTTTTAAGATTAAAATTGTTACCTAAATTTTATGACATAAATAAAAATCATATTTTTAGCTCATAAACCTTGTACAATATAGTTGTGTAAAAGTGCTGATGCATGTAAGTTTGGACATTTATTTAGCATTTCAAATCCATTAAAATTCTTGAAAACATTGTTTTTAAGATTAAAATTGATATCTCAAATTTTATGAAATACATATTTTTAGCTATTAATTTTTGTAAAATAATACTTGTAGCAAATATAAAAAGCTATATACTACTATTAAAGAAATATACTTCATTTGTATAAAAAAACCACTGCTTCACTGATAACTAAGCTAAAATCCTTGAAAACACTACTTTTTGGGTTTATAGCAATAGATTAGTAAACGACGTGTAATATACCATAACGCACAGTTTACAGAAACTATGAAAAACCTTTGCAACATATACCGTTTATAATCACAATAATAACCTCTTACCTCTTCTATTTAATAGCTTAATGTAGAAGCTTTTCTTATTGTGGCAATTATTCTAAAAGAGGATTTTATACTTCAATTTTGTAGGAAAACAGCTATTATCACTGATAATTAGCTAATAATTGACACACTACATTTTATGGGTCTATAGCATATAATAAGTAAAACTACTTGTATTATACCAATAACGCTACCGTTTAGAAGAATTATGAATAACGCTTGGCAATATACCGTTATAATCACAATAAATACCCTCCTACTCCTTTTATTTAATAGCTTAATGTAATGTGAGCTACTTATAGGTGCAATTAATTTTAAAAAGAAGAGGATTTTATTAACTTCAATTTGTGGAAACCAGCTATATATCAGCCGATAAATACTAATATCATTGAAAACACTACATTTTTGGGTTTATAGCAATATGATAAATAAAACTACTGTATTATACAATACGGTACGTTTAAAAGAAACTAGGAAAACGCTTGCAATATACCGTTTATTCACAATAAATAACTCTTAACTCTTCTATGTATTAGCTTATGTAATGTAAGCTATCTAATAGGTGCAAATTGTTCTAAAAAGACGATTTTAATACTCATTTGTAGGAAATAGCGATATATCACCGATAAATAGCTAATATCATTGAAACCCGACAATTTTATGGTTTTATAGCTATTGATAAGTAAAACTCCTTTGTATATATACAATAACGCTCCGTTTTAACAAGAACTATGAAAACGCTTGCAATATACCGTTATATCACATAAATACCCTCTTACTCTTGCTGTTTATTAGCTTATGTAATGTAAGCTACTTATAGGTCCAAATTATTCTAAAAAAGGATTGTATACTTCAATTTTGTAGAAAACGCTATATATTTACCATTAACTAGCTAAATCATTGAAAAGACACTTTTGTTTATATAAAGCATTATCATAAGTAAATTCCTTCTATTAATGATATAACACTACAATTAAGAAGATAACTATGAAAACACTATAAATATACAATTGTATCACAATATACGTGTCTCAAACTCCTATTATAAAGCTTCAGTAGTTTAAGTAGCAATTTTCTAACGAAAACACTGATAATTCACTTTTGA
Source organism: Chionoecetes opilio (assembly GCA_016584305.1). NCBI lineage: Eukaryota > Metazoa > Arthropoda > Malacostraca > Decapoda > Majidae > Chionoecetes > Chionoecetes opilio. The sequence goes on from JACEEZ010005896.1 coordinate 18,329, forward strand.
CTTTCTCTATCAAAACAAAAAAGGGCTGAATAATTTCAAATTTTTCGACATTTTTTTTAGCCCTTCAAAATACATTAAACAATTGAACAAACGTTGTTTTCTAATTTATAAAATGATACTTATTTTCATGAAAAATACACATTTTAGCTCAGAATATTGTAAATATAGTTGTGTAAAGTGTTTAAAGTAATGTCATATTTCGACATTTTTTATGCTTTCAAAATACATTAAATACTTGTGAAAAACGTTGTTTTTAAGACATTAAAATTGATTACCTAATTTCATGAAACAATACAGATTTTTAGCTCATAACTTGTAAAATATATTTGTAAAAGTGCTGATAAAGTCCTAGTTTCGACATTTTTTAGCCTTTTTTCTAAAATACTTAAAATTACTTGAAAAACATTGTTTTTAAAAGATAAAAAATTCATATCTAAATTTCATGAAAAAAATACATATTTTTAGCTATTAATTTTGTAAAATTATAGTTGTAACAAATCATAAAGGCTTTTTAGCTAAGAAGATAAAGAATATCTTCATTTGTAGAAAAAGAAAAAACCCCCCAAACTCTTCAACTGATAACTAGCTAAAATCATCATTTAAAGCACTACTTTTTGGTTTATAGCATTGATAATTAAAATTTTGTATATATACATAACGCTACAGTTTACAGAAACGATGAAAAACGCTTGCAATATACCGTTATATCACATAAATAACCCTCTACTCTTCTATTTAATAGCTTATGTAATGTAAGCTACTTAAAGTTGCAATTATTCTAAAAAGAGATTGTATACTTCAATTTGTAGGAAAACAGCTATATATCACTGATAAATAGCTAAATCATTAAAACACTACATTTTTATGGGTTTATGCAATATAAAAGTAAAAATTACTTGTATATTATATACAATAACGCTACAGTTTAGAAGAAACTATGGAAAACGCTTGGCAATATACGCGTTATTTCACAATAAATAACCTCTTACTCTTCTATTTAATAGTTTAATGTAATGTAGCTACTTCTAGGTGCAATTATTCTACAAAGAGATGATTGTATACTTCAATTTGTAGAAAAACCGCTGTAATCACCGATAAATAGCTAAAATCATTGAAACCTACATTTTTATGGGTTTATAGCATATGATAAGATAAAGACTACTTGTATATATACAATCACGCTACAGTTTTCCAAGAAACTATGAAAAACGCTTGCAATAATACCGTTATATCACAATAAATAACCTCATACTCCTTTATTTATTAGCTTAATGAAGCTCTTATAGGTTGGCAAATTATTTCTAAAAAAATATTGTATATTCAATTTGTAGAAACCAGCTATATATCACCGATAAATAGCTAATATTCATTGAAAACACGACATGTTATGGGTTTATAACATATGATAAGTAAAACTACTTTCTTATACATAACGCTACAGTTTAGAAGAAACTATGAAAAACGCGTGCAATATACCGTTATATCACAATAAATAACCTCTTAACGCTTCTATTTAAATAGCTTAATGTAATGTAAGCTACTTATAGGTGCAAATTATATTTCTAAAAAGAGGATTTTTATACTCAATTTGTAGAAAACAGCTATATATCATCGATAATAGCTAATATCATTGAAACACTACATTTATGGGTTTATAGCCATATGATAAGTAAAACTACTTTTATATATGCAATAACGCTACAGTTTACCCAAGAACTATGAAAAACTCTTGCAATATACCGTTATTTACATAAAACCCTCTTCTCTTCTATTTATTAGCTTAAGTGTAATGTAAGCTACTTATAGGTCCACTTATTCCTAAAAATGGATTGTATACTCAATTTGTAGGAAAAACAGCTTATACACCGAGAAATACTAATATTCATTGAAACACTACATTTTATGGGTTTATAGCATATATGATAGTAAAACTACTTGTATTATACAATAACGCTACAGTTTACAAGAACTATGAAAAACGCTTGCAATATACCGTTATAATCACAATAAAACCCTCTTACGCTTCTATTTTATTAGCTTAATGTAATGTAGCTTTACTTATAGAGTCCAATTACTTCTAAAAAAAGGATTGTATCTTTTCAATTGTAGGAAAACATCTATATATCACCGATACTAGCTAAAATCATTGAAAGAACACATTTTGTTGGTATAAAGCATTATCATAAGGTAATTCCTTCTATTATGATATAACACTACATTAAGAAGAAACTATGAAAAACACGTATAATATCACCTGTATAACAATAATAAGAGTCTCAAACTCCCTATTATCAGCCTTTACGTATTTTAAAATAGCAATTTTTTAACGAAAACAAATATAATTCCCAAATTTCGAATTTCTCTATCAAACCAAAGGGCTGAATAATAATGTCAATTTCGAAATTTTTTAGCCCTTCAAATACATTACGAACACTTGAAAAAACGTTGTTTTTAGAATATAAATTGATACATAAATTACTTGAAAATACATATTTTAGCTCATAATAATTGTTAAATATAGTTGTGTAAAAGTGCTGAATAATGTCAAATTTTCGATATTTTTTAGTCTTTCAAAAATACATTAAAACACTTGAAAAACGTTGTTTTTAAGATTAATTGATACCTACATTTTCATGCAAATACATATTTTTAGCTCATAACATTTGTAAAAATATATTGTGTAAACATGCTGAATACAAGTAAAATTTCGACATTTTTAGCATTTCAAATACAATTAAAATTCTAGAAAACATGTTTTTAAGATTATAAATTGATATCTAAATTTCATGAAAACATACATGATTTTTAACTATTAATTTTTAAAATATAGTTAGAGCAAATATAAAAAGCTATATAGCTAAGCAAGATATAAAGAAATATCTTCATATGTAAAAAAAACCACTCTTCATTGATACTAGCTAAATCCATTGAAAACACTACTTTTTATGGTTTATTGTGCAATAATGATACTTTCAAACTACTTGTATATATACCATAACGCTACAGTTTACAAGAAACTAATGAAAACGCTTGCAAGGGCAATATACCGTTATATCACAATAATAACCTCTTCTCTTCTATTTATAGCTTAATGTAATGTAAGTACTTATTAGGTGCAAATATTCTAAAGAGATTTTATACAATCAATTTGTGGAAAACAGCTGTATATCACCGTAAATAGCTAAAATCATTGAAACAACTACATATTATGGGTTTATAGCAATTGATAAGTAAACTACTTGGATATAATTATACATAACGCTACAGTTTACAAGAAACTAATGAAAAACGCTTGCAATATACCATTTCTCACAATAATAACCTGCTTACTCCTTCTATTAATAGCTCATGTAATGTCATCTACTTTTCGTGCAATTATTCTAAAAAAGAGGATTTTTAAATACTTCATTTGTAGGAAAACAGTCTATATATCACTGATAACTACTAAATCATTGAAACCTACATTTTATGGTTTTATAGGCAATATAATAACTAAAACTATTGTATATCACAATAACGCTACAGTTTAGAAAGAAACTATGAAAACGCTTGCGCATATACCGTTATAATCACATTAATAACCTCTTACTCTTTTATTTAATAGCTTAATGTAATGTGGAGCTTACTTATCGGTGCCAAATTTTCTAAAAAGAGGATTTTATACTTCAATTTGTATGGAACGCTATATATCTACCGATAAATAGCTTTATCATTGAAACACTACTTTTTATGGGTTTATAGCAATATGATAAGTAAAACTACTTGTATATATACTAATAACGCTACAAGTTTTACTAAGAAACTATGAAACGCTTGCAATATATCCGTTATTCACAATAAATAACCTCTTGACCTCTTCTTTTTTAGCTTAATGTAAATGTAGCTACTAATAGGTTGCAAATTTTCTAAAAAAGAGGATTTTATACTTCATTTGTAGGAAAAATATCTATATATCACCGATAAATAGCTACATATCATTGGAAACCTACATTTTATGGTTGTATACAATAGGATGAGTAAAACTACTACTTGTATATATACAATAACGGCTAACGTTTACAAGAACTATGAAAAACGCTTGCAATATACTTTTATATGCACAATAATACCCTCTTACTCTTCTGTTTTTATTAGCGTATGTAATGTAAGCTACTTTATAAGGTCCAAATTATCTAACAAAAAAGGATTGGTATACTTGCAATTTGTAGGAAAAAGCTATATTACCAATAATAGCTAAAATCATTGAAAGAGCACATTTTGTTATATAAAGCCTTATCGATAAGGTAAATTCGTCTATTAATGATAACCACTACAATTAAGAAGAAACTTGAAAAAACACTATAATATACATTGTATCACAATATAGTGTCTCAACTCTAGTATAAGCTACGTAGTGTTTTAAGATAGCATTTCTAACGGAAAACAACTATAACCACATTTTGAATTTCTCTATCAAAAAACAGGGCTGAATACTGTACAATTTTCGACATTTTTTAGCCCTTCAAAAATACATTAAAACACTTGAAAAAACTTGTTTCTAAGTTAAAATTGATTACATTGTTTTCATGAATAATTACACCATTTTAAGCTCATAATATTGTAAATTATAGTTGTGGGTACAAAGTCGCTGAATAATGTCATAATTTCGACTTCTTAGCTTGTCAAAATACAATTAAAATCTTGAAAAACGTTGTTTTTTAAGATTACAAATTGATAACCTAAATTTCATGAAAAATACATATTTTTAGCTCATAAACATTGTAAAATATGTTCTGTAAAAGTGCTGATAAAGTCTAATTTCGACATTTTTATAGCTTTCAAATACATTAAAATACGTTGAAAAAACATTGCTTTTAAGATAAACTTTATATCTAAATTTCTGAAAAATACCTATTTTTAGCTATTAATTTTGTAAAATATACAGTTTGTAGCAAATATAAAAGGCTTTTTTAGCTACAGATATAAAGAAATAACTTCAATTTTGTAGAAAAAAACCACTGGGCTTCACTGATAAATAGCTAAATCATTGAAAACCTACACCTTTATATGGGTTTATAGCATATGATAAGTAAAACTAACTTGTATTATATACAATAACGCACAGTTTACAAGAAACTATGAAAAACGCTTGATATACGTTATATCCAATATAAATAACCTCTTACTCTTCTATTTAATAGCTTAATGTAATGTAAGCTACTGTAGCGGTGCAAATTATTCGAAACAGAGGATTTTATATCTTCAATTTTGTAGGAAAACAGCTATATATCACTGATAACTAAGCTAAAATCATTGAAAACACTACATTTTATGGGTTTATAGCAAATGATAATAATACAACTAACTTGTATATATCATAACGCTACAGTTTAGAAGAACTATGAACACGCTTGCAATATACCGTTATATCATAATAAATAACCTCTTATCTTCTATTTATAGCCTTAATTAATGTAAGCTACTAATAGTTGCAAATTGTTCTAAAAGAGGTTTTATACTTCAATTTGTAGGTGAAAATAGCTATATATCTACAACGATAAATACTAATATCATTGAAAACCTACATTTTATGGGTTTATAGTCAATATGATCAATAAAACTACTTTGTATATCAACAATAACGCTACAGTTTCCAAGGAAACTAATGAAAACGCTTGCCATATAGCCGTTATACTTCAACAATTAATAACCTCTTACTCTTATAGTTTCATAGCTATGTAATGTAAGCTACATATCGGTTCAATTTATTCTAAAAGAGGATTTTATTCTTCAAATTTGTAGGAAGACAGCTATATTCACTGATACTAGCTAAAATCATTGAAAACACTCATGTTATGGGGTTTAGTTCAGCACTCATAATAATGTAAAACTACTTGTATATATACAATAACGCTACATTTTAGCAAGCAACTATGAAAAAAGCTTGCAATATACCGTTTATATCCAATAACTCACCTCTTCTCTTTTATTCAATAGCTTAATGTAATGTGAGCTACTTATAGGTGCAAATAATTCTAAAAGAGGATTTGTATACTTCTTTGTAGGAAAACAGATATATATCACCGATAAATAGCTAATTCATTAAAAACACTGACATTTTATGGGTTATAGCAAGATGATTAAGTAAAACTACTGTATATATACAATACGCTCACAGTTTGTAGAAGAAACTATGAAAAACGCTTGCAATATACCGTTAATCACAATAAAATTAATCCCCTCTTACTCCTCTATTTATTAGCTTGAATGTAAATGTAAGCTACTTATATGTGCAAATTATTCTAAAACAAAAGGCTTGTATACTTCAATTTTGTAGGGAAAACAGCTATTTCACCGATAAATAGCTATATCATTTGAAACACTACGTTTTAATGGGTTTTATGCAATTGATAAGTAAAACACTTGGTATATATACAATAACGCTACAGTTTACAAGAACTATGAAAACGCTTGCCAATATACCGTATATCACATAAATACCTCTTACTCTTCATATTTAATAGCTTATGTAATGTAGCTACTTACATAGGTGCAATTATTCCTACAAAGGCGGATTTTTGTTCTGCAATTTTTGTAGGAAAACGCTATATATCACTGTAACTAGCTAAAATCATTGAAAACGCTACATTTTAATGGTTATGGCTTATAATAAGTAACTACTTGTACTTATACAATAACGCTACAGTTTTAGAAGAAACTATGAAAACGCCTTGCATAGTACCGTTTTTATCACAATAAATACAACCTCTTACTCCTTCTTCTCCATTTAATAGCTTAATTAATGTCAGCTACTTATATAGGTGCAATTATTCTAAAAAGAGATTTTATCTTCAGTTTGTAGGAAACAGGTATATATCACTGATTAACTAGCTAAAATCATTGCAAACACTACATTTTATGGGTTTATAGCAATATAATACGTAAAAGCTACTTGTATATATCATAACGCTACAGTTTAGAGAAACTATGAAAACGCTTGCAATATACCGTTTTATCACAATAAATACCCTCTTACTCTTCTGTTATTAGCTCTATAATGTAATTTAGAGCTTCCTGATAGGTCCAAATTATTCTAAAAAAAGGATTGTATACTTGACTTTGTAGAATAAACAGCATATATCACAATAACTAGCTAATCATTGAAAAAGAACACATTTTGTTGGATATAAGCATTATCATAAGGTAAATTCCTTCTATTATGAAATAACACTACAATTAAGAAGAAACTATGAAAAAAACGTATAATATACAATTTATCATCAATATAGGTGTTCTCAAACTCTATTATAAGCTTACAGTAGTTTAAGATAGCAATTTCGACGAAACAACTATATTCCACATTTTGAATTTCTCTATCTAAAAAAAGGGTCTGAATAAGTCAATTTTCGACATTTTTTAGCCCTCAAAATACATTAAAACACTTGAAAAAACGATTTTGTTTCTAAGATTAATTGATACTCATTATTTTCATGAAAATACACCATTTTAAGCTCCATATATGCTAAGGTATAGTTGTGTACAAGTGCTTGAATAAGGTCAAATTTCGACATTGTTTAGGCGTTCAAATACAATTAAAATACTGGGAAAAAACTTGTTTTTACAAAGATTAAAATTGATCCTAAATTTCATGAAAAATACATATTTTTCGTCTCTAACATTGTAAAATATAGTTTGTTTAAAAGTGCTGCATAATGTAAAAATATCGCGATTATTTAACAGTTCAAATATATTAAAATTCTTGAAAAAACATTGTTTTTAGATAAAATTGATATCTTAATTTCATGAAAAAAAGCATATATTTAGCTTTAATTTTGTAAAATATAGTTGTAGCAAATATAAAAGCTATATAGCTACAGATATAAAGAATATACCCTTTTTCAATTTGTAGAAAAAACCACTCTTACTGGGGGGGGGGAAATAACTAGCTAAAATCATTGAAAACACTACATTTTATGGGTTTTCAATATGATAATAAAACTACTTGTAATAATATACAATACGCTACGTTTACAGAAACTACTGAAACGCTTGCAAGCATATACCGTTATATCACAATAAATACACCTCTTACTCTTCTATTTAATAGCTTAATGTAATGTGATCTACTTATAGTGCAAATTATTCTAAAAAGTAGATTTTTACTTCAATTTTGTAGTAAAACAGCTATATATCATCCGATAAATAGCTAATTCATTGAAACCTACATTTTATGGTTTATAGCAGTATGATAAGTAAAACTACTTGTATATATACAATAAAGCTTTACAGTTTACAGAGAAACTATGAAACACGCTTTTGCAATATACCGTTATATCACAATAAATAACCTCTTATCTCTTCTATTTATTAGCTTGTGTAAGCTACTTAGAGGTGCAAATTATCTAAAAAAAGATTGTCTACTCAATTTGTAGGAAAACAGCTATATTCACCGATAAATAGCTAATATCATTGAAACCACTACTTTTTATGGTTTATAGCATAGATAGACGTAAAACTACTATGTATATATAAATAACGCCTACAGTTGTACAAGACTATGAAAAACGCTTGGCAAATTTTTTAAAAAAATTTTTTTTCCCCCGTTATTACACTAAATAACCTCTTACTCTTCTATTTAATAGCTTTCAAATGTAATGTAGCTACTTATAGGTGCAAAATTATTCCTAAAATAGGATTTTTATTTCTTCAATTTGTAGGAAAACAGCTATATATCACTGATACTATCTAATCTTGAAACGCTACATACATTTTATGGGTTTATTGGGGCATTATAATAAGTAAACTACTTGTAATAATAACATAACGCTACGTTTAGAAGAACTATGAACAAACGCTTGCAATATACCGTTTTATTCCCAATACATAACCTCTTACTCTTCGTATTTAATAGCTTAATATAATGTAACTCTTATAGGTGGCAACTTATTCTAGAAAAGGGATTTGATACTTCCAGTTTCTAGAAAACAGCTATATATCACTGATAACTAAGCTAAAATCCATTGCAAACACTACATTTTATTGGGTTTTTATAGCAATAATAATATCGTACAACTACTTGTATAATTTAATACATACCCCTACCGTTTGAAGAAACTATGAAAAACCTTGGGGCAATATACGTTCATATCAAAATAAATAACCTGTTCTCTTTTATTTAATGCTTTAATTAATTGTTGAGCTACTTATAGGTGCAAATTATTCTAAAAAGAGGATTTATACTTCAATTTGTAGGAATACCAGCTATATATCACCGATAAATACTAATTCATTGAAAACACTACATTTTATGGGTTATAGAAATATGATAAGTAAAACTCTCCTTGTATCTATACAATAGACGCAGCTACAGTTTTTTACAAGAAACTATGAAAAACGCTTGCAATATACCGTTATATCACAATAAATAACCTCTTACCTCTTCTATTTATTAGCTTGATGTAATGTAGCTACTTATAGTGTAATTATCTCTAAACAACAGGATTGTATACGTCAAATTTGTGGAAAACAGCTATATATCACCGATAAATAGCTAATATCATTGAAACACTACTTTTATGGGTTTATAGCAATATGATAATTAAAACTACTTGTATATATACAATACGTACAGTTTACAAGAACTATGAAAAACCTTGCAATATACGTTATATCGTAAAGCAAAAATAACCTACTTACACTCTTCTATTTTAATAGCTTAATGTGAAGCTATGATGATGATGATGTTAAATGTAAGCTACTTTAGGGTGCAAATTTATTCTAAAAAGAGATTTTATTCTTCAATTTTGTAGGCAAAACAGCTAATATCACTGATAACTAGCTAAAATCATTGAAACACTAACATTTATGGGTTATACAATATATACTAAACTACATGTATAGTAAACACAATAACGCTACAGTTTAGAAGAAACTATGAAAAACGCTTGCAATAATACCGTTAATATCACAATAATAACCTCTTACTCTTTTATTTAATAGCTTATGTAATGTGAGCTACTTTATAGGTGGCAAATTATTCTAAAAAGAAGGATTTTTTACTTCAATTTGTAGGAAACAGCTTATATTGTAACCGATAAATGAGCTATGATCATTGAAACACGACATTTTATGGTTTATAGCAATATGTAATAAAGTAAAACTACTTGTATAATACAATAACGCTACAGTATTACAAGTAACTATGAAAAACGCTTGCATATATGCCGTATATCACAATAATAACCCTCTTACTCTTCTATTTAATTAGCTTAATGTAATGTAAGCGACTATAGGTTTCAAATTGTTTCTAAAAAGAGTGATTTTATACTTCAATTTGTAAGGAAAACAGCTATATATCACTGATAACTAGCTAAAATCTTCAAACGCTACATTTATGGGTGTTTAGGGATTAAATAAGTAAATACTAATTGTATATATACAATAACGCGTACATTTTTTGGAAGAAACTATGAAAACGGCTTGCAATATACCGTTTTATTTATCCACATAAATCCCTCTTAATCTTCTATTTTAATAGCTTAATGTAATGTAACTACTTATAGGTGCAAATTATTCTAAAAGAGTATTTTATACTTCAATTTGTAGGAAAACAGCTATTTTCACCGATAAATACTAATATCATTGAAACACTACATTTTATGGGTTTATTACAATATGATCAAGTAAACTACTTGTATATATACAATAAGCTACAGTTTAACAAGAACTATGAAAACGCTTGCCATATACCGTTATATCACAATACATACCCCTCTTCTCTTCTGTTTATTAGTTCTTCAATGTACATGTAAGCTTCTTATAGGTTCAAATTAATTCTACAAAAGGATTGTATACTTGAATTTGTAGGAAAACAGCTATATATCACCAATACCTGCTAAAATCATTGAAAAGAAATTTTTGTGGATATAAAGGCATTATCTAAGTAAATTCCTTCTTATTAATGATATAACACTACAATTAGAAGACTATGAAAAACACGTATAATATACAATGTATCACATATAGTGGTCTCAAACTCCTATTATAAGCTTACAACAGTATTTTAGATTGGCAATTTCGAACGAAAACAACTATTTCCACATTTTGATTTTCTCTATAAAAAAAAGGGCTGAAATAATGTCAATTGTTCACATTTTTAGCCCTTTCAAAATACATTAAACCTTGAAAAAACGTTGTTTCTAAGATTACAATTGACATACATTATTTTTCCTGAAAAATCCATTTTAAGCTCATATATTGTAAAAGTATAGTTGTGTAAAATGCTGAATAATGTCAAATTTCGACATTTTTGGCTTTCAAAATACTTAAAATACTTGGAAAAACGTTGTTTTTAAGATTAAATTGGATTAACCTAAATTTCATGAAAAATACAGATTTTTAGGCTCATACATTGTAAAGTATAGTTGTGTAAAAGTGCTGCATAATGTAAAATACCTCGACATTATTTAACAGTTCAAAATATATTAAAATTCTTGAAAAACTTGTTTTTAAGATTAAAATTGATATCTAAATTTCATGAAAAATACATATATTTAGCTATTAATTTTGTTAAATATAGTTGTAGCAAATATAAAAGCTATATAGCTACAGATATAAAGAAATATACTTCAATTTGTAGAAAAAACCACTCTTCACTGATAACTAAACTAAATCATTGAAACACTACATTTTTTTGGGTTTATAGCATATGATAGTAAACTACTTGTATATATAACATAACGCTACAGTTTACAAGAAACTATGAAAAACGCTTTCAAGCAATATACCGTTATATCACAATAAAAAACCTCTTACTCTTCTATTTAAAAGCTTAATGTAATGTGAGCTACTTATAGGGGCAAATTTATTCTAAAAAAGAGGATTTTATACTTCAATTTGTAGGAAAACAGCTATATATCACCGATAAATAGCTAATATCATTGAAAACACTACATTTTATGGGTTTTTAAGCAATATGATAAGTAAAACTACTTGTATATATACAATAACGCTACAGTTTACAAGAAACTATGAAAAACGCTTGCAATATACCGTTTATATCACCAAAAATAACTCTTACTCTTCTTTTTTTATAGCTTTGATGTAAGCTACTTATAGGTGCAAATTATTCTAAAAAAAAGGATTGTTATACTTCAATTTGTAGGAAAACAGCTATATATCACCCCATAAATAGCTATATCATTGAAAACACTACTTTTTTATGGGTTTATAGCAATATGATAAGTAAAACTACTTGTATATATACAATAACGCTAACAGTTTACAAGAAACTATGAAAAACGCTTGCAATAAAACCGTTATATCACAATAAATAACCTCTTACTCTTCTATTTTATAGCTTTAATGTAATGTAAGCTACTTATAGGTGCAAATTATTCTAAAAAAGAGGATTTATTCTTCAATTTGTAGGAAAACAGCTATATATCACTGGGTAACTAATACAAAATCATTGAAAACGCTACATTTTATGGGTTTATGGCATTATAATAAGTAAAACCTACTTGTAAAATATACAATAACGCTACAGTTTAGAAAAACTATGAAAAACGCTTTGCAATATACCGTTTTTTTTCCAAAAAATAAACCCCTTACTCTTCTATTTAATAGCTTAATATAATGTAAGCTACTTTAGGTGCAAATTATTCTAAAGAGGATTTTTTACTTCCCGTTTGTAGGAAAAAAAGCTATATATCACTGATAACTAGCTAAATCATTGCAAAAACTACTTTTTTTTTTA
>JACEEZ010005897.1:0-21186 GCA_016584305.1 Chionoecetes opilio
TTTTGAATTTTAAAAAACGGGGCCCCGGTTTTCCAAATTTTTTTAAAAATTTTTTTGGTAATAAAAAAAATTTTTCCCCTTTAATTTTTTTGGGGAAAAAAAATGGCCGGGGGGAAATTTTTTTTTTTGGGAATCTTTTGCAGTTTTATTTCAAGAGCCCCTAATAAGCCATAATAAACAAAAAACTTTTGTAATCAGAATTTGAAAGGTTAGCCAAAAAAAATCGGGGGTCTGCCCTTGACCCTAAATACATATTTTCGGTAAAAAGACATATTTCACACTATTAGATCAGGCCCGAATGGATCAGGCACATTGTTGCAGCTGGGAATGTCGACACTCACAACCAGGGCATAATTGAAACAAAAGAAAAAACAAAAATCAGACACAAGGATATGGCTGCAGTTAAAAAAAACATTAAAACCCGTAAAAATTGAATTTAGAATGATTAATAAATATGACTGGATTAAAAAAAATAGAAAATTTAAAAAAAACAGCAGTTTGACCCAAAAAAAAACCCCTTTAAGAGCCCCTGGGGGTTGACCTGACCTAAATCATCAAAAACAAATCAGAAATGGTTTCACGACCTCGAAAACCCCTGAAAAGGTTATCATAATGGTTTACATACTATTTTTAACAGATTTTCCCCTTTAAACGGGTGGTGGCCATTTTTTTTATTTCGCCAAAATGGCGGCCCATAGGCGCCGTCAAAATTCGAAATCGATATATATATATATATATATATATATATATATATATAATATAATATATATATATATATATATATATAATATATATATAATATATTTTATATAAAATATTTTTAAAACTAGAGATAATTTAATTTAAAAATATAAATTAATATATATATATATATATATTATATATATAAAATAATATTAATTAATACTATAAATATATATATATATATAAATATATTATATAAAATATATATATATATATAATTAATAGATATAGATAGATAGATAAAAAGTAGATAGATGATAGTGATAGATAGTAGATGTTATTAATTATGTGGTGTTGTCAGTTGTCTGTTGTTCGTTTTTGCAGGTACACTTTTTGGCCAAGAGGCTGAAATTTTAATTTGTGGTAATCAAAAAGGGTGCTGCACATAGACTATTTGATGGGCGTGTCTGGGGGCGGGGGAACATAATAATAATAAAAGGAAGAATAAGATAATTCGAAAATATTAACATTTCTAACAATTGTGTAAAAATTTGGGTTCTTGGGTGAAAATTTTCAGATAAAAATCGCGTTTTAAATTTATATAAAAAGAAAAGAACAAAGAATAATTCTCTCCTCGAATACAAAATAAAAAAAAATACATTTAAAAAATTCCCTTTGATAAAATGACTGACGACGAACGAATAACAATGTTTGTAAAAAACCCGAAAAAATGGAGATAAAAATTGCTGTGGGGGGATGAGAAAAATATAGGACATTTCCGAAAAATTAAAAGAAGGGGAGGGAAAAGGGAGAGAAAAAGGCGGGAAAGGGGGGGGGAAAAAGGGGGGGTGGAGGGAATGATTTGGGAAAAAAATAGGAAAAAAAGGACTGGAGGAAGTGGAATAAAAAAAATAGATGGGAGGATTGAAAAAGGAGGGAAGAAGATGAATGAAGAAAAGGAAATAAGAAAAAGACCCAAGGGAAGAGATGGAAGGATGGGAGAGAGAGAGAGAGGGAGGAGGAGGGGAGAAGAGGAGAGAGAGAGAGGGGAAGAGGGAAGAGAGAGAGGATGAGAGAGGAGAGAGAGAAAAAGGAGGGGAAAGGGGGAAGAGGGGAGAGGGAGGAGGAGAGAGAGGAGAGAGGAGGGGAGGAAGGAGAGGGGGAGAGGAGAGGAGAGGGGAGGGGAAGGGGGAGAGAGAAGAGGAGGAGAGAGGGGAGGGAGAAGGAAAGAGGAAGAGGGAAAAGAAGAAGAGAGAGGAAAAAAGAGAAGAGTACAGGAAAAAAAAAGCAGAAGGGAAAAAGGGAGAAAGAAAAGAAGAAGGGAAAAGAAAAAAAAGACAGAAACCCGAGTGGAAAAGGCAGGCAAGGGGGAAGGAAAAAAAGGACTTTTTCCAGAAAAAAAAAGAAAAGGAAAAAAGGCAGAAGTAAAACACCAGGAAAAAGTATAAAAATAGGGAGGAAAAAAATCCCCAAAAGCACAAAGGGATAAGGGAAAAAAAAAGTACAGAGAGAAATATATAAATCAATCAATCATTGGGGGCATACGCCAGGGGGCGTGCCTCCTCGCCCATCCTACGAACGCCACTCCCGGACGTCACCACGCGCGAGTCCCCATGCAGGCTCCCCATGCCAAACAAACTCTCGCAGAAAACACCAACAAACCCCACCCACGAGCCTTGTGGGCGCCCCCTTGGGCTCCTCCACGCTGGATTGTCTCCTACACATTCAACCCGGTAGGAAGGATCGGTTTCAGGGTAGCGTGCCACATGCCCATATAGCCAAAGTTGGCGCTGAGGGGACTATGCATGTAAAAGGCCCCGATTCAGTCTCACGGTGCAATCGCGATTTGACACGTAATCATCCCAGCGATACCCCATGGTTCTGCGAAGACATTATTACCAAAGGCATCGATTCGCCCCTTCAAGTCGCTATTTAGTGTCTATGTCTCACATCCATAGATTTAAAACAGGGAAACACAAGCGACTTGAAGATCCCGGGTCATTGTCCTTCTGCACAGGTACCGACAACGTCAAATACTCATCCTGAGCGGTCTGAGATAGCCCACGGTGTTCCTGAGCTAACACCGTGGCTATGCCAATTCACCATAAAAATTCTTGGCGCGGCACCGCCATCATTTTGGACTGCGCTACCAAGGTATGTATAACTTTTAAAGATCTCAATGTCGTCGCTGCACCCATGAACAGACTGTACTGTTCATCTAGTAAGCCTCCAAACACCTGGACCTTGGTCTTGAGCCAGGAAACCTGAAGTCCGATTGAGTCCCAGGTTTTGCCACCCCCGTGCAGCGCCTCGAGAGCCATCACCAGGACCTCCAGCGACTCAGCAGAGATTACTGCATCATCAGCAAAAGCAATATCAGTGATCTTGGTGTTGCCGAGGGGGTGCTCCACAATTACTTGATCTACAACTTTGCCCAATACCCAGTCCATACAAGTGCTGAAAGTGATGGGGCAAGGACGCATCCTTTCCTCACTTCAGTATTCACAGGAAAAAAATTGGATACACCTCCCCCTCACTTCACAGACTCTCAGTCCCAGAGGACAAGCCAGTCATCAGACCAATAGTCCTTTCAGGAACCCTGCGAAATCACAGAAGATCTCAGAGTGACTCACGATACACTGAGTCAAACGCCTTCTTGAGATCAACATAGGCTACAAGCATCCCCCTCCAAAATCACATCCGCGTTCCCCCCAAATACACGAATCGCTAGAATATGGTCCATTATTGATTTATCAGGCGTGATCCCAGACTACTAAGGTCTCTGATCTTCAGCAGAGACTGCGGATCCGTGTCAGCAATAGATGGGCAAGCCCCCTTTCCCGGCACGCTGAGCAGTGTTATTACCGCGGTAATTATTGCAGTCTAGACGGTCCCCTTTCCCTTTCCCGATAGGGACGACCAGCCCCCCTTTTTTAGTCAGGGGAATGGGACCTGATTGCCACACGGGAGTCAGGACAGTATGCAACCCGCGGTAATGGTCTCACCCCCAGCTTTGAGGAGTTCCGCTCTGATATTACAAACATCAGTGCCTTTCCACCCTCAACTTCTATACAGCCTCTCTGGACTTCGTCAAGAGAGGGAGCGGTTTCGTCAATGGGAGGATCAGCATCCACTGCCCGTAATCCAGTGGTGTGAAACTGCCCAATTGGAGGGTCCACCGTGAACAAAACCCCTTTATACGCTCATCAACTGGAGTAACCTCAACAACAAATGACTGCAGTTTGCTGGAGATGCCTATAGCTACTACCCGGGCACGGTGAACATTGCTCATGCCGGACCCAGTAGTAGGTGTAACCCCCACTGCTAGTCTCGCCACTGCTAGGCCTCCTCGTCTCAGAGAGTCCCCACTATATCCACCCTCAGCCTACTGAGCTCGCCCGATAGGAGAGGTAGTCGATGATCGTCTGAGAGGCTCAGAACGTTCTAGGGGGCCACACGTAGAACCCTCCGGAGGTTTAGCCCCGGAGTGATTTCGACGCCAGCCGCCGCCTCTGCACCGCCCCGGCAAAACCCCCCCAAGAAAAAAGATGGACTAGCGGGTCTCCCACTACATTTTTAGTGCGGGGGTTCCAGAGGGTCTTGCCCCGCATTCGTCATAGGCAAATCCCCCCCCGTGCGTCAGCATTGGAGGGGTCTGCATGGTCGCCCCCCCCCCCCCGGCAAAACCGGGTCGGGGGCAAGGTTACCTCGCCCGCGGCTGTTTAACTCGTCCCCGGCCTCTACTTTATATTGTGTATTTGGCTTAGGATAAGGTTTTTATAGGGAGAGGGTGCAGGCCTCTTCCCAACCAATCTATTTCAGGGATTGGTCTTACTGCTCGCCGTGGCCAGGGACGCAGAACCCCCTGTAGGGATTAACCCCAGGTTGCCCACCATTTCACCCATAGCGGGGGCTGGATGGCCATTGACTCAATAGTGAGTTTCACTTACTCAACTCCTGATTTGAGTGAGTGAAAAAACTCTGCCCTGAAAGATGGTCTTATATTTAGTCCATCTGGGTGTCCAGCACACCCTCCCCACTGGTAGAACCAGTGGGGTAGCCGGTTTAGTCGCCGGCGATCCGACCATGCGGCTGGTTGTACTGGGGTACATTTATTCATTTATTTATTTTTACATCTGTACCTATAGCGCCTATAGGCAGTGACCTCCAGGGCCCTAGATGTTCACTTGAGGGCTGTGATGGTTTGCGCAGGCAGGATTTTTATAGTGACGCCTGTGATTAGAGGTTCATGCCGCCCCCTTGTGTCCTTCGATGCTCTCGCCATCTAACGTAGAGTTAATGGGCAGCATGTGGGTGTTCTTAGGCCACTCAACGGTGCAGAAAGATTTTAAGTGGATTTTGGTTTTCATCGGGGATCGAACTCGGGTCACCGAGAACGCCACTCGGAGACGCTAACCATTCTGCTACCGCCTCCCCATACATGTTACCAGTAGCAGGGGACAACCCTGACCAGACACCAGAGGAAAGATAGATCACCGTAAAAGGGTAATTTGGAAATCAAGGATATATGCCAGACTCTATCAAAAACTCTTGATATGTCTAAAGCAGCGAAAAAGTCTCACCTAAACCCTAAAGAGGATTACCAAGATTCAATTAGGAAGGCGAGTAGATCGCAGTTAATCACCTATACAGGATCCGTACTATCGATTAGAGAGAAGATTGTGAGCAGATAACGCTTAAGAATCTTCTTATTAAGGACAAAATTGCAAACTTTAGAAAGACTGGAAGTGAGAGCTATAGGCCGGTAGTTTGAGGGATTAGGTGGGTCACCCTACTTAGAAGCAGGTTAAATGTAAACAAAATTATACCAAGAAGGAAAGATAGACGTAGAATAATAGCAACTGAAAAGTTTGACCAGCCAGGGTACAAACACAGAAGCACAGTTTTTGAGAACAATAGGAGAGACTCCGACAAGATCATAAGGCTTCAGAGGACCAAGGCCAGAGGAGGCATTGATACTGCCATTAAAAAGAATCTTTATGTAAGACATGATATATTCAGATACAGAGGTGAGGGAGGGACAAACCCTGAATCATACAAATTGAAATCCTGACCAAAGATTTGCAAGCGAAGAGTTTAGTTTTAGAGATGAGACGGTAGTAAACCATCATCACAAAAACAAAACAATGTCTATTTTAAGAGATATTTTTGTCTAACGTTTAAAGAAAAAAAAATCGATTACGATGGGTGTGTTGTACACTTCTAAAGTGTATTTACACACAGACACATACATTTACACAGATACTGTAGTGTCTCTGACACTACAGTGTCAGAGACCTTGGTATTACAATCACGCTAAATCTATAAACTATTTCAAATATGGACCAAAGCTAATAAAATATCAACCAGATTGTTGGGTTTTCTAGAAAGATTATTTCATTTTAGGAATCAGGAAATAATAATGCCCTTGCATAACAGCATGGTAAGAACTCACTATGAATATACAGTACAGATTTGGTCACCTTACTTAATATGTAGGAACATGTGATATTGGAGTCCGTTCGGCGTAAAGCTGCAACGATTATTCCTATCCTAATAAAGTCTTATGAAGATAACATTGGCACATATTAACTTATTTTAACTATAGAAATGCTGCTTGAAAGGAAACTAAATGGTTACGGAAACTTCAAATACTTAAAGGGTTCGAACATCGATTCAAGTAATCACCTTTCAATGTATAAACATCTTCGGAGAATAGAGTGACGATCTCAAACTGACATGCAGCACACACAGATGGATCGTAACACATTATTTTTCACTAATAAAGTCATGTGAGAGACGAGCAGGCTTTCAATCCTCCGTGGTCCAGCAGTGCAACACACGCATGAAAACGAACCTCTAGAATCAAACATACCTCTGATGACAAACCTATCTCTAAGTCGTAACATAATTTAAAAATTTATTCGATTTAAATTTAAATGCAAAATTAGTTTATTACAGAAAAATTAAAAATTTGAATTCAAAAATGAAATTGGTTAATCAAATTTAAGGGTTAATTATAAAATATTTTAGATTCAGTTAAATTTCATTATAAAAATCATTTTCTTTTGTAATGTTTTAAATTTTAATTTTTTTTTTTAAAATAAAAATTTTAAGGTATATTCTTAATTTAATTATTTTTATTCTAATTTAGTAATTTTTGGGGGAATTTATTTTCTTTAATAATTTGAAATTAATTTTCAGGAAATAAATTTTTATACGTTTTTCCCCCAAGGGGGAAAATTTAAAAGGAACCCCGGGAATTTTTTTGATATTAAATTTCAGATTTTTTTTTTTGTTTTAATTACGGTTTTAAATTTTAACCTTAATTAAATTTTTTAATTTTTATTTAAAATTTTATTTTTTTTTTAAGAAAGGGTATTTTTTTATTCTACCAAAGGGGGGGTGGTATTTATATAAAAACGCTTAATTTCCGCTTTTTTAAATTTTCCTTTAAATAATTTAATTTTTAATTTATTTTAAAGATAAATTTTGAAGATTGTACTTCGAAATAGGATGTTTAAAGGGATTTTTTTTTTAAAAGAAAAAAATTTATAAAATTTAATTGGAAATATATTCTTTTAATAAAATATTATTTAAAGGGGAATTTTTAAACCCCCAAAAATTAACCTTTTAATATTTTAAAATAATATTTTTTTAAATAAAAATTATATATTAAAATTTAAATCTTAATTTTAATAAAATTTTTTCGTTTGTTCCAATCCCATCGGGGGTTTTTATGACTGGGGGACCCCAAATTTTTCCCTTTGCAAAATTGTTTTTTAAGGTTTTAATTAAATTTTTCTCTTTTTTAAATTTTAAAGGTTTTATTGTTTGTGGGGTTCCCCGGAAACCCCAATTTCCTGGGAACCTTGGGTCCCCCGGCCACCTTCCCTGACACCTTGGGGTCGCCCCTTTCCTTTTCCTGGGGGGGAAGGGAACGGGTAGGTAGGGTTTACCAAATTATCTTAATTTTCCGTTCCCTTTATTTTGGGGAAAAATAAGGAAAGAAAGAGGAGAGAGGAGGAGGGGGAAAAAGAGAAGAGAAAAAAAGGGAGAGGGTTTTTTTGGGGGCCCAAAATGGGGAGAGGGAGGGAGAAGAAGAAGGGAGGGAGGGGAAAATTTTTTTGGGGAAGAGGGGGGGGGAAAAGGGGGGGAAGAGAGGGAAAAGAGGGAGGCCCCCAGAAGAAAGGGGAAAAAGGAACTTTTTTTTGGAGGAGAAGGGGAATTTTTTTCAAAAGGTAGGTTTATTAAAAAACACGGACCATTTTCGATGGAATAGGCTTTTTGAAAAAGGGCAAAAAAGGCGGACTTTTTTTGACAACAGGAGGGTTCGATAAATTTTTTTCCAGGTTTTGGGGTGTTCCTTGGGGGACCCACGGAGGATTGAAGTTTGCTTCTTTAATCTTTTTGGGTAAAAAAAGGACCCCCCCTTGGTGTGTCCGGGCTTTCATTTGGGGGGGGATCGTCCCCAATTCTCCAAGGATTTATTCAGAAAGGTAGAATTTGAAAAAATTGATTTTGAAGTTTTTAAAGAAGGGGATGAAAAAAATTAAACCAAATTTTATGGATTTTTTTTTAAAGGGAAAAATTTTTTTTCCCATTTTAAAGGCGAACGGACCCCAATTCAAGTTTTTTTTAAGGTGAAAATTTCCGTTATTAAAAAATGGTTCTAAGGCTTTTGGGGGAATTTTTTGTTCCCCCCTCTAAAATTTTTCCAAAAAAAACCCCTTGGTTAAATTTTTTGGTTTTTGCCAAATTTTTTGGTGTTTTATGAATGTCCCATTTTAAAATCTGGCCTTAGGCCGGAACAACAGTATCTTTTGAAAATGTATGTTTCTTTTGTGAAAATTTCACTTTAAAAAGTGTAACAACAAAACCCAAATCGTAATCGATTTTTTTTTCTTTAAACGCTTAGACAAAAATATCTTTTAAAAATGGACTTTGTTTTTTTTTTTGTGATGATGGTTTTACTACCGCTCTTCCAAAAAATTAAATTTCTTCGCTTGCAAATTTTTGGTCGGGTTTTTAAATTTTGTATAAATTCGGGGTTTGTCCCCCCCTCACCCCCTGTATTTTAAAATATATCATGTCTTACATAAAGATTCTTTTTAAGGCAGAATAAATTTCCCTCCTCGGGGTTGGTCCCTGAACCCTTTTAGGACTTTGGAGTCTCTCCTTTTTGTTCTCAAAAACTGTGCTTCTGTTTTGGGTACCCTGGGGGGTCAAACTTTTTCATTTTTCTATTTTTCTCCCGCCCTATCTTTCCTTCTTGGTTTTTTTTTGTTTACTTTTCCCTGCTTCTAAGTGGGGTGACGCCACCTTAACCCCCAAAACTACCGGCCTTAGCTCCATTTTTCCAGTTTTCTAAAGTTTGAAAATTTTGTCCTTAATAAAAGATTCTTAAGGGGTTATCTGCTCCCCAATCTTCTCTCTAATGATAGTAGGGGACCCCTTTTATAGGGGATTAACTGGCGATCTACTCCCCTCCAAATTGAATTTTTGGTAATCCTTTTTTTGGGGGTTTTTTAGGGGATTTTTTCGCTGTTTTAGACATTCAAGATTTTTTGTAGATTTTCGGGCCCCAATAAAAATCCTTGTTTTTCCCAAAATTAACCCTTTTACGGGGGATTATCTTTCCTCTGGTGTCTGGTCCGGGGTTGCCCCCTGCAAACTGGTAACATGTTGGGGAGGCGGTACCCGGAAGGGTTTTTAGCTTTCCCCCGAGTGGGTTTTTCGGGACCCGATTTTCGTTCCCCCGATGAAACCCCAAAAAATCCACTTAAAATTTTTCGGCACCGTTGAGTGGGCCTAAAAAACACCCACATGCTCCCCTTTAACTCTACGTTAGTTTGGCGAGAGCATCAAAAGGGACACAAGGGGGCGGCATGAACCTCTAATCACGGGGCGTCACTATAAAAATCCTGCCTGCCCCAAACCCAAATCACAGCCCTCAAGTAAACATCTGGGGCCTTTGGGGGTAAACTCCCTAAAAGGCGCTATAGGTCCCGGTTTGTAAAATAAATAAATGAAAAAAAATTGTCCCCCCAGTAAAACCAACCCGCATGGTGGGTTTCCCCCGGGGGACAAAAAGGCTACCCCTGGTTCTACCGTGGGGAGGTGTGCGGGGGGACCCCCAGAGGGAAATAAATAAAAGGGACCATTTTCAGGGCAGATTTTTTTTCACCACCCCAAAATCGGGAAAGTTGGGGTAAGTGAAACTAACTATTGGGGTAAATGGCCCCAGCCCCCGTTTGGGTAAAATTTGGTGGGAAAACCTGGGTTTTAATCCCCTACGGGGGGTTTCTGCGTCCCGGGCCCAAAGGCGAGCAAAAGCCCAAACCCCTTAAAATAGTTTGGTTGGGAAGGGGCCCCCTGCACCCCTCCCTAAAAAAACCTTATCCTAACCCAAAATTTACACAATATAAAGTAGGGGCCCGGGGACGAGTTAACAAACCCCGCGGGCAGGAAACCTTTGGCCCCCGACCCGGTTTTGCCGGGGGGGGGGGGGGGGACCAGGGCAGACCCCCCAATGCTGCCCGCACGGGGGGGGATTTGCCTATAAAGAATGCGGGGCAAACCCTCGGGACTCCCGCACTATAAATGTAGGGGGGAGGACCCCCCAAAGTCCATTTTTTTTTGGGGGGGTTTCCGGGGGGCGGGGGCAGAGGCGGGGGCTGGTCGTCGAATCACTCCTGGGCAAAAACCTCCGGGGGGGTTCTACGGGGGGGGGCTCCAAAACGTTCTGGGGGCCTCTCAGACGTCATGGACTACCTCCCCCTATGGGGCGAGCCAGTGGGCTGAGGGTGGATTTTAGGGGGGCCTCTGGAGGGAGGAGGCCTGGAAAGTGGCGAGACTACAGGGGGGGTTTTAAAACCTAACACGGCCGGCATGACCCAAGTTCACCGTGTCCGGGTAGTAGCTATAGGCCCTCTCCAGCAAACTGCAGTCATTTTTGTTGGTTACTCCCCGTTGAGGGGGTTTTTAAAAACGGTTTTTCACGGTGGCCCTCCAATTTGGGGAGGGGGCACACCACTGGATTACGGGGGCAGTGGATGCCCGATCCTCCCATTGCGAAACCCCCCCCCTCTTGAGAAGTCAGAGAGGCTGTTTTAGAAATTTAGGGGGGAAAGGCCCGCTGATGTTTTTAATATCAAGCGGAACCCCCCTCAAAGCTGGGGGTGAGGAAACCCCCACCCCGGGTTTTATTTTTGTCCTGACTGCCGTGTGGCAATCAGGTACCATTCCTCCTGCTAGAAAAAGGGGGTGGGTTTTTGTCCTATAGGAAAGGGAAAAAGGGGGGCCCTTTTTAGATGCAATAATTACCGCGGTTTTTTTTTAACACTGCTCAGCGGCCAGGAAAAGGTTTCTTGCCCCCTCTATTGGGTGACACGGAAACCCCCAAATCATCTGCTGAAGCCAAACGAGCCTTTGAGTTTGGGGTCACGCCTGAAAAAATCAATAATGGACCAAATTCTTTTTTTTTGGGGGGGTTTTTTTTTTTTTGTAAAATGGTGGAAAAGCGGATGTGATTTTGGGGGGGGAGCTTGTACCTATGTTGATCTCAAAAGGCGTTTTACTCAAATTTATCGGGATCACTCCCGAGATCTTCTTGATTTCCGGGAGGGTTCCTGAAAGGGGCTATTTGGGCCCGATGAAATGGCTTTTTCCTCTTTGGGGTGAAAGTTGGGGGGAAAAGGGGGAAAAGGGGGGGGGTGTTTGGGGGGGATCCAAATTTTTTTCCCCGTGAATACTGAAGTGAGGCAAGGGGGGCCCTCCTTGCCCCAAACACTTTTTAGCACTTGTATGGCCCGGGGATTGGGCAAAGTTGTAGATTTAAAGTAATTGGGGACCCTCCCTCCCGGGAAACCCGATCACTGATATTGTTTTTTGATGATGCGTAAACCTGCTGAAATCGCGGGAGGTTTTTTCCCGGGGATGGTTTCTTTGAAAGGGCTTTTCCACGGGGGGGGCAAAACCTCGGATCAATCGGACTTCAGGTTTCCTTTGGGTCAAGACCAAATTTCCCGGGTTTGGAGGCTTTTCTAGATGAAAAAAAGTAAGTCTGGTTTATGGGTTTCAGGCGGAAAGGACATTTTAGATCTTTTTAAAAAATTATAAAACCTTTTTTTTTTGGTTTTTTGCGCAAAATCCTAATGATTTGGGGGGTGGCCCCGCCCCCAAAAAAGTTTTTTGGTGAATTGGGAAAAAGCCCACGGGGTTAGTTTAGGAAACCCCCGTGGGCTATCTCAACTCGCCAGGATGAGTATTTGACGTTGTCGGGTTTCCTTGGCAAAGGGCAATGATTTCCCGGGTCTTTCAAGTCGTTGTGATCCCTGTCTTTAAACTATGGATTGAACATAGGGCAATAAAAAGGGGACTTGAAGAGGCGAATCGATGCCTTTGGTAATAAGGGGTCTTCGCAGAACCATGGGGATCGTGGGATTATTACGTGTCAAATCCGCGATTTCACCCTGAGGGCTGAAACGGGGCCTTTTAAATGCATAGTCCGTCAGCGCCAAATTTGGCAATGGCATGTGGCACGGTACCCTGAAACCGATCCTTTCCCACCGGGGGGTTTAAGGGGGTAGGGGACAATCCAGCGTGGGGGGAGCCCAAGGGAGCGCCCCCCAAGGGTCGGGTGGGTTTTGGGGGGGTTGGTGTTTTTCGTGAGAAATTTTTTTTTGGGATGGGGGGGGGCCTGCATGGGGGCTCGCGCCCTTGGGGGGACGTCCGGGGGGGGTGGCCCTCTTTTGGATGGGCAGGAAAGGGACGCCCCCCGGCGTATGCCCCCAATGAT
This sequence comes from Chionoecetes opilio, assembly GCA_016584305.1. NCBI lineage: Eukaryota > Metazoa > Arthropoda > Malacostraca > Decapoda > Majidae > Chionoecetes > Chionoecetes opilio. The sequence continues at coordinate 12,485 of JACEEZ010005897.1, forward strand.
TTATTTTTTGATATATTTTCTCTCTGACTTTTTAAAGGGTTTTCCCCTAACCCCTCTATTGTGCGGGGTTTTTGTTGTTAGTTTTTTTCCTACCCATTTTATTTTCGTTTATCAGCATAAAGGGGTTTCCAAGGTTTTTGTCCCCGTTTTCCTATTCTATATATTTTTTACTAGCAGAAATTTTCCTTTTGGGGGGGGCAGGGGTTCCCTTTCCCCGCCCATCAACACTCTGAGTTTTCTGTCTATTTATATATAGACTTTGTCTGTCTGTCTGTAAATCCTTTTTGCCCTTTTTTCTGTTTTGTCCCCGTTTGTCTTTTTCTGTGACTTCTGTCTCTTTATTTTTCTGTCTCTGTCGTCCCGTCTCTCTACTCTGTCCCTGTCTCTCCTCTCTCCCCTCTTCCTCTCTCTCTCTCTCTCTCTCTTTTCTCTCTCTCTCTCTCTCTCTCTCTCTCTTTCCCCTCTCTCTCTCTCTCTCTCCTCGCTTCTCTCTCTCTCTCTCCCCTCTCCCCTCTCCCCTTCTCTCTCTCCCCTCTCCTTTTCTCTCTCTCTCCTCTCTCTCTCTCTCTCTCTCCCCTCTCTCTCATCCTTCCATCTCTTCCCTTTGGGTCTTTTTCTTATTTTTTTTTTCTTCATTCATCCCGTCTTCTCCTTTTTCAATCCTCCTCAGCTTTTTTTTTTTATTCCACTTCCCCCATTCCTTTTTTCCCATTTTTCCAAAACCCTTCCCTCCACCCTTTTATTCCCCCCCCTTTCCCCCCTTTTCTCTCCTTCTCCTCCCCCTTTTTTTAATTTTTTTGTAAATGTCACTATATTTTTTTCATCCCCCTACACCAATTTTTTATCCCATTTTTTTTGCATTTTTCACCTCATTGTTATTCTTTGTCGTCAGTGCATTTCATCAGAGTTTTTTTTAAATGTATTTTTTTATTTTTGATTTGAGGAGAGAAATTTTTACTTTGTTTAATTTTTTTTTCATAAATTTAATTTGCGATTTTTATCTGAAAATTTTTACCATGAAGCACATTTATACACAATTGGGGAGGGAAAAGTTTGATAAAATTTTTCGCAATTGATCTTTTTTCCTTTTTTTTTTTATTTTTTAATAAATTTACCACGGCCCCCAAAACGCCCCTCAAAAAAGTTTTTATGTGCAGCACCTATTGAGTTCCCAAATATAAAAATTTTAGCCTGCTTTTGGGCCCAAAAAGGTAAACCGTGCAAAGCGAACAGACAGACAACTGAAACCCACAAAATTTAAAAAACACTATCTTCTATCTATCTATCATCTATCATCCATTTATTATCTTCATCTATCTATTTTAATTAATATTTTAATATCAAAAATAATATAGAAAATATATATATAAAATATTTTGGGTTTTAAATAAATTAAAATATATATTAATATATATATTTGTTTTATATTATATTAAAATATATATATTTAATATATAATGTATCTATCTTCTTTTCACGTTTGTTTTATATATATAATTTTATAAAATATATAGATATATATAATATATATATATATATATATTATATATATTTTATTTTAAAATAAAAATTTTAAAAATATAATATATAATTCGATTTCGAATTTTGACGGGCGCCTATCGGGGCCGCCATATTGGCGAAATACAAAAAATGGCCACCACCCTGATTAGAGGAAAATCTGTTAAATATGTATGTAAACCATGTATGATAACACTTTTCAGGGGTTTCGAGGTCGATGAATCCATTTCTGATGTTGTTTTGATGATTTAAGGTTCAAGGTCAACCCCTCAGGGTCATCTTAAAGGTTATTTTTGGGTCAAACATGTCTGTTTTTTAAATTTTCTATTTTATTATATCCAGTCATATTCAGTTAATCATTCTAATTACAATTGTACGGATTTAATGTTTTATGAACTGCATGCCATATCCTTGTGTCTGATTTTGTGTTTTTCTTTTGTTTCAGATTATGCCGTGTCTGTGAGTGTCGACATTCCCAGCTGCAACAATGGTGCCTGATGCCATTCGGACCTGACGTCTAATAGTGTGAACTATGTCTTCTACCGAAAATATGTATTTAGTCAAGAGGCAGACCCCCGATTTTTAGGCTAACCTTGCAATGTCTGGATTACAACGTTTTTTGTTATTAATGGCTTATTAGGGTCTCTTGAAATATAAACTGCATGATGCCACTCTGGCATCATTGAGCAATTTTTTTTATAGCCAAAATTAAAGATGACCGCATCGAAAATCACAGTTATTGAAAATACCATTATTTTTTTATGTAAACACCACAAGATAATAAATTTGGTCATATATTTAGGATAAGGAGATATGTGGAATTAATTCCAAACAAATTCAAGTGTTGTAGAAAACATTTAATTTGCAGAAATCCAAGGTGGCTGCCAAAACTTCAGCATTTTTGCGTAATAAATCGTAGCATTTGAACCATTTATGATAGAAAGATGACTTTTGAGGCTGCAACTTATGTTTTGGGGTACTAGAAATCTAATTAAAACAAAACAATCAAATAATATTTGGAAAACTTATTACCATGAAGAAATCCAATATGGCCACCGAAACACCAATCAATATATATTAGTTGGTGTTTTTACAAAAAAATATTATTGCCTTTGTACGCATTGTTTTGAATTATTTGAAGCTAAAAAATTAGCACGACTTTTTTTTAGACAAGATAGTAATTCTATAGGAAATGTAAATCGAATGTATCACACACGCAAACACATAAGTACACATATATTTGTAACAAATATGGAAATACACATATATATATATATAAATAAATACGTAGTCTTTTTATTTTCTAGATTAACCACAAAAGAAAACCAGACTGCTGTCCGATGTCATCTACTCCCTGCTGTACACCTGACTCGGCTTTCAACAATCCTGTAGAGTGACCCAAATCTATCTGCAATGCTGACCCATTAGAATTGTCATCCATACACTTCTCAGAGATCAGCTTTCACGTTTGAAAATCTTGTTTTTGACTCTCTTTGCTGCTACAAAAAGTCTTTCATCGTCGTTCCACCATGTCTGCGTGTTTGTTCAAGTGTCAAAAAACTGATGAAAAACATACCACAGTTGGCCAGGATAGGATTCAAACCATCATTTCTGCCAGCAAAGAGCGTTTGGAGACCGTTCACATAACACTTGAAAAGCTGTTGGAAAACAGCTCTGAGTTTAGCGTGCAGTGTCATAGATCTTGTGTGTCGACATATACGTCAAAAACCCATATATCAAGAACATTAAAAAGGCAATATCGTCACGAAAGACCGCATAGTGAGCCGCCTGTGCGTCGGAAGAGATCAGAACACTTTGACTTTAAGATACACTCTTTTGTGGACAAAAATGCCTACCATTGAACAATAAAAAACCAGAGTCGCTGGAAAGAGGTGATTCAAGGCAGGACATCCGACAGACCAGGAAGGAAGAACTTCAAGCAAGCAATATTAGACAAATGTGACGAAAGAAAGGATGAGAATTATGGCTCTGCTGTGAGAATTAGAGTATCTGGAGCAATTGAGATTTGCATGCTGCCGATGCGCAGTTTCATAAGCCTGTCACAGAGTGTTCTTTAGAGAGCGTCATGCTTCAAGCACACCCGTATCATCCAAGTACAACGACATAGATCCAGTATTGGATGCCATGACATCAGATCCAAGGCATATATGGACATCGCTTGAGCTGCACGCTATATATATGGACCACGTTGACTCTGAAGATGCCATGACACGTCGGACACTGATTGAAAACTTGGTAAGTTCTTTGGTGACAGTTTGATAGAATTTCACATCCGTGGTTGTGCAAGTCTGCTGTGTTTCAGAGAACACATTCCCTACAAACTACACGAATTGGCCGATCATGATCAAGACGAAACTCCAGTTACAAAAGTTGTCAATCAGAATAGGAATGAGGCCAAGTCTATTGAACAAGACTCAACCTACAATTTCACCCAGTTTATGAAGCCAAATGCCATAAATCAAACAAGTGAAACGTTGCTGTCTCTTGTATCCCATCTAGTATCGATAGAGAGTGTAACAAGACAGTCGCTGAGTTTGGCCCAGTCGATACAATCGCACATTACACACAGATGTAATGCTACAACACTTGGCTTGACTGTGAAACTTCATCACAGATTTGGTTCCAAGGAGATTGTGTTCAGTTTTACACAAGTATGGTTATGTGTCAACTTACGAAGAGGTTATGAGGTTCCGTGCCTCGTGTGCTAAATACACTGCAGACAGCGGGTTTACTTCACAGGGTCTTAACAGGATGGTAAGAGTCTTGGATCATGGATTGATAATTACGACCTCCAGATCCATACCCCTGATGGCAACGGGAAACTCATAATCTCGTGGTGGAGTTTACACAACCTCATGATGACAATGCCGAAAAAGACGATACAACTATAGAAATACCCCAGTTAGCCAAGAACGAACTGAAGACACTCAAACTAAGTAAAATGCAAGGAGTTGTGCTGCATCATTACTAAGGTCCGACCAAGCCTTTGCCCCCAGACATAACAACAGGCATCACCATGGGAACTGCATTTATGCAAGTTGTAACGACATATGATAGCATTAAATCTTCTTTAGTGCTCGATGTAAAGTGGCTTGTTGAAGCAATTCAAAACCTGGATGGCATACCATTGGAGTGGTCTGGGTGGATGACTGCTAAGGCCAGGGAAAATGTCAATGTTGGAAAAGCAACCAAATATGTCTTTGGGCCTATGATTGATGGCCAGCCAAGTTATCCAGACACCGTGCTAACGGCTCTCATCTGATTGAGCAATTTGTGAAAGCTCATGCATGAAATACCTTCATGTTACTGCTGATATGCAATTATTCAAGGTGCTCATACAATAAATGGTCTGATCCAAGGCGATGGAAGACATTAATAATCACACCTGGTGGAATGCATACATTAATGTCTTTTATTGGGTGTGTTGGTACACTAATGTCTGGCACTGGGCTTGAAGAAGTCCTCAGTGCAGCCTTCTCAGGTGTGGGGAACATGCTCAATGGCAAAGCCTGGAGAAAGGCTCTTCGAGGCCTCAGAATGTTGGTGACAGTTCTATTGGAAGACACTGTAAAATCTGGAAGCCACACACTCGATGAACTTCAGGATTTCGTAGACAAGGCACGCTCATCGCCCATTGGAAAACTGTGGGTTGATTGCCTGATAATCCAGTGGTGATCATGCATTTGTTTGTGAGAGCTGAGAGAGAAGGCAACTGGCCTCGCACATCTACTCCATGAAACGAATGGTGACATATTTCTTCGCAGCTGGTCACTGGAATAGTGCTCGTTATGTCATGTGGCATATTCTTGAAGTACGCGTGACCTTGCAGAAGAAGCCAAGACAAAATAACAACTTGGGGAACATGTTTGCAGACACAAAGATGGATTCTCAATTCAGTCTGGAGTGACCAGTTTGGAGAACAGACTTATATCAGAAATGGCAAAGCCAAGGGCGGATTGGTTGGTCTGACTCTTAACGCTGACCAGGTGGCGACCTGGGTACTTTGTAATCACCTGTGTACCATGCTGTCACAAATAATGGATGATATGTTCGATGACGAGAAGGATGACGAATATGATACAAAGACACAGAAACATAAAGAAGAACCGAAAGAAACAGAAAGAAAGAGGACCTATCCTGTTCTTAATATACATAAATGACATTGACGAGGGAATCACATGCAGGATATCGAATTTGCTGATGACACGAAAATCACAAACATAGCCTCTACAGAATCTCAGCGCCAACTCATACAAAACGACTTAAACACGCTAACAGAATGGTCAAATACATGGCAAATGAATTTCAACCTTGACAAATAAGAACATAAGAACATAAGAAAATAAGGAAGCTACAAGAGGCCGCGAGGCCTACACGTGGTAGTTCCTGTCACCTAACACTACCTACATCCACCTTTCATCCCCATCCATGAACCTATCCAGCTCCCTTTTAAAGCTCCCCAATGACTCAGCACTAACTACCTGTCTACTGACACCATTCCATTCATTCACCACCCTATTTGTGAACCAGTTTTTCCCTATTTCCTTTCTAAATCTACGCTTTTCCAGCTTGAATCCGTTACTTCTTGTTCTACCCTGGTTAAAAGCCGTAAGAACTTTTCCTACCTCTCCTTTATTAAATCCCTTTATCCACTTAAAAACTTCTATCAGATCGCCCCTTACTCTGCGTCTCTCGAGTGAGTGTAATTTTAATAACTTCAATCTTCTCTCATAACTAAAGTTATGCATCCCTTGTATCATTTGGTCATCCTTCTCTGCACTTTTTCTAACAAATGTCATGTACTACATATCGTAATAACAACCCTCATAAAAGTTACGTGATGAACGATTTCCAACTAACAAGTGTTGATGAAGAAAAGATTTAGGCGTTATAATCTCGAAAGATCTCAAACCGAATAACCAAATTATAGAGGTAGTAAAAACTGCAAATAAATTGGTTGGCTTTATTGGACGAACTTTCAGTTTCAAATCTGAAAAAGTTATACTCACTCTTTTTAACTCGCTTGTTCGCCCCCATCTAGAATACTGTGTGCAGTTTTCTGGTCACCTTATTATAAAAAGGACATAGATAACTAGAAAAAATACAGCGCAGAGTAACCAAAATGATACCTAGATTGCGTAATAAATCGTACGAAATCGCTCAAGAACTTAACTTATTCCCACTAACAAAACGAAGGATAAGAGGTGACCTCATCGAAGTCTTTAAATCTTCAATGGATTTACGAACGTAGTCCCAGAAAATCTTTTCACGCTAGACCGGTCAAGCTCAACTAGAAACAACGGATTTAAAATAAGCAGGAAACGGTTTGTAACGAACGAAGCAAAGTACTTCTTCACAAACCGTGTTGTAAACGTATGGGCTGCCGTCAGACGTAGTAAACTCAAATACAATATAATCATTTAAAAATCGCCTCGATAAATATTTCATATCAAATCCCCGGTTGTCACTGTTTATCTCGGAATAATAAATTTATCTCGCGGGCCTCTGATACTTACTCTCATTGCGTAAAATGATTGCGAGTCGCGTCTACACAACCCCTCCCACACGTCTCAGACAGCCCCGAGTAAACGGTCACTACTACAACTTTTGACCTGTGACGGGCTGTGGTTCAGTAAGGGCTCTGTCAGTTAGTGACCACCATCGGGATTTTTATATACCAGGGGTCACTGCTGCAGGGGGCATTGAAGTGCACGGCGTCCTACTTGGAAAGTGCACTACCGCAGTGGATTGAAACGGAGCTGGGGCCTGATTGACTGCTGCCTCCCAAGAAAGCGCCAGGCAAGGCTGCCGCACCACCCTTGAACTTCCACACTGAGCCTACACCAACACTACATTAGACCTCATAACACACACAGATAGCCCCGAGTTAACGGTTACCATTACTACTCTCGACCTGTGACGGGCTGTGGTTCAGTTAGGGTCCTGACAGTTAGTGACCACCATCGGGATTTAAGGTACCAGGGTCACTGCTGCAGGAGGCATTGAAGTGTACGGCGTCCTACATGGAAAGTACACAATCCGCAGTGGATTGAACGGAGCTGGGGCCTGATTGACTGCTGCCTCCCAAGAAAGCGCCAGGCAAGGCTGCCGCACCACCCTTGAACCTCCACACTGTGTTCACACCATTACAAAACACACATAACATGACCTATCTATCAAGCACTAAACCTACCCCCACAAACTAGTAGTAGTTAGCCATAGATTACAGCTTTCAACTTTCCTCACAAATTCCATGCAGTTTTTCTATATTGCATGGTATCACTTCTTTTCCGGCCAGCTTCGGCTGGAGGGATGGGTGGGTAGGGAGGAGCCTTCTACTTCCTATCCTTTCTCTCTTATTATCTAGTTAGTGTAGTGTAGTTAAAGCAAACAGCCTTGTAAGGACCTATCGGTCTGTTGCTGTTTGTGTTTCCTTTGTATTCCTTTGTATAGAAGGGGGAAACAGGCGAAAATTGGACTCTTCTGACCGACAAAAACTGCGCGTAGAGCTAGCTTTACATCCCCACCCTTTGCATCAGACTGATGAAGCTAAGTGTTCAACATTGTGAATGGATGCACGGCCAACGACAAGGTCAATGTTGAGGATGCCGTAGAGATTGGTGACAAAATGGCAACAGTATTTATGAACAACCTCCAAGGAAACATCTACCATTTCGTCATCTACCATCGTCAAGTGGTGTCGATGGAGACAATGAAGAAGGGTGTCAAGGTGAAAGACAAAATTTTGTACGACATTGAAAACTTATTCAGCCGCTTCATCTTGATCACAGACAAAAGGAAAATCAGCTTAAAGTACGTTTTTGAATATGAAATATCACCCGTGCCACCTGCTCTCTTTGATGAGTATGGCCTGATGAGAAAAACTTCCAAGGCCCAGATGATCAAGAAGCTTGCTGTCACGAAAGAAGAGTCTCCATCTATTGATGCCACCATAATTGATGGGAACGAACAGATATACCATGTCACCTGGCCCAAACACTCAACAGTTGATGTCTCTGTCCAAAACTTCGAGAGATCGATTGAGAGAGCAATGGAAATTGATGACAGTGCAGTGGAGACTGGTGATCATGAGATGTATGTCGTTTTGATAGATACTTTGATATATGTCAATCAAACAACATGAACGCAAACGACGAGCTGAG
>JACEEZ010005897.1:24832-92332 GCA_016584305.1 Chionoecetes opilio
TTTTTTTTTTTTTTTTTGTGCTTTTTCTTCTACTACTTCAGAAAAGGAACTACCAGTCAACACCACCAACTATAATATTATGCACTACCACCACCACCACCACCGTTCCCACACGTCTCGGCTGTCTCATCCTCACTAACATTATGGCTTACGCTGGTATCCTTATCTTAATGCTTGTTTGGATCGCTGAACTCTAGACGCCGCCAAGCTTCTCTTACATGCCCGTCACTCTGTACACCATGTCTATAATGTCTCTATAGAGTGGCAAGGATGGATGGGAGGGAAGGGAAGGGATGGGAAGGGAAGGGAAGGGAAGGGAAGGGAAGGGATGGGAAGGGAAGGGAAGGGAAGGGAAGGGAAGGGAAGGGAAGGGAAGGGAAGGGAAGGAGGGAAGGAAGGGAGGGAAGGGAAGGGAAGGGAAGGAAAGGAAAGGAAAGGAAAGGAAAGGAAAGGAAAGGAAAGGAAAGGAAAGGAAAGGAAAGGAAAGGAAAGGAAAGGAAAGGAAAGGAAAGGAAAGGAAAGGAAAGGAAAGGAAAGGAAAGGAAAGGGAAGGGAAGGGAAAGGAAGGGAGGCAGGGAAGGGAGGGAGAGACTCGTTTAAATGTCGATACAAATTAAGACTTTATTATATGCCTCAAAAATGTTTTTTTTCTTTGCGCGTTTTTTTTCTTTTTCTTGACCTTCCCTCTGAGTTGTTTTTTTTGTAGTGCTAGTGTGTTTTTGTTTGGGTATATGTTTATGTTAGAGAGAGAGAGAGAGAGAGAGAGAGAGAGAGAGAGAGAGAGAGAGAGAGAGAGAGAGAGAGAGAGAGAGAGAGAGAGAGAGAGAGAGAGAGAGAGAGAGAGAGAGAGAGAGAGACAGAGACAGAGAGAGAGAGAGAGACAGAGAGAGAGAGAATACAAACAAACAGAGACAAACAGGCTGATAAACAGACAGAGAATAGTGATAGGGGTAAATATCGTTGCTGTCACTTAGTAAAGAACCATATTTTTGCCAGTCTTAACTCCTGTACAACATATTTATTACATACCTTTTTTCCATTCTGTACCATCAGTGGATAGATTAAAATGTTTTTTTTGTTTTGTTCAGTCCACTTTTCTGATTTGTTACTCGTGGTTAATGACAACGCCCTCTTTTCAATGCTTTTCGTCTGTCTCTGCAACTTTTTTTCAATCTCACTTGGTAAATTTGACCCAGTTATTCACCCATGCTGCTCGCTGACCTCGTTTTCCAACTCGTTCACTTCATCGTTTTCTATTTGATGACCTGTTTTGTTTGGAATCATCCTTATGGTGCGCCCTATTTCTTGTCTTTTGCTCATTTTGTCAATCTTTCTATCTCGCCTATAGTTATTGTATAGGCTTATGAGATTGTTTAATGGGTTGTTTTAATCGTGTGTTTTATAATATTTAATGTATTATCATGTTTTAGTTTTTTTCAGTTTTTTTGTGGTTTTGGGTGTAATTTTTATGTTTTACGTTTCTGCTACGTGACTTTTATTCTTTCTGAGGAGGAGTTGACACATGATTCGCCTGTTACTGTGTGTGTGATTGTGTGTATCTATGAATTGTCTTTATGTGATCTATTTTTCTCATTTCATTATGTTACAAGATCCAGGTCGTGTTTTCCATGTGTGTTGCATTGGGCATATAATTCTTAGTAGCGAGTTGGTCTGCAGTGAGAATGAACAGTGTATTCATCTTTCGTGTGCATTCATGTGTTGATATGACCTGTTTTCTGCAAGTTCCTGTTCTTTAACCACCTTACCTGTTCTCGGTTAATTACCAGCATGATTTGTTTGTTTACCTGCCTGCTAATACCTCTGGTCCTGCCCTCAAGCTATCTCATATTTACGGTTAATGGCTTGAATAACAACACTGCCTTGCCTGCACTGGCTTTTTATTACCAATTATTTCATTAGTTAGACGATGTTATTTGTGTCGTCATCTCGGTTTATCGTTGGGTTATCTTTTTGTAGACATATATCACTTATTTAGCCCCGGGGAGCAGCCAGTAAGCATGTAAATATACTCCATATCTGCTCCAGTGCAAGTAATTTATTTATCATTAAACAGGTCTGATTGTTATTTATCCACCGATGCGTATCACTCGTTCTTGAATTTTTATTGTTTTAATTAATCTTGAATCCCTTGTCAGTTTCTCTTATCTGCTGCTGCCATCTGATCCACCAGCCTCCTGCTCATCCAGGCGGCGGCGACCCACATAAAGGGATACTTATGGCAGCGTATGTGTGTGTGTGTGTGTGTGTGTGTCTGTGTCTGTGTCTGTGTCTGTGTCTGTGTCTGTGTCTGTGTCTGTCTGTGTCTGTGTGTGTGTCTGTCTGTGTCTGTGTCTGTGTCTGTGTCTGTGTCTGTGTCTGTGTCTGTGTCGTGTGTGTGTGTGTGTGTGTGTGTGTGTGTGTGTGTGTGTGTGTGTGTGCCACAGGCGTGACACTGGCAACCGTGCTTCTCAGGCCACCGGCGAACCCTCACTCAATTAGCCACCAATTAGCTCGATTTCAAGTGTTTATTAAATATGCGTAACTATTTTTTTTGGCCAATTTATTCCCTATAAATCGTTTACACTGTTATATTTAATTATCTATCTATCTATCTATCTATCTATCTATCTATCTATCTATCTATCTATCTATCATAAGAACATAAGAAAATAAGGAAGCTACAAGAGGCCGCGAGGCCTACACGTGGTAGTTCCTGGATCTATCTGGATCTGGAACTATCCTATATCTATCTATCTATCTATCTATCTATCTATCTATCTATCTATATATCAATATATTATATCTATATCTATCTATCTACTCTATCTATCTATCTATCTATCTATCTATATCTATTCTATCTTATCTATCTATCTATCTATCTAATCTATCTTATCTATCTATCTATCTATCTATCTATCTATCTATCTATCTATCTATCTTCTCATCTCTCTCTCTCATCTATCTTCCTACTAATCTCTTCTATCTATCATCTACTCATCTATCTATCTATCTTCTATCTATCATCTATCTATCTATCTATCTCACTCTATCTCTATCTATCTTCTATCTATCTCATCTATCTATCTATCTATCTATCCTATCTTCTTCCCTATCTATCTATCTATCTATCTACTATCTATCTATCTATCTATCTATCTATTCTATCTATCTCATCTATCTATCTCTATCATCTTCTTCTACTTCTATTCTATCTTCTCTATCATCTATCTATCTATCTTATCTTCTTCTATCTACTTCTCTATCTTCTATCCCTATCTATCTTCTTCTATCTATCTCTATCTATCTATCTTCTTCTATCTCTCTATCTATCTATCTCTTCTATCTCATCTATCTCTCTTCTATCTATCTATCTTCTCATTCTATCTATCTATCCTTCTATCTCTCTTTCTATTCTCTATCTATCTATCTATCTTCTTTTTTTCTTCTATCTATCTATCTATATCTATGTTTTCATTTTTTCTTTTTTCTCTCTATATTTTATTATGTTTATATGTTATGAATACACGATTATCTATATGTATATGTAGACATGAGAGAGAAGAGAGAGAGAGAGAGAGAGAGAGAGAGAGAGAGAGAGAGGAGAGAGAGAGAGAGAGAGAGAGAGAGAGAGAGAGAGGAGAGAGAAGAGAGAGAGGAGAGAGAGAGAGAGAGAGAGAGAGAGAGGTCATCTTAGTCTTAACAATAACTATTGTTCATAGTATTTATGTTTTATTCATCAGTTTGCTCCTGATACTGAGCCTATACACCAGTTTTCATCTCGTCCTCCCTCTCATCCTATTTCCCTTGGTCCTTATGTCATCCTCATCTATTGTTTTCTTCTTTCTTTATTTTCTTTTCTATCTATTTATTTTTCGTCCTCCTCCTGCTCCTCCTCCTTCTCCTCCTCCTCATCCTTTTATTCCTCCTACTCCTCCTTTGACACATTGGCTTCTAGTGACCCGACTTGACCTTAGGCTTTGTGTGGTCAGCAGATGATGGAAGGGATAGAGAGGAGTGGGAGGGTAGGAGGGAAGGAAGGCGCTGGCAGGGTCGGTAGGAGGGGGAGAATGAGGAAGAGTTGCATCACTACAGGATGAAGGGAGAATAGAGGCACCGTTAGAGAGAGAGAGAGAGAAAGAGGGAGAGAGAGAGAGAGAGAGAGAGAGAGAGAGAGAGAGAGAGAGAGAGAGAGAGAGAGAGAGAGAGAGAGAGAGAGAGAGAGAGAGAGAAGAGAGAGAGAGAGAGATGAGAGAAGAGAGAGAGAGAGAGAGAGAGAGAGAGAGGAGAAGAGAGAGAGGAGAGAGGAGAGAGAGAGAGAGAGAGAGAGGGGCACGTAATAATAAGTCACTCTCTCCACCAGCTAATCAGACCCTTGTGCGCAATAGTTTTTTTCTTTTTCTTTTTATCATGGCCGCCGAACAGATAGCCAGTGATAAGAGTTTAATTGTAGGACTTCTCTAGCGATAATGCGGTCTGACTCCGCCGTCCTTTCTCCCATACTGACATGTCCTTTAGGGATCGTCTAGCCGCAGAACCACACCCCATAGTGGCAGGTGAAAACGCGGCGGAGTAAAAGGAATACATAAATCTGCATCGATCTCGTTGATTGGTCATGTACGTCTAAGGCTAGAGAGACGTAAGGAGGTCGACAAGCCTTACACCAACCCTATCCAGCCGATCTTTGTCTATTTTCACATATCTGCATATATATCTCGCATGAAAGTTGGCCTCCTTGCCTCGAAATGATAGTTAATTGGTCCATTCCTAAACATCCATGAACTCTTTAACTTACACAGAACACACACAAGAAACTTTAAACCGGCTTAACATAGCGAGACCTCACCTCTTTTAAATAATAGTTTCTGGCGAACCTACCTTGCGTTATGGTAATTTCCAAATAAGTGTTGGTTGGAGTGAAACTTGATCCTAAGCGTGGCATGTGTCCCTCTCTCCTGACCTTATTAAGCCTAGGGGAGGCAGCCACAAGATTGGGGTTATTATGAAAGGTCTTGAGCTCGTTTCTATCTCATATCAAACACAGTTAACGCTGAACAAGACTCTCTGGTAGTCATGGGAGGCTATAAGAGCTTCGAAGTAATCCATGAACATAATATAGTCATCCTCAGTAATCCAGATACACACTATAGTCACCCTACAAGTAATCCAGATACACAATATAGTCACCCTACAAGTAATCCAGATATACAATATAGTCACCCTACAAGTAATCCAGATACACAATATAGTCACCCTACAAGTAATCCAGATATACAATATAGTCACCCTACAAGTAATCCAGATACACAATATAGTCATCCTACAAGTAATCTAGATACACAATATAGTCACCCTACAAGTAATCCAGATACACAATATAGTCACCCTACAAGTAATCCAGATATACAATATAGTCACCCTACAAGTAATCCAGATACACAATATAGTCATCCTACAAGTAATCTAGATACACAATATAGTCACCCTACAAGTAATCCAGATACACAATATAGTCACCCTACAAGTAATCCAGATACACAATATAGTCATCCTACAAGTAATCTAGATACACAATATAGTCACCCTACAAGTAATCCAGATATACAATATAGTCACCCTACAAGTAATCCAGATACACAATATAGTCACCCTACAAGTAATCCAGATACACAATATAGTCACCCTACAAGTAATCCAGATACACAATATAGTCATCCTATAAGTAATCCAGATACACAATATAGTCACCCTACAAGTAATCCAGATACACAATATAGTCACCCTACAAGTAATCCAGATACACAATATAGTCACCCTACAAGTAATCCAGATACACAATATAGTCACCCTACAAGTAATCCAGATGCACAATATAGTCACCCTACAAGTAATCCAGATACACAATATAGTCACCCTACAAGTAATCTAGATACACAATATAGTCACCCTACAAGTAATCCAGATGCACAATATAGTCACCCTACAAGTAATCCAGATACACAATATAGTCACCCTACAAGTAATCCAGATACACAATATAGTCACCCTACAAGTAATCCAGATACACAATATAGTCACCCTACAAGTAATCCAGATACACAATATAGTCACCCTACAAGTAATCCAGATACACAATATAGTCACCCTACAAGTAATCCAGATACACAATATAGTCACCCTACAAGTAATCCAGATACACAATATAGTCACCCTACAAGTAATCCAGATACACAATATAGTCACCCTACAAGTAATCCAGATACACAATATAGTCACCATACAAGTAATCCAGATACACAATATAGTCACCATACAAGTAATCCAGATACACAATATAGTCACCATACAAGTAATCCAGATACACAATATAGTCACCATACAAGTAATCCAGATACACAATATAGTCATCCTACAAGTAATCCAGATACACAATATAGTCACCCTACAAGTAATCCAGATACACAAAATAGTAATCCTCGACTCATATTAAGCTTGCCAGATTAGTTGATACTACGGGACAAGATTGCGTTGTAAGCCATAGAGACGCACAATAGGAATGGTTTGGCTGCACAGAACCTGATTTTTCCTTCCCCTTTCCCCCCCTCCCCTACCCGAGCCTGGCGTCCGTTGTCACTTTCCAATGGCATCAAGAGAGGAAGTAAAAGTTGCGAGGGCTAGGACACCACCTTCAAGAATTACACACTTCTTAACATCAACCTAGGAAAACACATTCAGCTTTTGTGCGTATCTAATTTGTTTATTTCGCGGTCTTTTTCTCACTTTTTTTTGCACGTAGATTAACGCTCATGATCCAAAGACTCCGGGTTGTTTTAAGACGTGACGATGTGATGTAGGAATGGGTTAAGTATAAGATATAAAAGAGTTTTCGTCTATAGGGAGATACTTGACGTCTTCGCTGGGAGACTATACTATACGCCTCTTAAACGACAGTGGTGAAAGGGGCCGAAGAGGGAATGAAAGTATGGATAATCCCCGTAGAGAATCAAATACGCACGGATAGTTCAGAAGTCAACATATATCTTCTTTTAGTGGAGACGGGAGGAGAGAGGGAAGCAATGGGAGGGCTGTGCTGGTGGAGAAGAAGAGGAGGAGGAGGAGGAGGAGGAGGAGGAGGGGGAGGAGGAGAGGAGGAGGAGGAGGAGGAGGAGGAGGAGGAAGGGAGATAGTAAAGAAGGAGAGAAGGGGAGGGAGAAATGAAATAATGCATAAAAGAGAAGAGAGGAGATAAGTTTGAAGAGAGTGATAATGGGAATATAAAAGAGAGAACTGTAGAGGATTTGGGAGGAAAGTTAAGAACCATAGAGTGAAGAGATGAGAGGAGAGGAGGAAGAAGAGGGAGAAGAGAGTGACAAACAGAACATCTTATTCTTGACACAGGAAAGAATGGTCGGAGAAAGTAAAAATAGTAAGGGATGGACGCGGAAGGAAAGAGTGTGAGTATAAGTGGATAATTATAGTACTACATGAACCTTGTTATTATCCATGGTTAGTGTTCTTCATGGTAGCTACTCATTATCCTGAAAAAAAGAATGAAGAAAAAAAGAAATCTATAATAAAAAATAAAAATATATACACTTTATGGTTAACTGAAAGACTGAACTTATAAATGAGGAAATAAATGTTGAATAGCGTTCCATACTTCAAGCAAGGAAGACTGGAGTGTGAATGTGAAGTAGAGAGAAAACAGAAGTAATAGAACGAAGGAGACCATGTTTAGTGTTCCTCATGGTAGCTACTCACTATCCTCACAACATCACCTTCCTCAGAACCTCCCTCACCGCCGAGCCCTGTCTATTCAACTCCTTCCAAGACTGTCCTACATGTTCACTCTTACCCTATAGTTTCTCTCAGTCTACCCAACCATTCCTTAACCTACCCAAGGCTGTCATAATCCTTCTCAGTTTCCATATATATTCCCTGTTCATTATTAACTCTCACAGCCTTCTTTCTGTCTCTTGTACGGCCTCTTGTAGCTTCCTTATTTTCTTATGTTCTTATGTCTTTTCAGTCTCAAGCACCCTATGCAACTAGTCAGACGTCCCCTTAACAACCCCCTTAACAACCCCCTTAACAACCCTCTTAACAACCCTCTTAACAACCCCCTTAACAACCCTCTTAACAACCCTCTTAACAACCCCCGTAACAACCCCCTTAACAACCCCCTTAACAACCCCCGTAACAACCCCCGTAACAACCCCCGTAACAACCCCCTTAACAACCCCCGTAACAACCCCCTTAACAACCCCCTTAACAACCCCCTTAACAACCCCCTTAACAACCCCCTTAAACAACCCCCTTAACAACCCCCTTAACAACCCCCTTAACAACCCCTTAACAACCCCCTTAACAACCCCCTTAACAACCCCCTTAACAACCCCTTAACAACCCCCGTAACAACCCCCGTTAACAACCCCCGTAACAACCCCCGTAACAACCCCGTAAAACCCCCGTAACAACCCCCGTAACAACCCTCTTAACAACCCTCTTAACAACCCTCTTAACAACCCTCTTAACAAACAACCCCCTTAACAACCCCCTTAACAACCCTCTTAACAACCCCCTTAACAACCCCCTTAACAACCCCCTTAACAACCCCCTTAACAACCCCTTAACAACCCTCTTAACAAACCCTCTTACAACCCCCCTTAACAACCCCCTTAACAACCCCTTAACAACCCCCTTAACAACCCCCTTAACAACCCCCTTAACAACCCCCTTAACAACCCTCTTAACAACCCTCTTTACAACCTGCTCATTACCGCCACGACAACAGAAACTAATTCCCCTCATTCCCCTTTCATAATGGCTCCCTTGATGGTCCGAGAGGCTCTCTTGATAACACCCAACACTAGTCCCTCATCCCCCTTACCTGAATTATCATGCGTTTTTTTTATATATATTTCTCTTTCATTATCAGAGTCCTTTTATCTTTCATTATAATCTGTCTTACCTTTTGGTGAGGTTATTTTTCCCTTTCTCATGTAGTGCATTGCCTTTATATATATATACAAACCTGTTAATATTTTGTTTTCCTTTTGTCTCATCATCCTTCCATCATCATCTCATCAGTGCCCTTTTCACCATATTTTGAGTTCGTTTACTTTGTCTTATTTGCATCAGTTCTTAGTTATCAAAATCTCTTCATGTTTGCATATATACTTAGTTTTGTGGTCGCTGCCCTTTTTCTGCGGCCACATATATCTTTCCCATTCCCTTCCTGTTTTAAGTAACTTTTCT
This sequence comes from Chionoecetes opilio, assembly GCA_016584305.1. Classification (NCBI taxonomy): domain Eukaryota; kingdom Metazoa; phylum Arthropoda; class Malacostraca; order Decapoda; family Majidae; genus Chionoecetes; species Chionoecetes opilio. The sequence goes on from JACEEZ010005897.1 coordinate 34,091, forward strand.
CGCAATCCTTTCTCTCAATTCATCAATGTCTTCTTCATATGTACTTATCTTTTTACTATCCTCAGCAACTTTTATACTGCCTGATCATTTATTATCTTATTTTTCACTTTCCACGCTGTCTTCCTCTTTCTCTAAGCGCCTGGCGTATTTGCATCGTCACCATCATCATCGTCATCATCACCATCATTATCTCGCAAAATATAGTGGCTTTAGAAGGAATACAAATCGCACTCGGTTTTTCATTCCTTCTTATGTTAGTTCGATGTAAAATAACGATCATTAAGTGAGGTTAGGTTAAGTTAGGTTAGGTTAGGTTAGGTTAGGTTAGGTTAGGTTAGGTTAGGTTAGGTTAGGTTAGGTAGGTAGGTAGGTAGGTAGGTAGGTTAAAAATCGCAAATCCGTCAAAATTTAAGTATCAGTGAGGTGGACGTAACACGAAAGTATAGTCCCTGATAAGAAAGAGATGTGTTTTTAAGGTCATTCAACAGCGTGTTTAGAAAATGCGTTCAAGAAGAGTGAGGGAACAGTGACTGCAGTGATAAGAAAATACAAGTGTCTTGGATTAGTACATGAGAATCGAAGAAAATGCGTTCAAGAAGAGTGAAGGAACAGTGAATTCAGTGATAAGTAAATAAGGGAGTCTTGGATAAGTACATGGGAATCGAAAAAAATGCGTTCAAGAAGAGTGAAGGAACAGTGAATTCAGTGATACGTAAATAAGGGAGTCTTGAATTAGTACATGGGAATCGAAGAAAATGCGTTCAAGAAGAGTGATAGAACAGTGAATTCAGTGACAAGTAAATAAGGGAGTCTTGAATTAGTACGTGGGAATCGAGGGAGGAAAAGAAAGTGAGAGGAAAAGAAAGAAAAATGAAGTAGTAAGATGTAGAGGGTGGGAGGTCAGGCCGTGAAAGAACCACCGCTGACCACGATCATCTCTGCAACACGAAGGCCGTTGGCGGGGTGGAAGGTGAGAGAGAGAGAGAGAGAGAGAGAGAGAGAGAGAGAGAGAGAGAGAGAGAGAGAGAGAGAGAGAGAGAGAGAGAGAGAGAGAGAGAGAGAGAGAGAGAGAGAGAGAGAGAGAGAGAGAGAGAGAGAGAGAGAGAGAGAGAGAGAGAGAGAGAGAGACAAACAGACAGAGACAGACAAACAGACAGAGACAGACAAACAGACAGAGACAGACAGACAGAGAAATAGACAGACAGCGAGAAACAGAGAGAGAGAGACAGACAGACAGACAGACAGAGATATCTAGCTACGATGAAAATGTCAGTGGTGATAATACTGGCTATAATGTTGATAATAATGAAAATGATGTCTCTGATGGTAACTCAATGAAGAAAAAGATGAAGGAAAGTAGCAAAGGAAAGAGAAAGTCGAGAACACAGATGAAATTGCTAGTAGATAAGAATCGTAGGTAAGCTATAGGAGGAGTGGTGGGAGGAGGAGGCGATGGGGAGGAGAAGGAGGAGGAGGAGGAGGAGGAGACCATGGGGAGGTGTGGGAGGGTGATAGGGATGGGGAGGAAGAGGGGAGGGAGGAAGGGAGAAACGTGGTGCCTTTCGCTCGTCATCTCCCTTGTTCTCTGGCAATGTAGGCGTTCCCGTCACTTGGGTCACAATACACTCATTACCTTCCCTCCTTCCCTCCTTCCCTCCCTTCCCATCTGCTCTCTCACCTCCCATCTTCTCTCTCACCTCTACTGACCTCCCTTAACCTGTCCGTTTTTTATGTGCAAGGTAGTTTATTTTGTAGCTACTTTGGTGGACTAAAAAGGGGTGTTCGGTCATGTTAGGTCACATTTTGAATATTTCTCCTCAATCTTCTTCATTTTCTCGTTCATCTTCTACTCCGCAATCTCCTTCTTGTTCTATTTTTCAGTTTTCCTTCTTTTATTTCGACTTCTTGCTTTTTATTATTTCTTCTTCATCATCTTTATATTACGTTTATCTTTATACAGTCAACCCTCTCTAAATCGAACCCGTATAATTCAAACCTCGGATAATTCGACCTGTTTCAGGCCAGTTCAAATTTTTCAATAACTTTCCATAATTCGAGCAAGTTTGAATTATCCTCAGCCTTACTAGTGGGAGTCCGACCTCTCCCATGTGGTGCGTGCCGCGGCTGCCCAGCGTGATCTGATATATGATCATTTATATTTATTGTATAAATTCGTGCTATAGGCGGAGGAAGAAGGCGGGAGGGGGAGGAGGAAGAAGGGGAGACGAGGAGGAAGGGGGGAGAGGGGAAGAAGGGACGAGGAGGAGGAAGGAGGGGAGAGGGGGAGGAAAAGGAAGGAGGTAGGACAAGGAAGAGAGGAGAGGAGGAGGAGGGAGGAGGAGAAGAGAGGGAGGAGAGGAAATGGGAGGAAGAAGAACTATTTGTTTTAAGTACCCTTCGCTTTGTGTACAATCCTTCAGAGTCCTTCACGGGCCTCTTCGCTCCTTCACGCATCCTACAGGAGTCATAGTAGGGCATTAGAAGTCCCACAGGATTGCTATAGTATTCCTAGGTTTTTATAAGTACTTTGACAATCGCATGGGTGGCTCAAATAGGGATTAATAATAATATTACTAAAAGTAAAAATGCCAATACTGATCATTGTGATCATTGTGTTGAAGTAATGATTAATCTAACAATGACCATCATATTTTTATGTCTTGTAGTAAGATTTGTCGAATTTGTGATTTTTAAAGAATATCTGGAAGTATCATGTCATTGTGAATTGGCTGAAATAGGGACTTCTAATAATTGTAACTGAAAATAGACTCCAGATTCGTGTGCAGCATGCCCAAAAACTGTTATGAACAAATTTTCAAGCAAATCTAATTTAAAAAAAAATATTGCAAATTTTGAAACGGGTATGCCTTAATTTTTTTATTTAATCATGTTTTTTTCAATAACTAAAAAACTATGGCAGATACTTGCAAGAGGTATAGAGAAGTAAATATGAAATAGATCAAGGGGTATCATTCGGCGTAAAGCAAAAAAATATTGAATGGTAAATAACCGAGAAAATAGCATATGCGTACATTTATAAAAAATATCAATTTTCTTCTGAAAAAATACAATCTGTTTTCTGTTTTGGCATGTTTGAGTGACTTATTATTGTGTGGAGGGGCTAGAGGTAACCAACGGATAATTCGGACTTACGGCTCATTCGACCCAGGTCTGCCCCCAATCAGTTCGAATTAGAGAGGGTTTACTCTACTGCGTTTTTGGGTAACACTAATAATAAAACTTCTTCCTCTAGCTAAGTCGTCCTTCTTCTTCCTCCATCTTTTATTCCTCTGATGTCATCTCTTCTTCCTCTTTACACCCTTTAGTACGTAGCTCTCACCTCTACGTCTTTTTTCATAGCATATCATTCCTCCCACACTTTCACCCCCACCATCCCCATCTCACTTCTGCCCTGACATACCCTCTTCTTCCCTCTCCTTCCTCCTCTGCCTCGCCGCCTAATCTTGTCCAGTCAGGGAGTATTTATTTATAATTTTTTCCGCGCAATATTCACGCAGTGGCCGTAAGCTCTCGGGAATCTAGGCAAAGTGACGAGGGTCCCCAACCGCCCACCATTATTTAGATACTGACCTGAGTAAGCACTGCAGGCTGAGAAGGAAAACAGAGAGCGAGAGCGAGAGAGAGAGAGAGAGAGAGAGAGAGAGAGAAGAGAGAGAGAGAGAGAGAGAGAGAGAGAGAGAGAGAGAGAGAGAGAGAGAGAGAGAGAGAGAGAGAGGAGAGAGAGAGAGAGAGAGGAGGAGAGAGAGAGAGAGAGAGAGAGAGAGATTGTGTGAGAGAAGTTTTTACCAAGTTTCATCTCCTTGTCAGAGATGAGAGAGAGGAAGAGAGAGAGAGAGAGAGAGAGAGAGAGAGAGAGAGAGAGAGAGAGAGAGAGAGAGAGAGAAGAGAGAGAGAGATTGTGTGTGCCAGAGAAGTTTTTACTAAGTTTCACCTCCGTGTCACCGAGTGCATGCATGGCTTCTGGATACCAGCACTGACTTCCTAACTACGTAATGGGTAGCTAAGATAATAGTAGAGGGTGAGACGAAATGATAAGAGGGGTGGAGGGGGGCGTTGACAGCATAGCGTGGTGGTGGTTGAGGTAGTGGCAGTGGCGGTCGAGGTTAGAATGACGGCAACCTTCGCGACGTTCCCTTGCCACCTGATTGACCGCAAGTTTGTTGTCGTGCACGAAACGTTTGCCCAAGTCTCACACACCTGCCAGACGCACGACCAAACACACCTAGTCTAGTCGATTGAGTGGGAGTCAAGAGGAAAGGGAGAATAGGAAGGAGGTAAGGCTAGGGAGTAGAAGGGATGAGGAGGAGGAGGGGGAAGGGAGGATAGGAAAGAACAGAGGAGACCAAGGAATGAAATAAAGAAGAAAGGGGAAGGGGTTATGTAGGTGGAGGAAGACACGCACACGTATACACACGAAGCGGAAAAGAAAAGAGAAAAAAAAGTGTAATAAGATGGATGGGAGGAAAATAACAGGCAAGGATAGAATATAAAGCTAACAAAGAATATGAATTAAACGTTAAAATTAATCACGAGTGAAAATCATAAAAGATGTGGGGGGGGGTAGGAGAGAGAGAGGAGAGAGAGAGGAGCATGAGAGGAGGGAGAGAGAGAGAGAGAGAGAGAGGAGAGAGATGAGAGAGAGGAGAGAGAGAGAGAGAGGAGAGGAGAGAGAGAGAGAGAGAGCTCGACAAGAGAGCGATTTGTTTTTTTTTTTTTTTTTTTTTTTTTTTTTTTTTTTTTTTTTTTTTTTTTTTTTTTTTTTTTTTTGTTTTTTTTTTTTTTTTTTTGTTTTTTTTTTTTTTTGTTTTTTTATTTTTTTTTTTTTTTTTTGTTTTTTTTTTTTTTTTTTTTTTTTTTTTTTTTTTTTTTTTTTTGTTTATCAATTTCTTCTATTTACCGAGAGCTCCGGAGAGAGCAGAGCAGAGAGAGGAGAGAGACGAGGAGAGCTGCGATGTCGATGCTATCTCTATCGTAGCGTAGTCGAGCAGCGTATCGCGAGAGCCATTCCCTAATCCCCCTCCTTCTTCTGATTGTTATTTTCCGTCTTCCTTGCACCCCTTTCCTCCTCAGAGTAAATTAAAAGTGCCTAAGAAAAGATGTTGAGTTTTATCGGCCCGAGAGGTGATGGGACCCTTCTATCACCTAATTATGTGGAAGTCCCGGAACCCCGACCCACTCTGGCTAGGTCATTCTAGAGGCGTGTGATGCTGAGAGAGAGAGAGAAGAGATATGATGTCTTGAGCGAGGAGATAGAGATAGCGCGCTCTCTAGTCTATGCTCTATCGCTCGCGCTCTCCTCGTCTGCTGATCTATCGCAGATAGCGCTCTCTCACCCAATTTCATAATAATATCAACGTATATCAGATTAAAATTATTAAGGATATGGAAGCTGTGAATCTCTCCTCTCTCTCTCTCCTCGTGCGTGCTTCTTACTCTCTCTCTCTCATCTCTTCGGGGTCGGGGTCTCTCTCTCCTTCTCTCCGGTCATCTATCTCTCCTCTTCGCTCTCTCTCTCCTTCTCTCTCTCCTCACACACACACTACACACACACACGACACACCACACCACACGACACACACACAAAGCACACATCACACAACACAAACACACACACACACACCGCACACACCACCACACACACACATCACACACGACACACAAACACACACACACACACCACAACACCCCACACACACACACACACACAACACACCAAAAGAACGGCAGCCGACCGCAGACAGACAGACAGAGGCAAGGAGTCGGGGGATGGTCTTCACGTATTTCCTGTGGGGTAAGGGGGTAAGGTGTAGTGAATGACAGTTGAGGCCTGTAAAAGACAAAGATGACTGTGTTAAACCTGCATTCACAGGCTACAGGTGAACCAACATTAGACACCTGGTGGGCTGACGGGTGGCCTCAGGGGTGGGGGCTGAGGAAGGATGGGGGAGAGGGAAGGTTGGAGGAGGGTGGGGAGAGGGAGGAAGAGTAAGGAAGGAGCGTTGAGGAGGATGGATGAGGGGGTGATACGATGGAGGGAGGGAAGAGAAGGGAAGGGAGGGAGGGAAGAGAAGGGCAAGGGAGGGAGGGAGGAGAAGGGGAGGAGGGAGGGATAGCTGAGTGAGGTGGAAGGTATGGGATGGGGTTAAGAGAAGGGAGTAGTGAAAAAGGTCTTGAATTTGGCAGGTGATGGATAAAAGAAAGTAAGCATAAAAATATAGCACAAAAGATAGAGAATCATTTGGATGCATCTTTCAATCTGATTACATGTTTGTTAATCACGGTTTTGCCTTGTCAGATTTTTCATGCGTAGGAGTTGGCAGATAAAATGATTCCATAATGGTTTTCAGATTGATAAATAGATGTTTATGCTTTTATTGGAATCTAAGGTTTTTATGTATCTGTGTTTCGAATGAATGCATATGTATGTTAACATGTTTCAGTTTTAGTTTATGACTCTTTTTCCAATTTGATTTCATAACTGTGTGTGAGAAATATAGCGTCTTTGTTGCCTTGCCTGAGCATGATGGAGGGGCTAGTGAAGTGTTCTGGGCAGGTATAGTGATCTTGATAACGATGCTTCTTTTACTGGTTCTATGGAAGTGATACTGACGAATATGTGTGTGTGTGTATGTATGTGTGTGTGTGTGGTGTGGTGGGGCTGGGTCTGGTGCTGTTTAAGGGGGGGGGAGGGGGTCTGTACTTGTCTGTCTTGTCTGTCTGGTGCTTCTGTCTGTCTGTCTGTCTGTCTGTCGTGTCTGTCTGTCTGTTCTGTGCTGGGGTCTGTCTGTCTTACTGTCCTGTCTGTCTGTCTTGTTTTGTGGTGTGTGTGTTGTGTGCGTGTGTGTGTTGTGTGTGTGTGTGTGTGTGTGTGTGTGTGTGTGTGTGTGTGCGTGTGTGTGTAGGCAGTAGTAATGGTGTTGGTGGTATTGGTGGTTGCCGTGTTTTATGATGGTAGGAAGATCGTTGCAAGGCGATGGTGGTGCAGCCCGTGTTGTTGGTGGTTGTGATGGTGTATGTGGTAGTCCTTGTGGTGGTAGTGGTGGTGATGGTGTATGTGGTAGTCCTTGTGGTGGTAGTGGTGGTGATGGTGTATGTGGTAGTCCTTGTGGTGGTAGTGGTGGTGATGGTGTATGTGATAGACCTTGTGGTGGTGGTGGTTGTTGTGGTTATGGTGGTTATGGTGGTGGTGGTGGTGGTGGTGGTGGTGGTGGTGGTGGTTATGGTGGTGATGGTGGTGGTGGTGGTGGTGGTGTACCTGGCAGAGGAGAGGAGTTGGCGAGTCAGGAGAATGGCGGAGTCTGTGTGGTGTGTGTAACGTGGGTGTCAAATGAGGCAGCAGTGCGGCTACGTGCGGCTGACGGCGTGGCGGGGGTGTCGAGAGGAGGTGCAGGTGAGGCGCCTCGTAAGATAGACAACAAGTCTCTCTGGGGAACGTGGGAGACGTGTACACGGCGGGGCGGGCTTAGCGGGGCGGGGACGACGTGGCAGGGGTGGCAGGGCAGCAGGGGGAGAGGCAGGCACAGGGGAGAGCGGGGCAGCAGGGGGAGAAGGCAGGGCAGCAGGGGAGAGGCAGGCACAGGGCCGCCCCCCGCCGAGGCTCCCTGCCCGTTCTGTAGGGTCGTCGTGTCCTGTTGTAATTTAATATCAGTTAAATAATATACCTAAAGGCACAGCTACGTAAAGTTAATGTCAGATTGCAATATAGAAGGAGACCTTGGCAGTAGTGTGTGTGTGTGTGTGTGTGTGTGTGTGGTGTGTTTGTGTGTGTGTGTGTGTGTGTTGTGTTTGTTGGTGTCTGGTGTCTGTGTCTGTGTCTGTGTCTGTGTGGTGTGGGGGAGAGAGAGGAGAGAGAGAGAGAGAGAAAGAAAGAGAGAGAGAGAGAGAGAGAGAGAGAGAGAGAGAGGAGAGGATAGGAGCGAGAGGAGAGATAGATATGGAGCGGAGAGAGAGAATAGAGAGATAGCGGCGAGAAGCGAGAGAGAGATAGGAGAGAGAGAGAGAGAGAAGAGATTTGACACATGAGATTACGTCATGTGAAAACAAAATATGGTCGCTGATAAAGAGATAACAGACATACGAGTACATACTGGATATTGTTCGGCCCATCCTAGGCGGGGAGGGTGCGATGGAATACCGGTTTTGGCGGGTGGTATCGAAGTGGGCATGTACCCCCCACCGCGCGTCCCACCGAGCCGTCGCCGTGAGAAGAACTAACCTCAAGCACAGGCCTCATGAAGCACGGTTCCTTTTTTTGCTCTTCACTTCCCCCGGAACACGTTGTGGGGCTCGCTGTTTCCCATGCGCGGGCGTTGTGTGTGGTTTCTTCTTGGCAGGATGCTGTGTGCCTTGGCCTGCTCATTTTTTGGCCCCGAATTAGTTTGTTTGAACAGTTGCTTTGTTTTCCCTGGCAAGCTTCCGGGTGCATCTTAGCCTTTCTTATACGCGGTGAGGCTCAGGTCTTCATCATCCCCTTGCCACTCAGCCTCCTTAAGACGTCCTGGTGTTCATTTTTGTTATAGACATGACGTTAAGGAATCTTTTGTTAATTTACTGTGAGTGGTTTTATATATCTCTCGCTCTTTCTTTTCCCTCTTCTCGTCTCATCTCTCTCCGGGTGCTCTCGCTCTCTCTCTCTCTCTCTCTCTCTCTCTCTCTCCTCTCTCTCATCTTCGTCACTCTCGTCTCTCTCTCCGTCTCCTCCCTCTCTCTCTCTCTCTCTCCTCTCTCTACTCTCTCTCTCTCCTCTCTCTCCCTCCTCTCTCATCCTCCTCTCTCTCTCTCTCTCTTCTCTCTCTCCTCTCTCTCTCTCCCTCCCTCCCTCCCCCCCGCTACGTCCCTCTCTCTCTCTACTCTCGCCTCTCTCTCTCTCCCTCTCTCTCTCTCTCTCTCTCTCTTCTCTCTCTCTCCTTCTCTCCGCTCTCTCCTCCTCTCGTCCTCTCTCTTCCTCTCGCTCCCTCCTCTTCCTCTCATCTCTCTCTCCTCTCCTCTCGTTCTCTTCTCCTCCTCTCCTCTCTCTTCTCTCTCTCTCTCTCTCTCTCTCCTCCTCTCTCTCCTCTCTCCCTCCTATTCCCTCTCTCCCCTCTCTTACCTCTCTCTTCTCTCTCTCTCTCTCCCTCGTCTCTCACGTCCTCTGCTCTCCTCTCCTCTCCTCTCTGGCTCGGGAGGTCTCTCTCGTGGCTGGGTCTCGGGCGGGGGGGGGGTCTCACGGATGCTCTCTCTTCTCTCCTCTCTCTCTCTCTCTCATCTTGACCCCATATGTATTACCGGCAGGGTTTCCTCCGTTTAGATCACTATAGGACCAATTCGTACAATAGAGTGTGCGGGGGGAATCGTATTTGTTTTCCTATTTTGGAGCCTTTTTTCATCACTTTACTTGTTTTGTTTTGTTTTTTCTTCTTTTCCGTTTTGTTGTCTGTGCCAGATTGATATTTCAAGCTGAGGCAGTTTGGGGGGTTACTTTTTGGACAATACTTTTGTTCCTATTTTTCAGTCTACCTTCTACATATTTTTTTTTAAAACCCCTTGCCCCATCATTGTTTTTCCCCTACCTTCCCCTCCCTTCTTTTCCCGCGCCTTCTTTCACCTTTGTCTGGCTTTCTTCCGCCGCCCTTCCCGCTCCTACTGACTGACTCTTCATTACTTGTAGGCGCCCATAAAGTTGCGGCAGGTCAACTCAGGTCAAGTCTGATTAGTCATAGTTTAAGACTGGTCAGGTTAGCTCCTCCGGGTCTTCACACGAGCTACACACCACACACACACACACACCCACACACATCCACACCACACACACACACACACACACACACACACACACACGACACACACACCACACACACAACACACACACACCACACACACACCACACACACACCACACACTACAACACACGACACACAACACACACAGCACAGCACCCACACCAGACAAAATGGAACACACACACACACACACACACACACACACACCCCACATACCACAAACACACCCACACAGTCTTTTTCTCTCTTTTAAGCGCTCAAGCACCAGTAGAGAGAGAGAGAGAGAGAGAGAGGGAAGAGAGAAGAAAAGAGAGAGAGAGAGAGAGAGAGAGGAGAAGAGAGAAGAGAGAGAGAGAGAGAGAAGAGAGAGAGAGGAGAGAGGAGAGAGAGAGAGAGAGAGAGAGTGTACGTAGTCTTGTAAACAATTAGCAACATATAATAAAATTCTCTTGCAATCAGTGACATGTTGACTGAATGTAAAATGAAGCCTTTAAAAAACAAGAAAACTTTTAACGATTAACCGGATACCAAAACCATGAAAGACTCAACGTGATAAGAATACTGTGAGAGCTTTGAAAAAATTTGTGTTGATGGCAAGAAAATGATGTTCCGAGATTTTTTAAAGAATATTTTATCACCGTTTCGGAAGTAGAGATATTTTAGTCCAACCGAGACAACTCAGAATAAAGTGTCCCTTCAGAGTAAAGGTTCTGTTGGAAATTAGGTTACTGCATCGCAAGACGTGACCGAATAAGCATTATGAGAGGCAGCCACGATAAGTTTTATATAGTTCGCTCTGTATGTCATGATCTATGCAGGATAAGGCGACCGTATGGCTCAGTTGACAAAGATGCAAAGTTTATGTTGCTGCTTCATCCATCTCTGACTTACTCTCTACTTCAGGGGCATTTGGGAGCGTATTTTCTTAAACAGCTCGTTAGTATAAATTCAGAAACCTTTTACTTGTCCAACGCTCCCAAATATTCCTCTACTCAAAAATAGTCGTGATAAAGCCAGCACTTAGTATTGGCGGGACACGTAACGTAAAACGAGCATCTGGTTGTCACAGTATGTAATATGAAACAATGTCCGTCACTAAATCCTTCTGCCATTAAAAAAAATTCTTATCACTATTATATTTCATTACCAAGATTATCAAACACACTTGTAATACATTCAGCTAGTAATATTTTGTACGTCCATATGAGCCGTGTGAATTCACTTCTAAACCATGGGATAGATGAGAGTTAGTGTGTGTAATTTGTCAAGTGAAAAAAAGAATCAGCCAGTAAGAAAGGTTTGTTTTCTCAGCCTGCCGCTCCTCTGTCTACTTCCCGAGGTTTTCTTGATAAATACTCAGTAAATCTGTTGTTTATAAAACCTGTTTGAACGTTTCTGCTGCATAGAAAAGTTACGGCAGCGTTAAATGTTAAACCGAAACGAATGTGACTCGTAATAGTGACTTAGTGGAGGTAAAGCGTAGTGATGCGTCTGGCTATCTTCAGTTCTCACGCGGAGAGATTAGTTCGGCATCGGTCAAGGTCTCCCCGGTGAATACATTGGTTTCCTGTTACTTGTTAATGCATCTGAAGCATCGCATGGTCCAGCAAATCCCGCTGTAAAATATCACTCTATTCGCGTCGATATAAGGAATGATGATTCACAAAACTCCTCAGGTGATGATTAGTCAAGAACTAACAGCTTGGTGGTTAACATTACACCTCGTTGGGGAGCACGTTGTCATTATGCAATTATCTACTTAAACAGGAAAGAATAAATAGAAACAATTGACATCCTGTGACTAAATGCGTCATAGATTAGAAGAACACAACAGCAGGTTATAAGAGCATTAACCTCCTGATCATTATTTTCTAGCACACATATCCTTCACATAAAATAATGAACTTAACAATATATCGATACTAATAAGATACACTGAGGAGAAGGTATTGAGTTAATTAATTCATATAAACATTTAAATTCATGTAAGGTGAAGAGGGAAACATAAGCCTGTACCTTGCAAGTCCCACGCATCCAGAAAGTTAGATCATTGGTATTCATGCGACGTTGTTTGTTAAAGTTTTGAGAAGCTTGAGTGAAAGTGAAAAGTATCAAAGTATCTCATGATGTTGAAAAAAAAAGTAATCATATCCATAATTCATATCAGAACAAATGCTCTCAGATAAGTATATATTTACACTTATATTTCCTCTCTCTCTCTCTCTCTCTCTCTCTCTCTCTCTCTCTCTCTCTCTATCTACTCTCTCTCTCTCTCTCCTCCTCTCTCTCTCTCTCTCTCTCTTCTCTCTCTCTCTCTCTCTCTCTCTCTCTCTCTCTCTCTCTCTCTCTCTCTCTCTCTCTCCCCCTCCGTCGCTCTCGCTCTCTCTCTCTCTCTCTCTCATCTCTCTCTCCTCTATCTCTCTCTCTCTCTCTCTCTCTCTCTCTCTCTCTCTCTCTCTCTCTCTCTCTCGTGTGCTGTGTTATGTGTGTGTGTGTGTGTCTGTGCGCGCGTGTGTGAGTGCGTGCGTGCGTGCGTGCGTGCGTGTGTGTATTTATGTGCACCCAAAATAAGGTAAAACAATCAGAGCCTCACTTGGGAGTGGTAATTACTCGTTAGGCAAACCAGACGAACCCCAGCCCCCGCACCCTTCCCTCCTGCCCCGCCCCACCTTTACAACGCCGCACTCCCTTAATGACCACGTCACCGGCCCATGCCCAGTCCAGTTAGGCGAGTAATGATGACGTATGTGCAGCATAATAACAGCAAGGCGAGGGAGAACGCCGAACCGTAACTCAGTGGTAATGTTTGCCAGGCACAAGATGGATTGCTCGTCGCTCATTCTCATATCATTAATACATGTTTGGGCCTCGATCGCTGATTAAATGAATTTGGTGGTTTTTGGTATACGGTCCAGAAACAGGTCGTGTGAGGTGGTGGGTAGGGTCTTCGTGACGGCTCACCACGCGCGGGGGTGTAAGAGCCGATTTATATCCACCGGTGATTTCAGCTTTCGTCCAGGGAGGAGGAGGAGGAGGGGTGTAGGGGGGAGGTGCTGGTGGGGTGGGGAGGGTGTGTGTGTTGTGGTGTGTGTGTGTGTGTGTGTGTGTGTGTGTGTGTGTGTGTGTGTGTGTGTGTGTGTGTGTGTGTGTGTGTGTGTGTGTGTGTTACTATTTCATAAGATTTTTTTCCGTACTGCAATAATTCTTTCCCTCTCTAACTCTCTCATACCCTGTCTCTTTCTCATGCCCCCCCCCCCCTCTCTCTCTCTCTCTCTCCTCTCTCTCTCTCTCTCTCTCTCTCTCTCTCTCTCTCCTCTCTCTCTCTCTCTCCTCTCTCTCTTCTCTCGTCTCTCTCTTCTCTCTCTCTCTCTCTCTCTCTCTCTCTCTCTCTCTCTCTCTCTCTTTCTCTCATCTCTCTCTCTCTCTCTCTCTCTCTCTCTCTCATACCTCCTCTCTCTCTCTCTCATACCTCCTCTCTCTCTCACTCAGGTATGTGCCACGCTGGACACCTGTACTAACAAGGTGGTGTGCGCCCTCGTGCAGGTAAGACGACCCAGCATACCTGTGAGTGTTATAGCCTGTTAGCATTGTTCTATCCGCTTTCTTTAATGTAAGTATGTAAGTATTTCCAAGTCATATTTTCAGATTTTTTTTGGGGTCTATTTTTACTCTTGGGATAACATGCACCCTATTAAATTTGCGAAGTTAATTAGCCCCCTGATAAAAGTCTTCTGCATTAAAATTGGCGGTTTGGTCGAAAATAGAGTAAGTATGGGGCCTGGCAGGTTAGGTGAAGGCTCAATAGGTTGGAGGACGGGGGAAGGCGCGAAGAAATTAAGGAAGAGGAAAATCAGAAAGAGCTTATTTTCATCTTCGTTCTCATCCTCACACATCCTTGTCCTCATTTTCCACCTTTTCTGTTCTCTCTCCTCCTTCATATTCTTCGATACTATCTCACACCATCGACCGTATGTAATATCTTCCCTTCTCTCTCTTCCCATGTTCCTCTCCGTTCCCTTGCGTGGTGGTCGCCCATTACTCTTTCTGCTTTCATCATCGCCTACTTTACCTGCTGTTTGTTCCTTCTCATCAGCGCCAGGTGAGGTACGGGACACCATGGACACGAGGCAGATAACTCTCACCTGCTAACACATCTGTACTCCCCTTCCCTTGCTCCCCTTACCCTGCAACCCCTCCCTTTCCCTACCAATCCCTCCCCTTCGTTCCAGCAAGCCCGTGTTTGTCTGGCAATGAGGTTGGGGAGGTGAGGGTAGGGTGTTGAGGTGCGTGTGTGGGAGAGTCTGTGTAAGAGTGATGAGGGAGGTTGGGTGGGGTTGGTAGAGGGGAGTGAAGGGTATATGTCAGGGTAGTTAAGTGTGAGAGAAAAGAGTGAGGGTATAGAAATGGAATGGGGCTTCGTCAAATGGGGTGAGAAAACAAAGAGGTGTAGTTCAGGTAGAATGACAAGGTGCAAGGTAGGTAGGAAGCGGTGCGGAGGGATTCATTTGCATCACTTCTTGCTAACTGATCTACTTTTTTCTTCTTGCGTGTCCTTTTTTTGTGATTTTGAAGGAGTGAGTTAATGTTGGTATTGACGTATAACGATTTCAGATCTTATTATGTGTAGTGGTCTTTTTTTTCTTCTTCTTTCGTGTCCTTTTTCTTTTTCTTTTGTGATTTTGAAGGAATTAATGAGTGTAGGTATTGGTGTATAGAGATTTCAGGTGTTATAATGCGTAACACTGCCGAGCTATGATAATTTCTTCACACATCGTTGATATTTCTCTACATGACTACTAACTGTATGCGAGAATAATGGAAGACTTAGCGATATAGACTTGTTTTCCTTGATCAACGATAAGATCTCGGGTCCACCTGTTTTTTGTTGTTGTTATAAATAGCTATCTATAAATACATATATACATATAATATCTATTTTCTATAGTTTTCGTTCTAACTTTGTATATACTATGTGCAACACTAACGTTATATTTTTGTATGGATACAGGAGCATGAAAAAGTGCATCATTAGTAAGTTTATACTTATAAATGAGCGATTTCATATTCCTTGTTTTGTTGTAATGTCTGGGATCATCAAAACCCTATAGTTATCCTCATAGAAAAATAATAAAATCCATTTTGTTTACGATAAAGTTAATGATCAGTGGTAATGAAAGACACATGAGAATAATGATCAACGTTAATTAATCAAAATACGCCAATATACGCCTTGACTCTTCAATTTGATTCACTTGGATCGAAGCCTCATAAATCCTCATCAAAGAAATGGACGAAATCTGATAAGCCCTGCCGTGTCTTCCTGAGGGTGAAGTCCGAAAGTCCAGAGTGGATTCCAGAGCCGCGTGAGTCCTGCCGAGCCCCAGACTGGCCGGCGGAGCACAAATCCCGCGAGATAAATGGCCCGAAACCTATCATCAGGAGGCTTCAGAAATCTGTGAGCAGGCGAGGGTGTCATGATCCTGGCTGGGACGAACAAGGGGCCATCACATCACAATTTTGAGCCTTAATTTGCGTCGCTTATAATGTTCTTATGAGCACGGCGATGGAAGGGAGGTAGGGAGGAAGAGGGGAGTGGTGTGTGTGTGTGTGTGTGTGTGTGTGTGTGTGTGTGTGCGTGTGCGTGTGTGTGTGTGTGTGTATTAATCTAGTTGTATTCATCTAGTTGTATTTTACAAGGCCAGAGCAACGCTCGTATGGCCCCGTCTCCATATCAACATTTATTTTTCTCATTCATCCTTAGTATTGGCCGAAGCCACCACCCCGGGAGGCGGGTCACAAACCCCCGGCTAACACCCGGTACCCATTCACTGCTGGGTGGACAGGGGCTCGGGTTTTAAGAAGACCGCCCGTCTGTCTTCGCTCCGCCCGGGGATCGAACCCGGGACTTCTCGGTTGTGAGCCGAGCGTGCTAACCCTTACACTATGGAGTTCCCTGTAATTATGAGTGTGTGTGTGTGTGTGTGTGTGTGTGTGTGTGTGTGTGTGTGTGTGTGTGTGTGTGTGTGTGTGTGTGTGTGTGTGTGTGTGTGTGTGTGTGTGTGTGTGTGTGTGTGTGCGTCGCTGAGTGTGGTTAATGTTTTCGATATTATCAAACTATGATCAAATATTCTTTTTATATATGATTTCATTTTCATGACTTATATTGACTCACTGTTCATGTGTAGGTGAAGGCATGTCATAACTTCCCAGTCATTCTGTTCATAAATGTAAGATTCGTTCAACATTTTTCGGGGGATTTTCCAAAATATCTGACATTCCTTCTATCAATCAATTTTTAGCCTTTCATTTAACTCTGCCCAAAAGGTGTATTAGTCTTTTACGCCTAACTCTGTATCCAATATGAATTAATCAGTCAGTCAAATCAGGCACTTATTTAGTCTTTTGAACCTGATTATTCATTTTAAATAAGAAAAGTTGTTAGGAAAACGAAGCTTGTCTCTATACCGTCATCAGGGAGACCATGAACGCCAGGAGACACACCAAGGTAGAGGACATGTAGGGAAAGAGAGAGAGAGAGAGAGAGAGAGAGAGAGAGAGAGAGAGAGAGAGAGAGAGAGAGAGAGAGAGAGAGAGAGAGAGAGAGAGAGAGAGAGAGAGAGAGAGAGAGAGAGAGAGAGAGAGAGAGAGAGAGAGAGAGAGAGAGAATAACACTGACACGAAAATACGAGTAAATAGATAGATGAGAATGAGTCAAACCCGATTTTGCCGTCTGGAAAGTCCGAAATCGCTGGGAGTCTATTTTTTTCCACCTACAAGAAACACTTCACGTCCATAACTTGTCCTCAAAGTCTTGCCGTAAAATTCCAGCAAGTCGTGAGGTTTCTTTTCCCGTCGATGAGAGGCTTCCCGAAATGCCCTCGAAATTACGTGAGACTCTTGGCAAATATGTGGGGAAGACTTTTTTTTTTTTCTATTCAACCGAAAGATGAGGAAGAAAAATGTTCATAAGTTTTGTAATTTTCAATATTGAGAAATTGGAGTTTCGGGGAAGTTTGAAGTTGAGGTGTGTGTGTGGGTGGTTGAGGGATGGCTGTGATGAAGGGCTGATGAGTAGATGACGTAATTGTATTGATAATGATGCAGGTGATGATAAGGGGTTGTATATTTTTGGTGATGAGTGGTATCGTTGTTGTTGATGATGGTGGTGATGATAATACACGTAGAAGGTGGCTGTGATGATAGCTGGTGATGGCAGTAATAATGAAGTGATGGATGGTGAAGGATGGGTCGTGGTGGCGATGGTGGTGATGATTATGATGGTGATTGTGGTGGTGGTAATGAGTGAGTTTTTGTGTTGCTGTCCTTAATGTTGCTGCCGATTATGGTGGTGGTGCTGGTAGTGATGATAATGATGGGGATATTAATGGTGGTTATGGTGGCTATGATGGTGGTAATACAGTAGTGTGGTTGCGAGTGATGTTTTGGCTCTGATACAGATAATATATAATGGAAATTCAAATACGAATATAACTACAATACACAAATATATTATTATCTTAATAGTAACACAAATATAACCAGAACCATCAATACTAGCACTAAAAGCACTATCATCTCTCCCGTTACCACCACCACCACCAACACCTTCATCATCATCATCGTCATCATCATAATCATCGTGCAGATCCTCGTCACCCTTTTTAGCGCCGTGTTTCCCCTCACGCTCACCAGCTCGCCCTCTGCCCTTGCCGAGGTCAAGGGTCACGCAGAGGCCCCGTGAACCCTCCCTCACCTGGCGCTCCTCGGCAGGTGAACCTCAGGTGGTCAAGACGCAGCTCGAAACTCCCAAAACGGCCTGAACGTGACGGATATTTGGCCGAAACGTGATCTTGTTGTGAGAAGAGCCGCCGCAGGGTGTTGTGGCGGCGAGAACACGTCTGTCGGTAGGTCGTTACATCGAGGAACTTCATTACACGCTAACAGGATGAAGCAAGGGTTGAAACACAAAGATATGGGATGGATAAAGCGGGAATGATGAAGCAGAGGTTGAAATACGAAGTTATAGCCGTGATAAAGAAGAAAATTGTAACCTGCAATCGTCATGTATGCCCCAAAAATTGCTTATAGTAAACGTCAGAAGCAAAGGTAAAGAAGAGGTTGAAATGCGAAGATATGGGAGTGATAAAGCAATAAATTGTAACTTGCTATCATTATGTATGCCCCAAAGCTGCCTATATTGAACTGACGTAGCAAGGAACGAAGATATGAAGGTGATAAAGTGGGAAATTGTAACTTGTAATCGTCATGTATGCCCCCAAATACTGCCTATAGTGAACTGCAGTAGCAAGGAACGATTTCATGGGATGCTTGTTGGATAAAGAAAGGAGTACAGATCCACATGAGAGGAGACAGCGAAAAATGTAAACAATAACAGAAAATCACCGCTGTGCACGAGAAGATTGCATGTAATATATTGGGAATTAACCTCCACATCGGGTGTTCACTGTTCATGCGATGGGTAAAAAACGGTAACGTGTGTGGCATAACGTAAAATAAAGACGAGGGAAAAAAAGTAGTAATAAAAGCTAGGCACACACAAGAGCATGCTATTACAATGAAGGAATAGACGGCACATCGTGGGAGCGAGTACTTTAGAAGGGAAGGAGAGGCTTCTTGGAGGCTTCGTGGTGTCAGAGGCTCATCGATCAGGAGCCCAACGAAGCCCCGAACAAAGGGAAGGGCTCGTGGGGCCACACAATTCAACACGTGAGTTTAATATGGAACATCACGCAGCAGGTGGGAGAAAGTCCACCTGATGGGAAAGGTGGAGCGGTGGAGGGAGGAAGGCAGGGACGGAGAAGAAGAAGGTCGATAAAGAACGGTAAGGATGAAAAATGGAAATGGAGAAAGAACACATTGCAGACAGTAGTTAAAAAAATCTAAATTCTTTTTTCTTCAGAGCGATATATGGTTTGAAATACTACGTGTAAGGTGTGAACGAGAAATGTTGCGGCTTGTATAGGATGTAGAATTATGACTGAACTTATAGGTGTACAACTTACTACGTGCCGTCAACTCATTTTTGTCCGAATTTAAACCCAGGCAATAGTAATAGGAGGAATGATTATATCTTTTCAGAGAACAGAATATGGCCAATGAGTACTGCGAGTATTCGGTTTTACTTGATCAAAAAGAAAAACTAAATATATTTATAAATCAAATTTCATCAATGCTAGATAATGCTGTTGATCATGTGTCCTTTGCGACGTGGCGGCTACAATTCAACAATGGAGACTGTCATGCAGGGGCCAGGTGCAGTGTAATGTAATGTAATGTATCCATCCATCTAGGCAACACCATGATACAGGGGCTCCTTATGATTCTTTAATAAATACTTTTCTAGGGTTGTATTCTTTCTGGTTGATATTTCGAGAGCCAATTTAGAATTTGCTTTAACTAGTCGAGAAATTCTGGTGAAATGCAAAACTAGTCCATCTGCCACCAGTATATCATCATTCTAGAATATTTAGTTTGAAACTCCTCTTTTATTGTATTTCAGCATTCGTAAACTGTTACACCTGCAAACAAAACAAATATGGAAGGTAGATATGATATGTTTCTCTCTCTCTCTCTCTCTCTCTCTCTCTCTCTCTCTCTCTCTCTCTCTCTCTCTCTCTCTCTCTCTCTCTCTCTCTCTCTCTCTCTCTCTCTCTCTCTCTCTCTCTCTCTCTCTCTCTCTCTCTCTCTCTCTCTGTTAACACACACACACACACACACACACTCACACTCACACACACACACACACACACACACACACACACACACACACACCACACACACACACACACACACACACAGCACAACTGCACAACTGGAAGCGTATGTTCGTACTTCTGTTATTACCTTTGTAGTACAGTTAAATATTCTCGATGTTTTTTTTTCCGAGGAGACTCTTACCGCACACAATGCAGACACACTTACGGGCTTGCTTTCACTCTTGATTAACATGGCAGCAATGCACGTCGGGGCCTTTCGCTCCTTACTTACACAGGCTTCCATGTCTACTGTGTCTTAGCCTCGTGTCTTTGTTTGGGTATCTGGGAAGGTCCGCCCTGCCTGCTCCGTCCAGTAGTTCAAAGTTTCCAGACGTTTATAAGTCTTGCATCATAAAAAAGATATGTTTAAGTAGAGGATTCATTGACCAGCCCTCAGTTGCCTTATGGAGGTAAAGGTTCATTATCATTTTTAGTTAGCATCGAGCGTCTAATTTGTTTTACACATATTGGAGGAATAATTATTATCTCTCGTGATATTCCTCTTATGTTGAGTGCTGAGAAGATAGGTGGGTGTGTCAGGGCGAATTGGCGATATGTGTTCAATTAGATGTGCAAATTCACGGCACATACATCAAGGGTTGCAAAGTGTTCGATTATACATACAGTTTAATGTTTTCATGAAATCTGTAAGTTTTTAATGTGACTGTCTTCATATTATTTACTTCATCTTCCTATTTTTTGCACATTTCAACTTGGTCGTATTACAGCTATTTGCCAGCTCAGTAAATATGCTGATAAGGAATGCAGGATACAGAATACATCGACTGTAATTTCCTTCACATTTAGATAAGTATCATATTATCCTTACTGTTCAGTGTAATGAAAACTCTAAGGTGGCTGGTCAGGAATGCAGCGGGGGACCTGTTATTGCCGCAACTGTGAACTGTGAACTGAAGCAAAACAAAAAAGTGTTGTTGAACGCTACCAGAAGGCTTGTGACGTAACTATCGACACAAGTTATTTGGGTTCATTTGACCTTGATAGCCACTCGCTGTTAGTCGTATGTCGTTGTATTGAATGTTATATAAGAGTATTACATTTTCTTTGTGATTCTATGTAGTTGTATCATTTATTCTCTGTTGTGCGGCTTATGGACAGGCTTTGGTGATTCGATAAACTGAAAAGTCAAGGATCAACATTATGTATCTCTGGTCCATAAATAATCTGGATGTACTAAATATTCTACATAATCATATCCTAACAAGTAACCTGATTATACGATGAGATTAGTGAGCGGTTTTATTCACTCTACCCCTGTTTCTGTCTCTCTCTCTCTCTCTCTCTCTCTCTCTCTCTCTCTCTCTCTCTCTCTCTCTCTCTCTCTCTCTCTCTCTCTCTCTCTCTCTCTCTCTCTCTCTCTCTCTCTCTCTCTCTCTCTCTCTCTCTCTCTCTCTCTCTCTCTCTCTCTCTCTCACACACACACACACGCACACTAGGAATAGTACACTCATATAATACACGCTATCATAAGGAACATGCACACACTTAAATTCGCAACACTTCCCATTAAAGGTAAACAGAACCTCGCCAGGCGCTGCTTGCAATTTCGTCGAGACCAGGAACGTGTCTTCTCTCTCTGATCATGAATTACTGAGTGCTATCAACCAATGCATTTATATCTAGGATTCTTATGCGCTGCCTGTTTTCTTTCTCTCTACCTACCTTTAATATTAGTTGTTACATATTGCATTAATAGATACTGTGTTTCTTAGTCTTGATAATTATTAACTGTTCTACGTATTAAAGAGACATATTTCATAACCTTTTTTTCCTCCTCCTCCTCCTCCTCCTCCTCCTCCTCCTCCTCCTCCTCCTCCTCCTCCTCCTCCTCCTCCTCCTCCTCCTCCTCCTCCTCCTCCTCCTCCTCCTCCTCCTCCTCCTCCTCCTCCTCTTCTTCATTTTATGCCATGGAGCTAACACAAATTCACCCACACGTTTAGTCAAGTACAGACCATCTCACTCTTACTCTATTTATAAATAATTTTCTCTATTACTCACTTACTTTTTTTGGGTATGTGTTGCATGAACCCATTAATTCCTTGGTGATTCTTATGAGCAGAGACACGTAGAAGAAACATATAAGAAACAAAAAGAAATATCGGTAAATACCTGTTTCCTATGACTCTCTCAAAGCAGTACGAGCTTCGCCTCTCGTTGACTGTGACCACCAGCATCAGGCGTAGACCAACACTCTGATAGGCCCAGAGGGAAGAAATATTAACGTGTAAGAGGCAGGTACTCGCTACGATAAGGCCATGACACACTGGGAAGCAACTCTCCCCCTCGCCAGCTTATTACAGTGTTAAGGACTTGGCTAACTTCACACACTCAGTTCGAAATCAATTGCTGCAGACTCTCTAGGCAGTCTCAACCCCCGACTGGCGAGGTAATGGCCAATCTTCTGTATTTGGAGGTCGCTGGGACGTGTGTGGTGAGGCAAGAGATGCTTGTCTAGGAGTGCTTTGCCTACCTCTATTGACGTGTTCAGCCGCGAATTACGAACTTGGGAGTGACACTATACTTCAGGTTAGACCCACTTCCCTGCAGCCATCTCGAAAATTTCTGACCTCAACGTTGATATTAAGTGTTCCTGGTAGTTTCGACGACAAGCTACAAGAGGTCACCCTTCACCAAGGTCACTCAAGAAGGAGGTGGTCAGAAGTAAAGGGAGCAAAAAGATTTAGCACGTTTTTTTCCTTTTTTTTTTGTTATCCTGTAATTTAAAGACTTGTTATGGTCTCCTCTGCGTCGTGTTACAGGTTGGGTGTTATCTCTGGCTGAGCTGTGTTGCGTGAGGGAGCGAGAACGTCCGGGTTGTGTTGCCTGTGTTGCCTTGGGCTGTCTTGGGTTGCCTTGGGCTGCCTTGTAGCTCTACGGTGGCCTGTGTTGCTTGGCCGTGTGACGCTGTAAATGTCATCGGTCTTCGCCAGGGGTGTTGGTGCTTCGAGTGTCGGGCTGACCATTCGTAAGGGTGATGCAGGGGTCTTGAAGTCAGACTGGTTTTTGTGGCTCGAAGAACACGGTCAGGTGGAGGAACTATGAGGTGTGTGTGTGTGTGTGTGTGTGTGTGTGTGTGTGTGTGTCTGTGTCTGTGTCTGTGTGTGTGTGTGTGTGTGTGTGTGTGTGTGTGTAACTCAGCTACGTAATGTGGCAAAGAAATAAACAAAAATTACAACCCGGATGTCGTTTCTATTGCGTATTTACACGAGCAAAAATATAACGTTAAATTGTTGACTCATAATGCAACGGATCATACAAAGTGTAAATTAAAGGTAGTCATCTTGTTTTCAACTAAGAAGATAAGAAAAAACAAATCATGATAGTATTGCAGTTTACAAAATTCATGTCCACCAAATACCCGATAACTTGCAATCAAATCATCACACAGCCTTGAACCCTTGCTCGTAGTGGAGGTGCAAGGCTGCTTCCGTGAGCCACAAGAAGCCTCAACTCCAGATCACTTGCTCAACGTTAACTAAGTACTTGGGAGGCACGCGTAACCTTAACCTCGCGCCAAAGGTTCGTGCCTCGCCTCCAGCTGGTGAGTTGTGCGCCTGTGTCACTCGCACCGTATTCCTTCCGTTTGCTTGCTGATTGGGTTACCGTTTATTATTATTTACTCAACAAATAGTAAATCTCAAAATCGTTCGGTCCATCAATCCTGCTTTCCTTCTCCTCTTCCTCCTTCTCATTATGTAAAGGAGTTCATTAGCAGCCATTTTGTGGTGTTTTGCTTAGAAGGGAAATTTGACCATGGACAGAAGCACGTTAGAGACCTCGCTCTGTCATGGTTTTGTTCCTTGGAAATGTGTCAAGTTTTGTTGCGTGAAAATTTGTACGGAATCTAATAGATCTTTATGTGCCTATCGTGTGTGTGTGTGTGTGTGTGTGTGTGTGTGTGTGTGTGTGTGTGTGTGTGTGTGTGTTTGTGTGTGTGTGTGTGTGTGTGTGTGTGTGTGTGTGTGTGTGTGTGTGTGTGTGTGTGTGTGTGTGTGTGTGTGTGTGTGTGTGTGTGTGTGTGTGTGTGTGTGTGTGTGTGTGTGTGTGTGTGTGATGCCATATGTGTTCTTCTATCATAGCATAATGTTCGCCCTCGGTCTCGCAGTCGTCCTCGAGGACGGGTCAGTACTTGCCCTCAGTCTCCTGTTCCTCCTCCACATAGGCGGGGGAGTTCTTGTTTGCGGTGCACATCTTCTCTCCCCCAAGCTAGACGCCGAGGGAGCCTCCATCACACTGCTCTGGGGTTCCCTGGGTGCACCGCCTCACAGCCCGTCTCCTGCCCAGGACCGTCGTCTGCCGGGCAGGAGTTGTCCACCTTTGCCTCGCCGTCCACCTGCCGGGGAGCGCCGCCCTTCATGGTGTTGGGCGCCGCCATCACCGAGGCGCCTACCATTACAGAACACCGCCGTGAAGGGCTGTCTTGGTTCTGCGGCGTCTTCCAGCCTGCCGCCCCCAAGGCTGAGGGCGGTCCTCTCAAGAAGAGGACCGCGCTGCCCCCAACTCTTATCAGCCTCAAACCCTGCAGAAGGTCGGCGAGGGTCATTTCTTAGATCAAAACGGGGCTGCCGTCCGCCAGGCAGGTCACCCTGACGGGGGTGCTCCCGTCCTTCCTGCGTCCCACCTTCACCACGGCCGCCTGGGCTGAGGTGTTCCGCGCCGCGCCCTCGTGAGGGGAGACACACTGCCAGGCCTCACGGGGGAAGGTGAAGGAGGCGATCACCCGCCTCTCACCCCAGCACCACCACGAGCGCCTCTCGTAGGACATCGTAACGGCTTCCACGGCGCCGCTGCCGCCCTGCACCGCCAGCCTTGTGGTAACGTTCAGACATGGACAAAAAATCCTCAAAAGTGTTGGTTTGTTTGCTGTATCATTAGTCATGCACCGACAGATTATCACACCTCATTACCTTTCCCGATAGTTCTTACCTCCGCGGCGCCATCATACACCTGTGCTCTTGATAACCCTCCTGTCACTTGGCATCAAGATATTATTTGTGTTCTTACTGATATCGCCTTCATGTTGTTATTAGTGTGATATTAGTATTAATGTATTTTTAGTATAGTAGTAGTGGTCGTAGTAGTAGTAGTAGTACTATAACATTAGTAGTTGTTGTTATAGTAGTGGCATTAATGATACTAATTGTATTACTAGAATCAGCAATTGGAGGGTATTACACACCGTAATTGAATTTGCCAAAGTATATGTAATATTAAAGGATATAACATTTGATAATATTTTCGAAAAGCTTTCAATCCTCCATAACTCTTGTGTAATAATGATGATGCGAGATTGATATATGAATTCTGCTCAGGGAACACACTGAGAACCTGTAATAGAGCCAGTCTCGGGCAGCGGCGAGGGGGTCGGGTCACACCCCAAAATATATACAGGGAGAGCGAGCGGGCGAGCCGTCACGAAGATCAGACGAGATACGCATGACCGCCAGAGTCTAATAAGTTCCTCCCAAGTCCACTTTACCTCACTCTAAATAGCCGCAGGATATTATTTAATCATCGTGAATCCTTCAACACCAGTTAGTCCAGCCTCTAAACTCCCCCGCCGAATGTTTCCCTCACCAAGACAAAATTCCCTTTGTTATAAACAGGCTTGGGCGTCGTGCAGGGGAGAGGCTTGAAGGCGGTCGGGACGCCGGCTGATTGAATAGTGTCCACTTTCCGCGTGCTGGTGTGGAAGGCGGCGGAGAGGGTGTGTGGTGATGTGGCGGATGGCGGGGATGGTGTTGTTGAGAGAGAGAGAGAGAGAGAGGGGAGAGAGAGAGAGAGAGAAGAGAGAGAGAGAGAGAGAGAGAGAGAGAGAGAGAGAGAGAGAGAGAGAGAGAGAGAGAGAGAGAGAGAGAGAGAGAGAGAAGAGAGAGAGAGAGAGAGAGAGAGAGAGAGAGAGAGAGAGAGAGAGAGAGAGAGAGAGACTATATATTTAGTCGTGTAGAAAAATTACATTGACGTGCTTCGCTAAGATATGGACAATGTTTTACAAGTGAGAAAAAATACGTTCACTCATGCCATTCACACACACACACACACACATATACAACACACACACACACACACACACACACACACACACACACACACACACACACACACACACACACACACACACACACACACACACATACACACACACACACACACACACACACACACACACACACACACACACACACACACACACACACACACACACACACACACACACACACACACACACACACACACACACACACACACACACACACACACACACACACACACACACACACACACACATCACATCACATCACATATTAATGCCTAAACAATATCACATGGCAGTCAACAAGGAGAATAATTGTGTAGGACAAATGCTGATGAAGAAATCTACGCTATCAGCCCATTGCAAGTCGCGTCTCCCTTCCCCCACACCCCACCACGTGTCCCACCTACGGTCTCTCGTCCACCTTGAATGGGAACTCTCGACGAAATTTTTTTTTTTATCTGAATATTAAAATTTGAACTGAATAAACAAAAAAATGCCTCAGCGTCTTCTGCAAGTTCTTCTTTCTTGTATATTTCCCACTATTGCTGGTTATTGGTTATGTCCTCTTTGCTCTGAACATAAAATTAATTCATAACAGTTGCAAAGAATCCAGAGAGAGGGAGAGGAAAAAAATGAGAGCGCGAGGGGGAAAATGAGACAAAAAGACTCAAAAGACTTTCTTTTTTTCACTTCGAAATTCTGTGGACTTAAATTTAGATGCAAGATTATTAGCAGTAATTAAATATGATAATGCATAGAAAACTGGTAAATACTCTCATTTGATTACAGAATAAGAAGAAATGAAAAAATGGAGTTAAGATAAATGAAAAAGTATTGATTGTGTGTGTTTGTGTGTTTGTGAGAGAGAGAGAGAGAGAGAGAGAGAGAGAGAGAGAGAGAGAGAGAGAGAGAGAGAGAGAGAGAGAGAGAGAGAGAGAGAGAGAGAGAGAGAGAGAGAGAGAGAGAGAGAGAGAGAAAGAGAAAGAGAAAGAGAAAGAGAGAGAGAGAGAGACACACACACACACACACACACACACACACACACACACAAGAGAAAACAGAGGAGGCAGGGGCAGGTGAGGCAGAGCGGGGCAGGTCCGGGCTGTGAGGGTGACGTATCAGCGTGTTATCACAGGTGTATCGCGCGGTGCATCTCTGGTGATCGTGCCTTAACTGATATCATCGGTCTCACCTTGCATTCCCCCCGCCACATAGCGATGACACTGCACGCTCACCACTCACTCCGCCGAGCCAATGCCGATTTTATTCCCCAACAACATAGATCCTAAATTTACCCAAAGGTCTTGAGGCGCGAGATACCTGATCGCAATTCTCCTTCCAGCAATTGCTTGAAAACAGGAACCTCTTTTCTTTTTTCTTCCTCTTCTACATCAGGTTTTCTTTTTTTCTTCCTCTTCTACACAAGGCTTTCTATTTTTTTCCCTCTTCTACACCAGGTTTTCTTATTTTCTTCCTTTTCCACAGTGTTTTCCCGAGACATTAGTGATGATGTGGATCAGAGTTTATTTTCCTGTAGCTACAAAGGTCTCACGTCACATTCTCCGCCCATCCCCGTATACATGCTGTGAGGGGCGTAGAAGGGCTCACCGTCACTGGTAATGGGTGGGTACGGTGGGTCACAATGGGTGGGTACGGTGGGTCACAATGGGTGGGTACGGTGGGTCACAATGGGTGGGTACGGTAGGTCACAATGGGTGGGTACGGTGGGTCACAATGGGTGGGTACGGTGGGTCACAATGGGTGGGTACGGTGGGTCACAATGGGTGGGTACGGTGGGTCACAATGGGTGGGTACGGTGGGTCACAATGGATGGGTACGGTGGGTCACAATGGGTGGGTACGGTGGCTCACAATGGGTGGGTACGGTGGGTCACAATGGGTGGGTACGGTGGGTCACAATGGGTGGGTACGGTGGGTCACAATGGGTGGGTACGGTGGGTCACAATGGGTGGGTACGGTGGGTCACAATGGATGAGTACGGTGGGTCACAATGGGTGGGTACGGTGGGTCACAATGGGTGGGTACGGTGGGTCACAATGGGTGGGTATGGTGGGTCACAATGGGTGGGTACGGTGGGTCACAATGGGTGGGTACGGTGGGTCACAATGGGTGGGTACGGTGGGTCACAATGGGTGGGTACGGTGGGTCACAATGGGTGGGTACGGTGGGTCACAATGGGTGGGTACGAAACGAGAGCGAAACTTACCTCAGTCCCGTTGCGAAATGAATGACCACGAGGAGCTTTCTACCCTTTCCTTGAGTTATGTATTTTTCTTATTCTATAACTTTATTTTTCTTATTCCTCTATGCACGTGAGAGAAGGAAGGTAGACACGGCATCCAGTTTTTGAGACTAAATTTATATATAGGTGTTAGTTGCCCCTAAGACCTATACCTGGCTTCTGTATTCTTCTGTACTATAAGCCTTCCATCGCTCCTTCTTGGTGTTACTGTAGTGTGGGGACAGAGAAGGATGGCCTGGATATCATATGACTATATATCTCAATACAGTGTTATTCAAGAAGGAGAAGAAAGGTCCCAAACATCTTGCTATAGGATATTCAAGAGAGGTTTTTTTTTTCCATGCATGTTATGATGAAGAGTGAGCCATTGCATGATATTTCACTCGCGAAAATAAATCAGGTATAAATGAGAGGCAAAAGGAGGTGTATGAGAGACGGATAACGCAACTATACAGAAATACCTACATGTAAAGATGGTAAAGTATATACATAGGATGAACACATAGATCAGGAACCACGTATATACAGATAGAAGAACACACATGATGATAGTATATATAGCATCAGGCGCGGTATTTAAGTATGTACAGTACTATATATAATCATGTGCCTGTAAATCTAGACAAACACATGCAGATGGAATAGCACGTACTGCACACAGGGGAACGCACCCAAGATAGAAAGGAGACGAATACACAGGAGGCAAAGATACTTACCTACACACTGATGGATACGACACATAGAGTAAGGTACACACATAGGGAGATACATACATATGACCTACTTACAGAAGGTAGAGCTATGTGCATACTTACATAGAGGGAGACGCAGCAGTGAGGTCTTGTAGGAGATGTAGGAGGCTTGAGATCACGTAGATTGGTGCTCTTAATCACCTCGCATATTATGTAGTGTCAAGAAGTATAAGACGAACACGCTGCACGAATGAGGTTGCTGGTACGTACCTAAAATGGTTATAAATATTCATTCACCACTACAGGTATATAAGAACATGAGAACATAAGAAAATAAGGAAGCTACAAGAGGCCGCGAGACCTACACGAGGTAGTTCCTGTAAATGCGCTCAGAATATGTATACAAAACTCAGAATTTAAAGTGAGAGTATTTTACTATCATGAGTATTGTAATGCCATATAAATACGTGTTATCAAATGTGTAGGTTAATAATACCCCGTGATTTGTTTGCTTTGTAATGTGACAAGCATTGCGTCTTTGCCGTTATCGTCAGCCGTCTCTTGACACTCGCCTCCTGCATCATGGTGGCACACGAGACGACGGGTCATCCTTACACGCCAAGGGACTGCCTGAGACTAAGAGGATAGATCAGGGATAGCTCAGGCTCAGGAGGAAAGGCTGGAGGATAGAAGAAGGGTGTAGCAGCCGAGGGAGATAAGGCAGGACTGAAGCTGGGATAATGCAAGGTGTAATAGTCTGGCTTCATTATCCTCTTAAACGAACATCAGTTAACCTTATCAGATAATGGGAAGCACTTCTCACTGTACGTAAATAAAAAAAATTATTATATTTTATTTGAACATATACATACAATTGCTTAGGCGTTACCATACTACTTTTTTCATATTTACATAAAGAGAGAGATTGTGTGTGTGTGTGTGTGTGTGTGTGTGTGTGTGTGTGTGTGTGTGTGTGTGTGTGTGTGTGTGTGTGAGTGTGTGTGTGTGTGTGTGTGTGTGGTGTGAGTGTGTGAGTGTGTGAGTGTGGGAGTCACTATGACGTGTCCCTCTATCTCTCTCTCTTTCTCTCTCTCTCTCTCTTTTTTTCTCTCTCTCTCTCTCTCTCTCTCTCTCTCTCTCTCTCTCTCTCTCTCTCTCTCTCTCTCTCTCTCTCTCTCTCTCTCTCTCTCTCTTTCCTTTCTCCAGTCCCCACTCCTCCTCCTCCTCCTCTTCCTCCTCCCCATCCTCCTCCTCCTACTCTCCCACCACGGACTCATTAGCTTCTTTTTGCTATTCAACAAATGATGTTTACTTCTCTCTCAAAGTGACCCAGTAAAGATCTTGGTGTCATAATTTCCGGTGACCTAAAACAAGAGCAACAATGTACGAATGAGGTTGTAATTATTAATAGATTGATTAAGTGATTCATGGGCAGAACATTCAAATATAAGGCCGATATACAGTCATCCGGACCCTGTAAAAAATATATTCGTTTCACATTACATTGCATCACTCGCACGCCTCATCACCTTACTATGGATATGCTATGTTTCAGTCTTTATAGTTTCCTTTAATTTACTTGCATTGTGATTGTTTATTTTTTATTTGTTTATTTATCTTTTTTTTCACCTCAATATTTCATCCTTCATTCACGGCTTCAGTAACTGTCACAATTTTTTCAGGGTTTTGTTTCTATATAGACTATAGTAGGTTTTCTTCCCCCTTCCCTTTCTCCTCTCCCTCTTTCCCTAGACGTCACTTTTCTCCCTCACTTTTACACTCGCTCTCAATTTCTTCCACCATTCCGTGACAGTTTACTACTATTTCTTTGACAGGTAATAGCCCCTCTCTCCTCTCTCTCTCTCCTCTCTCCTCTCTCTCTCTCTCTTCTCTCTTCTCCTCTCTCTCTCTTCTCTCTCTCTCTCTCGCAGTTTCCTTTCTCCTCTCTCTCTCTCTCTCTCTCTCCTCTCTCTCTCTCTCTCTCTCTCTCTCTCTCTCTCTCTCTCTCTCTCTCTCTTCTCTCTCTCTCTCTCTCCTCTTCTCTCTCTCTCTCTCCTCTCTCTCCTCTCTCTCTCTCCTCTCTCTCTCTCTCCTCTCTCTCTCTCTCTCTCTCTCTCTCTCCTCTCTCTCTCTTCTCTCTCTCTCTCTCTCTCTCTCTCTCTCTCTCTCTCTCATATACTATAGGTCGTGAAGGTATATCATCACACAATAGACATATATCCACTATTCTATGTATACTTGACGGAAAACTTTCACTTGCATTATGGTGGAGTTTAAAATGTGTACCGACGTCAAGCCAGGTTCAAGGGAGTTAAGGGAATTGAGATTAACCCCTTCACGCCTTTGCTATAAAAAATCGTATGTTTTAGAGCCATAAAATTACGAAAAGTAACTGAATATACCAAATTAGCTAGTGGACAAGGATACTAAACAGGTCATATCTGTAAATATTGCTTATATTCACTAAAAATCATCTAATGCTACCCAAATTACAATGGAAATTACGTTCTGGGCCTCAAGGGGTTAAATACGAGAGACAAAGAACGAGCGCTTTATTTTTTGAAGAGAGGGAGTGAGGGATGGAGAGAAATTTGACGTACGTATTTTCAGTTTTCAGGAACTTCCCTCTTTTATATGTCTATGTAAATACCAAACTTCAAGGTACGTTCTTATACAGATTGGAGATTATAATAAAAAAAAAAGTCAAGGCCTTTTTTTTTTTTTTTACAGATTTGAAAGTTAAAGAAAATCGGATGTTATAAGACACATATTTTTTTATATATTTTTTTAATTTTTTTTATATAGGTAGATAGGACCCCAACATCAATCCCTCATACAGTGTCTCAAAAATACATGGGTTTTTGACATAGACCAGTTTCCAAGTGGTGAGAGCCTCGTCAACCAGAGCCTGAACACAAATTTGAGAATGTTTTGGTAAAGAGAATCAATCCATAGATGTTAATATAGTTTTTTTTCTGATATTTTCTCAATTATAGTCTACTTTCTACTTTCTCCTTCCGGATTCATAAAAACTCAACAGTGTAAGGAAATTCGAGGAGGAAGGAAAATTACGTATACATAACTTTCAATACTGACTGATATTTGATGCCATGACAAGGGAATACTACGGTTCTTTTAAATTTCACCTGTATTTGATCATAGTTAACCATATCATCAAGTAAACATAGGCATAATTTTAAGCATAAGACATTAAGATAGAATAGGATGTTTGCCTCGTTAAAAAAAAAATAGACAATAGATATTCATAAGCGTCACCAATCGAAATGTAAAAGAACCATAGTATTCGCTTGTCCTGGCATCAAATGTCAGTCAGTAAGTAGCAAGGGGTCAGGATTTTTCACCTCATTAAAAAAAATAGACTGTAGTGTCAATTGCAGGTTGTATGTAGTGTGTATCACTTAAAGAATTAGGACAGTGAAGAGGCCAAAGACTACTGTATACTGGGCTTGCTACTAATTTTGGGCTATTTCCAGTGGAGGCCAGTTGTGCGATTCCTGACATTTTCGAACATCCCTCCCATTTCCCTTCCTATGGTTTATCAGTATAAATGATATACCGTTATCTTCGTAAATGTTTGCTCTATAATATTATCAAATAAAAAACTGTAAAATACACTAAAGAAATGCCATTATGAGAGAGTGAAGAAATATGCATGAACTTAAACTCTTCGCCATTTAATATTTTGCGAGAAAACATTTTACATGCAACATATCAATATAAGTGGAATTTTATTAGCTTTCCATTGATATATTTCGTTTTCTGATAAATGAATTAGAACCATACATAAATTAGCGTTAACTAAATAAATAACCATCAATCGGGAAAATTACCCGATTGATGATGTTATTTATTTAGATAATGCTAATACACGTTAGGCACCTGGCCGGCCTGCTGCTGCTGCAGGCGGGGCATCTGGCCGGCCGGCCTGCAGCAGCAGCAGGCCGGCCTGGGGCCCCGCCTGCAGCAGCAGCAGGCCGGCCTGGGGCCCCGCCTGCAGCAGCAGCAGGCCGGCCTGGGGCCCCGCCTGCAGCAGCAGCAGCAGGCCGGCCTGGGGCCCCGCCTGCAGCAGCAGCAGGCCGGCCTGGGGCCCCGTCTGTAGCAGCAGCAGGCCGGCCAGGGACCCCGCCTGCAGCAGCAACAGCAGGCCGGCCTGTGGCCCCGTCTGTAGCAGCAGCAGGCCGGCCAGGGACCCCGCCTGCAGCAGCAGCAGCAGGCCGGCCTAGGGCCCCGCCTGCAGCAGCAGCAGGCCGACCTGGGGCCCCGCCTGCAGCAGCAGCAGGTCACACCGCCTCCAGCCTCCCGTCTCTAAGCAGGGTCCTGCCAAGGCCGTCAGCCCCACACCATGGAGGAAGTACTACCAAGCGGCGGACCTTCGAACACGTGTTCACAGAGTCCACAATAGCTTGTTGCAGCTCCTCCTTGGTCTGTCTACCTTCTTTGCCTCACCGCCTCTCAAAGCTGTTTCCCTCCTTCTCATGCACCACTGCCAGGATAGTGACGGAGTCGCCGTCAGATTGGAACCCATGAGCTTGGAGTTGGCGTGTACATCGCCTCTCAAAGCTGTTTCCCTCCTTCTCACCACTGCCAGGATGGTGACGGAGTCGCCGTCAGATTGGAATTAACCACTGAGCTTGGAGTTGGCGTGTACATGTAGTCAAGATATCCCATCCTTATTAGGATTTGTTTGTTTTTAAAAAAATGTATACCGCGGGGTATGGTGTTTGACAGACTCTAGTGAAAGTAAGTTAGAGAACGGTAGAGTTCCCAAATGGAGTTTCTTAAGAATAAGAGACCTAAGATGCAAGGAAGCCCTGACAGGAAGGACCGTGACGGCGGCGACTTCGGGATGCGCTACAGGCCTCACCTGGACAAGTATTTTCTGAAGCCTGAACGCCAACAGGCCGCCAAGCGCTCCCTGGAGGAGGAGTGGGAGGAAAACGTGAAGAAGTGCTCGCATCCTCGCTGGCGGCGGGAAATCTTTCTTGGCGACACTTACTTCACGTGTGAAAAGTGCGGCAGCCGGCGGCGCCAGGCGGTGGAGCCGACCACCTTCCCGATGTCCCGCGACGAAGCCGAGGACTGGTTTGAGGAATGTTACCCTCAAGGAACCTCTCCCTCCTCTTGCTGCCATGACACTCGGCCGCTGAGGAACGAGGGGCTCATCCGCGAGCACCAGGCCATTGCCAGGCGGGAGCAACCTCCTGTGAGCGTGGCCAAGGCTGTGAGCGCTGAGGACATGAGCAAGAGCGAGGCGTACTGCTGCCTCACAGCACGGATGCACGCCGCCACCACGGTGGACAGCGAGGTTCAGGCACTCGCCCGCCGCTACACCGCCGCTCTGCAGGTGTTAGAATCCCGGCTCACGCGTAACGTTAATGTGCGCAATAAGGAGACTGCGGAGCGGCAACAACAACTGTCTGTGCCTCGGCTGAAGGTGCGGGATATGGTGTTAGGTGGCTACTTCTACGCCAACGTATCTTTGCAACGCAAGAACGTGTTCGTGGAAGGTGCAGTGTGGGATGAGCTGTGGCTGGTTCACCACAGGCTGCGGCTCATGTATCCCAGCCTGCCTCGCGATATGCCCACCATCACCTACTTGGAGGGCCTCATCCTGCGTCTCCTCCCGGGCCTCAGCCACGCCTAGACGGAGGTCCTCAAGGCAACAGCTCTGGACTGGATCTACACAGTGGCGCGGTCACATCCCACAACACCCAAGCGTTCACTGATCTGTTGCGCCTTGATCGCCATGGCTGCAGAAATAGGCCGCGGCTTGTCTGAGGAGGATGTCCGTTTCCTGCAAGACTTTGATGTCAATTACATTAAATGGCAAGAAGTGATCAGCATGTTTGGACAGGTGGCTGAAGAGGTTCTGCAGCGCGCGCCGCAGCCCTTGCAGCTCGAGGCAGAACAATGGTTGGACGAGCAAGAGACAGCGAAGGAATGGGCGACAAAAAAAGAAGAACTAAACGGCGGACGCCATCATAAAGGCGACGCGAGGAAAGCAGGCAAGAGGAAAGCGGAAAGCGAGGAGCAGCCCGCGGCCAAAAGGCTCAAGAAGAAAGCACACGTTGACGCAGAAAAAACTCTGCATTCCGGAAAACACCGAGAAAGTGACGAGTTCATGAAGAAAAGGAAGAAAACTAAGAAATATTGTAACACGACTTCCAAAATTTTGAGCAGAAGTGAAGATTCCCCCTGGCAGGGTGCCTCGGAGTCCCGGCAGGGCGGCATGGAGTGAGGAGCTTGTTTCATGCAAGTCCTCAGAAATCAGACTTCTCTCTATCACAACTGACTTTGCTATACCTTATTGCTTATTACTCTTACTACATACTACTATATAGTGCATTACTCATATTACTAGCATTTTGGTGTATCATTATGGTATATATTTATGCTATTATTGATACTTTGGTTAATTGTTTGGGTTACACATCCCTCGTTTTTGTTTCTTCTTTTTTTGCATCACAAAGGACTGGCTAAGGGGAAAAAACGTCGAGTGTTCCCCATGTTGACGTTACACTGGGGAACACAAAACTTTTTTCAGAAACTCTCCCAATCAACCCTGTCTCCCTCCCCCACCCCCACCCCTCACTCACACACCCTTCCCTTCACCCTCCCCACCCCTCACTCACCCACTGTTCCTTCCCCTATACCCACCCACTGGGAGTGTGTGGTGTGTGTGTGTGTGTGTGTGTGTGTGTGGTGTGTGTGGTGTGTGTGGTGTGTGTGGTGTGTGTGGTGTGTGTAAATGTTAGAAAGAAGTCAGGAATATGCGATTAAAAATTTGCTCTGGTCGGCGCCCCTCGGCAGCAGTGGGCTGGAAAACTTCTCATTAGTCAGATGATTTGACAAGTACTGCAATTTTCTCGTATGAGGCTCTAAGGTGTTAAATCAGAGAGAGAGAGAGAGAGAGAGAGAGAGAGAGAGAGAGAGAGAGAGAGAGAGAGAGAGAGAGAGAGAGAGAGAGAGAGAGAGAGAAGGAGAAGGTGGGGGACGCTAAGCCATCAAGGTGAGCTTATCTTGGCTGTGATTCATGCCGTGTTAGTGGTCGTGTACCTCACTGTCATGCACCGTCGTCACTTTACACGTGCATGCGTCAGTATAAAGAAGTGGATGTCATACACGGGTGACGTACTCAGCATGGCGTTAATACTTGCAGGTAATACTAAACATCTAGGATACGATCCAAGATATTTTACGTGTTGCTCCGCCTCTACCAACCAATTTCTTAATCACTACCAACCATCGTTCATGTTCACGGCTTCTTGTAGCTTCCTTATTTTCTTATGTTCTCATGTTCTTATGTTTACAAGAGTTCCGTCTGCCCTATACCCCCACTACCGAACTACATCTAAACTTAGTAAAGCCTGTAATGGGATTGGAGAGGCGGTAGCGGAGTGGTTAGCGTCTCAGACTGGCGTTCTCGGTGACCCGAGTTCGATCCCCGAAGAAACCCAAAACCTTTCTGCACCATCGAGTGGCCTAAGAATACCCACATGCCCTGCCTATCAACTCTACTTTCGATTACGAGTGCATCGGAGGACACAGGGGGGCGGCATGAACCTCTAATCACAGGCGTCACTATAAGAATCCTGCCTGCGCCACCACGGGCGAGGACCAACTATCATCACAGCCCTCAAGTGAACCTCCAGAGCCTACCATTCGAGCCCTGGGTCACCACTGCCTACAGGCGCTATAGGCACAAATCTGTAAAAAAAAAAAGCCACTGAAAGGACGTTGCACCATGGTAACTTTGTATTCGGTGCCACTTTTGTCCGATGGCCTGAGGGGCGCCACTGACTTCCAATGATCGTTTGTCTGTTAGGATTGCGTTGCTTTACTCCTCTCTCTTTCCTGCTGGAAGCGCCAAAAAGGAGCCTCCACCGCCTTAGGACATCCACCAATCCACCATGAATCTCTTTTAAGTTGAGCAGTCATTGTAATGTTTATGTTCTCGCATGTAGCAAATAGGAGAAAGCGTATCATGTTGTAATTTCAAGAAAAAAAGAGCATGATGTATTATCTCTATGTACATTTTCTTCATAGTCCTGTAAAAAAGTTTAAGCCGTTCATTTAGAAGACTACTTTCAAAGGCGCTCGATTAGATTGGTTACTAGACTGTGTGGCACATAAGTTCTTGTTTGAGAAGTTTGGCATGTTTATACCAAAAGCAGTGACAGATGATGACATTTGCGAATAAGAGGGAAGCATTTCTTGATTGGCCAAGGCTTATAACAATCATGAACCAACTGGCATCGGTTTTTCTCGTCATGCTATAGCCTCCCAGCGCTCATCCCGTTATATTGATTCCTGAATGTAGCAACCTCATAGAGAAAGTACAGCTGTAGTGAATGTTTTGAATTTAATTGAGTTATATTTGTGAGTCAAATAAAAGTAGAATATTCTTTTTCTTGACATTTACGCATATTTTTTACATATTTCACATTTTTCCAACAGACATTAAGATCTTTGACTACATGAAAAATATGACCTCTGTCGGGGTTCCAAGGCTTCACTTCCCTGGTCACCGAAGTGCTGGAGGTCACTAATATGGGTCACATGTGGCTGTTTGCTTCATAATGTGTCAACCACCAACAAAGGTCCAACTTGGCAACTATTTGTTTTCTTATAGAGGCCGCAATGGAGACAATGACAAAACATTAATTTACGCCGGACAAATAGACGCCAGTGCAGCAACGACATGCCAGGCACCCTAATTGGTATGTAAGTGGTTTTTAAATAATAGAAGAGCTAGACCTTAAAACTATAAAAAATGGAAACAATTCTCGCAATGCTGATCCATTAGGAGAGAGCAAACGAATTACAAAAAAAATTATTTAATTTATGCAGAGAATGGATGCATCGTCTTGAAAAAGTTGTAGCCGTAGGAGGGAGGATGGCGAGGGATGAAAGTCTACACTAAGGCTAAGCGATAGAGGGGATACTTTTAGAATAAAACAGATAGATAAATATAATAGATAGGCCCTCGTTAAACAAAGGAATGTCATAAAGGTGATGTATTTATTTTATAGATGGATGATATAATATAATCAGTGCATTGGGACGAGCAACTAAACGGACTTTTTGTTAATCCTTTTTATTCTTGCCCTTGGCCAGTCCTTTGTGATGTAAAACAAAAATTAATCAATTACAATTTAAGAAAAAAACCTACGAGATTAACATGTGTTAAGGCTTCAAGAGCTCTGAGATAAAAATGAAGGATTATAAAAACAATGATGAACCAAGAGGTAGATTGGATATGATCAAATGAGGTTATTACGTTAACTGGCTACAGGGTCATTCGGGGGAAAACATCGAGGACTAGAAAAATACAGCATGGAATAGGAGGAAGATATCAAAGTGAATGGAAAAAGTAAAATAAAAACTGGATGGAAAGAAGATATCACAGAACTCGAATATCAGGAAAGAGAGCAACGGAGCAGAGAACACGAATGAAGAGATTTAGGAATAGTATTTATCCTGCTATCGCCGCCAAAGCTAAAGGTGACAGAAAGTATGGCACCATGATTAAAAGTCTTACAAGTATTTAAACCTCAGTATAAAAAAAATCAATAGCGTTATGAAGTTTATTGTAAATTAGTGGCACAGCAAAAAGTAAATACAGGTTTTATTAAGGATTCTGGTCTACATGATTTTTCCTTTTCTTATCCAAAAGACGAATGCGACAGTACTTCGTTGGTGAGAGAATCCCAGATTAAGTCCCGGAATCACATCAACGATTCATGTGGAATAAAATAAATACAAACACACGCAGTTCTCCTCATCATTATCAACGACATGTTTTATCGATTAGATTGTAATGTTTCGTATTGGATGATTAATAGTAAGTTCTCAGTACCCACGTTCGTTTCATGGGACTGGTTTGGCCCCACCTGGACAACTATTGAACTTGTTAACTTAATCACGACCGCAGGGAAA
Organism: Chionoecetes opilio; assembly: GCA_016584305.1. NCBI lineage: Eukaryota > Metazoa > Arthropoda > Malacostraca > Decapoda > Majidae > Chionoecetes > Chionoecetes opilio. The sequence goes on from JACEEZ010005897.1 coordinate 72,618, forward strand.
TCGGGAGCCCAAACCAGAAAGACCAGTTAAAAGCGAGCAAGACAAACGTATAAATACATATCTTCATTTTTTTACGCCTCAATTACTATGAGAGTTGCGGCGACACGAGTTGAGTCTAAAAGGGAATGTTACAAGGCAGCGAAGACAGGTGGAGGAGGGAATGCGTGGGTGCTGATGGAGGCTGCTTGTGCTTGTGCTTGTGATTTTAGGCTGGGCGTGTCCTGATCAAGGCTCCGCAATAGTTTAGTCTACCATCAGACTTACTTATTGCATTATGTTTTGTTCCTGATGATTGGGTTTGTTTCTCTTGTGCTAAGCGATATTTTTTTTAGGGGGTAGAAGGGTGTACAGCTTAGTGTCTTAATCCTTTTTGTTTGTTATATTAATGTATATTATTCTTTGTAGGGTTAAACTTTGATGTAGACTCAGTATTGTTTGCGTCTAAGGATTTATGGCACTTGTGACTCCAAAGAAAACGAGACCAAGAACAAGGTAGAAGAGAAGTGTTATGCCTTCCTTGATAGCCGATGATGATGGTGATGGGTGGATATACTAGAGAATGCAAGCGAAGCAGGTCACATAACAGGTATCGTGTGTGCGTGTGTGTGTGTGTGCGTGTGTGTGTGTGTGTGTGTGTGTGTGTGTGTGTGTGTGTGAAAGAAAGGGAAAGAGAAAGACAGAAAAGAGAGAGAGACAGAGAAAAAAAGAAAGAAAAGAGATAGTGGGAGAGAAAAACAAAAAAATTGTGTACCATGTATAGAAGACTGAGTGGAACCTAAATATTTACATGGCTTTTATACAAAATTAATGTACGTAATCAGTCTACCGTTACGAGCATTTGGCCCCAGACGCCTGTTGCCTGGCTGCCGGTGCCTCCCTCCCCGCGAAGCATCCATCACGGCCCCCCCCCGCCCTGACACCCTCCGTGAAGGCATTTCTGATTTAGTGACACAGGTGGCCCGGCGGGTGATTCTGTGGCCATTATTCAGAAGGGACATTAGTGTGGGTCTCTTTTTGTGGGTATCTTTTCTCAGGTTCGGCGTTGCTGGGGCGAAGAGGATTAGGTAGAGAAGACCTAGGTCTCTGTCAGGTCAGGTCATGTTGGTGGCGAAGGGCTGCAAATAAAGTGAAATTTTGCCATGAGTATAGGTTACAATTTTTTTTTTTTTGTGAGTGTGTGTGATGTGTGTGTGTGTGTGTATGTGTGTGTGTGTGTGTGTGTGTGTGTGTGTGTGTGTTGTGTGTGTGTGTGTGTGTGTGTGTGTGTGTGTGTGTGTGTGTGTGTGTGTGTGTGTGTGTGTGTGTGTGTGTGTGTGTGTGTGTGTGTGTGTGTGTGTGTGTGTGTGTGTGTGTGTGTGTGTGTGTGTGTGTGTGTGATGACTTCATGTGCACCGCGACCCACGTTCGTGTTCGCGTGTCGTCCCGTTTGATGGGACGTGTTCCTGATGTGTTTTTTTCCAGAATTGACATATATTTGCATATACAACTATGGGTTTCAAGACGCTCCTGGCTTCCACTGGTTTGCCTTAAGTATGTACAAATATTTGGCGTTCCTAGTTATCTCGTGATGCTTTTCTGCTTTATGGGTCTCCTGCATAAACTCTGCGACCTGTAATTCACCTACGGGTTTGATCTCGCGCTGGACACGCTACCACGGCTCCTACTCTCCGGGAAAGAGCAAAGATCTCAGGGTGATCGATCTTTAGGTAAAGATAGGACTTAACACACAACACACCCCATCCCATTGCACAAGGAGGTCAGTAACTGTTTGCGCCGACAGCTAAAAAAAAATCTTCAGAGCTTGAGAGGGCCTTGAACTCACGCCTGGCTGAACGACAGATGGAAAGTTATACACCAAACCACGTAAACAGTAAGTGTGTGTATGTGTGTGTGTGTGTGTGTGTGTGTGTGTGTGTGTGTGTGTGTGTGTGTGTTTGTGTGTGTGTGTCCCTTTTTGCGTGCACCAGGTAAGTTCCATCCACCTGGCGTGCGCGGTCGCGGGTGTCTTGCCTGACGCCACCTCTGTTCCTTCGTCGGTTACAAGTAATGCTGCGCGGGCCTCACCGTCTCTCATCCATTAATCACAAGTTTACGAGTTCATCTCACCTTATCATCAGTCAGACCACTCAGTTTTAGCAGTTTTTTCTTTACCTGGCATGAGATATAGAGGTTATGTGACATGGACGAAGGCGATGAGGGAGTGAAAACGCGGTAAGACGAGTAATGCGGTATAGTTTTAATAGGACAGAAGATCAGAGCAGTGACTATTTATTGCTTTAATATATCAGAAAAGCGGACACAAGAACTTTAGGAAGACAGCTACTAGAACTTCTTAATTCACCTGCGTTTTTCCTATAATAAGTCAGTAGATTTCTTGGAGCAACATATTTCCTGAGGGTGATTCGGCCGGTGATCAGTAAACCCGCCTCGCCTCGCCTGGTCCTGCTCTGCCGTACCTTGTTTTGCCTTGCTTTGCCTTGTTTTGCCCTGCTTTGCCGTGTCTTTCTTTGCCTTGCTTTGCCTTGCTTTGCCTTGCTTAGCCCAGCCTTGCTTTGCCTTGCTTTGCCTTGTTTTACCCTGCTTTGCCGTGTCTTTCTTTGCCTTGCTTTGCCTTGCTTTGCCTTGCTTAGCCCAGCCTTGCTTTGCCTTGCTTTGCCTTGTTTTACCCTGCTTTGCCGTGCCTTTCTTTGCCTTGCTTTGCCTTGCTTTGTCTTGCTTAGCCCAGCCTTGCTTTGCCTTGCATTGCCCTGCTTTGCCTTGCTTTGCTTTGCCTTGATTTGCCTTACTTTGTCTTGCTTTGCCTTGCTTTGCTTTGCCTTGCTTTGCCTTGCATTACCCTGCTTTGCCTTGCTTTGCTTTGCCTTGATTTGCCTTACTTTGCCTTGCTTTGCCTTGCTTTGCTTTGCCTTGCTTTGCCTTGCTTTGCCTTGCTTTTCTTTGCCTTGCTTTACTTTGCTTTGCCTTGCTTTGCATCGCCTCGCCCTGCTTTGCTTTGCTTTGCCTTGCTTTGCCTTGCCGTGCCTCGCCTCGCCTTGCTCTAAACACAATGCCTGTAGGAAGATCCCGTTTTCTGAGTCCGTTCACTTTACCCCAGTTAGGTTGTGTTTCATATTTCCGGTACCAATGCAGACAATAGGAAAAAAGAAGTAAGTAAAAAGAAACAATTTTAAGTAAGTGGTAGAACAGTTGAAAAATACTTACAGGATCTATGAAAATTCAATTTAGCCACTCGTATGCAGCAATGATGCATTCTAAGCTTAGTTTGAAACCTTTATTATCTCTGTTTCTATTTATTTGTGTTTTCACGGAAATTATTTGGACTCATTTAGAATCCGGCGCATTCCTGCCGTGATTCTCTCTGGCTTATGATAATTCCGAACAGATATTAAACCAGAACCTGAGTATTTACCGTGCCGGCCTTAATACTCTTCTCTAAGGCTCAGGTATAAGTGGACTCCGCTCCTGCAAATAAGAGCTTTCTGTAATATATCATGGCTCTGGATTCCATGCGTCTTGAGTCTTGGACTGTCGCTCAAGGGCGCCACACCCCAACAGCAGGTGACCGAGGGTCCTGCAAATCCAGACGCTCGCCGCACCTTAAACAAATCCATTGTTGCACCTTCAAGAAGACAAATAATATCTCTTGGGGGTGTGCAAAGCAGTCTCAGTCTCCTTTTTTTATTGTGCCACTTATTTTTTGCTTTCTTTATTGTAATTTATCATAAATATAGTTATGTTTGCTGTTTTCATGCATTCCAGCCTGGATCAGAACATCGAGTCTTTTTCTTTTATGCAGCATTATTTCTTGGGACGCCGTGACTTCCAGCTCTCTAGGAATAATCGAAAGGGGTTATTGAAAGGGATATGAAGTAGAAGGAAGAGTAAAGTCATGAGTAACTTCTTGTAACGTCTGCGGCTTCTTGACAAATCACTATGTTTTCCATTCTTTGATTCAGCTCTGCGGAATTTTTCTCATGGCTTGCATGAGAAAAACGCATGCCTTGTCTTTTTCTGCATGCCTTGCAGTAAGCCCATACTTGGCTTCAGGTGGTTTCCTCTTTTCTGCGTTATAGTTTCTGCGTTATCTTTTTACCTCCGCCAACGAAGTTGGAGGGGTTATGTTTTCACCCCGATCTGTCTGTCTGTCTGTTAGTATACAAGATTTCTCGAAAAGTTATGAATAGATTTGGACCAAACTAGGTATACCAAGTTTATTTGGTATAAGGAAGAACTGATTACATTTTGGATGAAATCTATTGACAACTGTTGCCATGGCAACCAATTAATGAAATATTCGGGCGGAGGTATGCGCTCTACTGAGTGCCCCTCCCCCCTAGTTTTATCATGTTGTCATCTAGGTTTATATCTTACTTACCATACTTCATTTTTACCTGATCTTATCTCGTGTCTTCACCTCTCCTAAATCATTATCCCTAATCGTTCTCACTTACCCAGCCGCAGGAAAATGACTACTGCAGTAAAAACCTTAACTTTAGGAATAAAACAGATATATAGCAGTTTTAGGGCGAAACAAAAAACTCCAAAGATAAGGCTGTGTTGCGCTGTGGCTTGTTCCGCCGCGGGCCACAGCCTTCACCAGACCCCCATCACGACGCCGCGCTGCAGCATAAAAATGTGCAGGTATTCTTTGAACGATAGTACGTGTGAATAAAACATATTCCTGTTAAAATTCGAACTCACCTGTCGAGCCGGAGGACAGTAGACGAAGAGAGAAGGAATATAAAAAAGATCAAATGGAAGGTCAATAAAACTGGACTGAAGATGAAAGACAGTACTATAATTACGCCACATTAATTACACTGTTTTATCAAGTACTATAATTACTCTTTTAACAGTGTAGATAAATATAGGAGGAATGTTTTATTACTCGATATAATGATCTTGCGGATATGGGTGTGAGTGGCATCCTCCCTCACACGAACTTACATAAGACAATAAGGAAGCTACAAAAGGCCGAGAGACCTACACGAGGTAGTTCCTGTTACTTAATACTACCTACATCAACATGTCATCCCCATCCATGAAACTATCTAGCCTCCTTTTGAAGCTCCGCACTAACTACCTTTCTACTGAGTCCATTCCAATCATTTACCACCCAATCTGTGAACCAATTTTTCCTTATTTCTTTTTTAAATTACGCTTTCCACTTTGCGTCTCCCTATTCCTAACACAGTGCTGGGAGAAAAGAACACAAAGAAGACAAGGAAGTAAGATGCCAAGTAAGAAAGCCAAGGGAAGGGACAATATTGTTAACTAAGGAGACAAAGTTGAAGAGGACCTATGAAGCGATACAAAGTGTTAAAGGTCACAAGAAGAAGAAGAAGAGCTGTCTCTTACCTGAAGTGCTAGAAAATGTGTTTGTGTCCTGCTAAGTAGGGTTAAGTAGGGCTGGAGGGGTGCACGAAGGGCCTCTAGGTGCCCCCATAAACACGAGTAACTGCCGTCGAAGGTGTAGGTGAAAGGTACATAAAGGACGAGAAAAAAATATATAAAAGTAGGTTCTTAATGTAGGAAGGAGATTAATTTTACCAGCCTTGTACATAGCAAGCGAATTTCACATTTATACAAGGTTTATATACGACATATTTGGTTTTCTTGGCATTGTTTGTCTATGAGTTTCGTATAGCAAATGTGTGATATACTGTCTTGGCTTGGCTACTTGTCTTTCTCAATTCACTCTAAGTATACTTTTCAATACTTTCGTCTTAATACCTTTGTAGCGAATCAAAAGGTGTGTGTGTGTGTGTGTGTGTGTGTGTGTGTGTGTTTGTGTTTGTGTTTGTGGGTGTGTGTATGTGTGTGTGTGTGTGTTTGTATGTGTGTGTGTTTGTGTGTGTGTGTGTGTGCGTGTGCGTGTGCGTGTGCGTGTGCGTGTGCGTGTGCGTTTGTATGTGTGTGTGTGTGTGTGTGTGTGTGTGTGTGTGTGTGTGTGTGTGTGTGTGTGTGTGTGTGTGTGTGTGTGTGTGTGTGTGTGTGTGTGTGTGTGTGTGTGTGTGTGTGTGTGTGTGTGTGTGTGTGTGTGTGTGTGTGTGTGTGTGTTATGATCGTCTGGATAGCTAGGGGCATCAGTGTATCAGTTTTATTTCATATCAACCTCACTATATTTGCAGAATCATTAAACACCCTTGAAATTTAGTACACTTTAAACCTGTACACATTGATACATCTCTACTTTTCCTCTTAATTACGGACGTAACCTACCGCTAATAACACCCAATACCGGATCGTTTTCCTTCATACGCAATTTGGTCTCGAGAAAAACCCATTAACGACCTCTTGTATTTACGAGGTATGTGAATAAAGCTGCGCCTTGCTGTGCCCCTAGCGAGAGAGAGAGAGAGGAGAGAGAGAGAGGAGAGAGAGAGAGAGAGAGAGAGAGAGAGAGAGAGAGAGAGAGAGAGAGAGAGAGAGAGAGAGAGAGAGAGAGAGAGAGAGAGAGGAAGAGAGAGAGAGAATCTTCATAACCTTTCCACAAGAACCTTCCCAGCAGCCCCGTAGGTAACATGAAAGAAAGAAAGAAAGAGAGAGAGAGAGAGAGAGAGAGAGAGAGAGAGAGAGAGAGAGAGAGAGAGAGAGAGAGAGAGAGAGAGAGAGAGAGAGAGAGAGAGAGAGAGAGAGAGAGAGAGAGGAGAGAGAGAGAGAGAGAGAGAGAGAGATAGGGAGAGAGAGAGAGAGTTCTAATATACGTGTTGCAGAAACTTTCGCCCCCGAATTTATTAACTTTCTTTTGTGAGTGAATTAATAGGGGTGGCTGTCACTGGGGCGGAGGGCGAGAGGAATGAGTTCAGTTAGTTTTCAATGGACCTCTTTTTCTCTACACTCTTATAAATTTGTAGCAGCAATTGCAGACTGTTTTTTACACATTCGTAGTGTTTATGTACATGTGTGGTATAACTTACTGCTGAACATTTTTGGTACAATTACATGTAGTAACGTATTACCTTTATTTTACAGTGTCTATAATATTTGATTTGTATTTCTTAATATCGTGTGTGACTTGTTTTTATGACTTCTGCATTTCACTCTCTCTCTATCCATTTTCTTCAGTCATTTTCTTCAATTTCATCATTTCTTGGTATTTTTTGTGCTCCCTCTCTCTCTCCTTTGTCTCTCCCTTTTTTTCTGACTTCCCTTCCTCTCTCCTTGCTTTCCTTCATCCGGGGTTAGTCTGGAGGTCATGTCGACTCTGAATATAATTGCCAGAATAATGGTGATCTACTGTGTGGGTGGTACGAGGGAAGAGGGAAGGGAGAATGGGAGGGTGTAGGGGGACGAGGGAAGAGGGAATGGGGGGGTGTAGGGGGACGAGGGAAGAGGGAATGGGGGGGTGTAGGGGGACGAGGGAAGAGGGAATGGGGGGGTGTAGGGGGACGAGGGAAGAGGGAAGGGAGAATGGGGGGGTGTAGGGGGACGAGGGAAGAGGGAATGGGGGGGTGTAGGGGGACGAGGGAAGAGGGAAGGGAGAATGGGGGGGTGTAGGGGGACGAGGGAAGGGGGAATGGGGATGGAGTGGTAGAAATTCCTGCTTCTCTTTGGGCGCGGGTGTGGAATTACCGCCAGAGTCTGTTCAGGGGTAAGCCACCAGTGATTGTATTCCATTATAAGCCAAAACCTCTGTCTTGTTTTTACTTTTCATTCTTTCCCCTTCGAGTATACTTCCCTGTATTTTGTTGTTTGTTGAATTGTTTGATTTATTATCTGGTTATTTACTTTTTTACTGTTTGTGTGTTTGAGAGAGAGAGAGAGAGAGAGAGAGAGAGAGAGAGAGAGAGAGAGAGAGAGAGAGAGAGAGAGAGAGAGAGAGAGAGAGAGAGAGAGAGAGAGAGAGAGAGAGAGAGAGAGAGAGAGAGAGAGAGAGAGAGAGAGAGAATGAATCATATGTACCAAAAGATCGATGGGAAGGAGTCTGAATATCTCACGTCTCACAAAGTCACGCTGTTAGGCCCTGAATGTCATTAATATTACCTTGGGGTGCAATCCGCGGCTCGGCATTGATGAGGAGGTCCTGCGTCATCACCATTGCTAAGTTCTTACGTATCACTGCCTTCATGTTCATGACATTAGGTGTGCTGCTCGGCGTAAGGTATTCACGAAGTATACTCTCAGAAATGACGGGTACATTTATGGTAGAATTGTTATATCGCACCATTTCTACCCTTTTTACATAAGAACATAAGAAAATAAGGAAGCTACAAGAGGCTGAGACCTACACGAGGTAGTTCCTGTATTATGGTCTATCTCCATCATCATTATTCCTCAGTATTTCCATGACTGGAGAATTAACAGGCTGCCTTCACCTTTGTGTGATTGCTGTGTCTGTCTGTTATCATTTCCACCGTAAGGCGTGTAAATTTTCATGGCTTTCAAATACGTGACTTTTTGGCCTTTGCATCATCACTTCTGAAAAAATTAGTCGTCAGTGGTCCAAACTTAGGGACTGACGCATGCATTATCCACAAATAGTTTCCATGTAAATCCACCGTAATAGTTTTTTTTTGTGATAGGAAAAACGAATAAATTAAAGTGGAAAATACACATTGGTTTAAAAAATAAGTTATTCAATAAAATAAAATATCTATATATTATTTGTTTTTCATTTTTCATTCCTGGCACTTAAAATAAAAGTTTTATTGGTAATTTGTGTATTATTCACGTCGTTTGGGAATTGTTAACATTGACAAAGTAGACGTAAACGTAGTCCTTCCTGCACCACACAGATCTTTCATGTCAAGGTTTCGCAGGGAGAAGGACGGTGACGTAGCGACCACTCAGAACTCATGTAACTGAACTCCTGAACTCGGGAAGGTGGTCGCTGCCGATGTAACTAGATTTGAAAGAGTATTCCATTGGTATTTTGATTGATTTTTGTGAAGCAGTATTTTCCATTGGTATTATGTTATCACTTACTAAGGCATTGATAATTATAATAGACAACCACCCTCTTTAGAAGGTGGTCGCTGCCGATGTAACTAGATTTGAAAGAGTATTCCATTGGTATTTTGTCATCACTTACTTAGGCATTAGTAATAGTCCTGAGAAGTTGGTTGCTGCTAATATTACTAGATTTGAAAGTGTTCCATTAGTATTTTTATATCAATTACTGCGACATTAGTAAAGTCCTGAGAAGTTAGTTGCTGCCGATATTACAAGATTTAGAAGCATATTCCATTGGTATTTTGTTATCAATTACTGAGGCATTGGTAAGTCCTGAAGTTAATCACGGGAACAATGGTCTCTGCGTCACCTGAGAGAAAGATCTTGCCCCCAACCTCCACCTTTACCATTCCCTTTCAGCACGGATCCAGGAAATAAGTTTCCTTTCATCGAAGGTTATTTGATTGGGACGCAGATTTGTGACGAGGAAGTAACGGGATGATGAAAGGTGCGTCGTGACGAGATACAAACAGTAATGAGGGTCTACTGATTGTATGAAAATGTTTATATTCATGTTAAATTCACTTACGTTGCCATTAAGGGAAGCTGGTTACGCCCCCTTTGCCGATTACATCAGTGTGTGTGTGTGTGTGTGTGTGTGCGTGTGCGTGTGCGTGTGCGTGTGCGTGTGCGTGTGCGTGTGCGTCGCGTGTGTGTGTGTGTGTGTGTGTGTGTGTGTGTGTGTGTGTGTGTGTGTGTGTGAGCATGTGTATTAATAGTCATGGTGATCACATTATTTTCATCAGTTATATATATATTTTCTATTTTAACATATCTCATTTTGCTTTGATTCCTTTCTTCTCCCTCTAAGTTTCATCGTTGTGAGAAAGAAGCGACATAATTCTCTGACGGGAAGAAGTCAGTGTAAAATTGACCTTTTTTTTTGGCTTCCTCAGACGGTTCAATTAACTGTTCGATAACTGAGACCAGGAATGAACCTATTAACAAGTGTTGTTAGAAACGTACATTGTCAATCTGATCGCTTAATGGAATCGTAACCAATAATGAAGAAGTTTGTACCTATCATCCAAACGTGCTGCTTGACGGCATTGTATCACTCATTGCGTTACAAGATCCCATGTCACCTATAAATGCAAACTCATTTTCAACATATCATATTCAATTTTTTTCTCCTGGTTCTTGTTATATTTTTTTTTATTCTTTAATACAGTTTTCCACTAATATATATATTTTTTCAGAACTTTTGTTCTTGGTTACACAAGTTTTGTTGTGTATGTTTGCGTGTGTATCCGTCTTCCATCTATCCATCTATCCGTCATATCTATCCCTCTTTAGATGTTATTATGTAGGCGCCTTTATGATCTATTCTTCCACTACAGTCTTTTCTTTTTAACAAGGGAAAAATGTCATTATATCTTAAAGTAATCGTCCAGACCCAATTCTTTTTTGCCGAATTATGTTGAATATACATTCAAAACACCTAATCCACCAAAAATAATTGATTTCCAGGCCTTATTTCCGTAAAAACACGACTTTTGTAAAAAGCGCGCGAAAAAAAAAATCTTCCCTCCAACAGGGCTACGACTGTTATTGATGACGTCAGAACAGGGACGCCCGCAGACACTCTGTCTGACACCTGTCGGCAAATGTTATGATGAGCTATTGTATTTCGGTGTAAGACAGTGAATCTGTCGCTGTGACAGATCTAGAGTACGATGCTCAATCTGACACCGAAAGAAATGACGCTGGTCGCGTATACTATGAGGAAAACGAACCTCAGATTGTCATGGGATCCTATATGTTTGAGCCCGAGTACGAGGTGGATGAACAGGTGTTAGCAGAGCCTGAGGTTCAGCAGGAGGACCTGGCACTTCTCCAAAACATGGATTGGTAAATAAGGTTAAACCATGTGTGTGTGGGAATCACAATGAAGGTACTTTCGAGAAAATCCTATGGTTAGTTTTGGAGCTACAGTCAAACGTCATTACTCGGAAACCACATACTAGCATTAACTACAGCATAGAGTTGGAAAATATGCGGGCGGGAAGGCAGAAAGTGTGACACCCACACCACCACAGGGTCTCTCACCACAGGGCACGCCCACTCCACAACTGGTTTACTTGGCTTACTTGGTCTTGTTAAGAGGCAAAGCCACACAGTCGTGGTGGTCCACCGCTGCTGCCAGTCCTGGCGTCCCTGTCTAACAGGGCCACCTGGTCTGGTATGGTGTTGGACTGAGTCACTGTCTTACGGGGGGGGCGCCGCCCTTGTCCAGCACACCCGTGTACACAGGCTCACCTCACACTCGTCGTCCCAACCCACACACTGGGTATAGGCGACTAGTCGCGCTGCACACTCTCACCCAGTCTTTCACCCGCTGTGTACCCTCACTACACACCGTTTCTCAACACAACTGCTCGCCCCAACACACTATAGGCGTGTATCACCCTACACACGCCACTCCTTTCCGTGTGCAAACTTTTCTCGAAAGGCACAGCTGTCTTGCTGCACCCATAAAGAATGCATGCATGTGGCATATAGCAAAAAAAATCTATCAGAAACACCCAAATATCTTCAAGTACTATATTTATCTCTGTGTTTACGTGCCTCTCTGATCAAGCGCGGGAAGATGATCCTCCCTGATGCTACGTCACCGAGCCTGAGCCTGAGCGTCTGCAAACCTTGAGAGCGTTTTGAAAACTCGGGGAATTTGCAGATTTTGATTGCGGATTATTTAAAAACGGCTGACTGGATACAAAAAGTGACGACGTATTGTTGATATACTCGTTAATGGCTATGATTTGATTGCATTAAATCAGGAATGATGAAATGGTCTGGACGATTACTTTAAAGTTTCATGCTTAAAAGTATGCCTATATTGACCTGATAATATGGTTAACTATGATTAAATACAACTAAAATTAAGAAGAACCGTACTTTTCTCTTCTCCTGGCATTAAATATCAGTCAGTAAACAACAAAGAGTCCGAATTTTTCACCGCGTTAAAAAGAACACAGTATAGTTTTATTCATTTTTATAATCAACCTACTCCTCCATTCCATCCTCACCATTTTCCTTTTATTCATACTTCTCATTCTACGCCTTCATTCATCCTCAGCATATTCCCTTTCTTCTCCCTTTCTTCTTTCTCTTCCTTTTCTTCTTCTTTCTTCTTTCCTCATCATCTTCCCTTTCTTCTTCCCTTTTTTCTTCTTTCTTCTTCTACGTCTTCGTCCACCCCTCATCACCATCTCATCGTCATTCTCCTCTACCACCTCTTCCTCCGTCATTTCTCTTACCCTACCCCTCCTCCCCTTCTGCGGGTATACATTCACCCGAGTCTCGTCTTAGATGCAGATTTTTCACCCGTCAGACTCACCTTGCAAGCACTCTTTAGCATATTCATCGCTCCATCCATTTGGCCCTCCATTAATTTTACCTCTTCGCCATTATTTCACTCATCCCTCAACCTCCCTATTCGCCAATTAAAACATAAATCTGTCGGCACTCGGACCAAAGCAGACCCAACAGGGCGCTTTCCTAACTGCTTGCCCTCCTGCCCTGTTGATATTGCTCAGTATTAACACACACACACACACACACACACACACACACACACACACACACACACACACACACACACACACACACACACACACACACACACACACACACACACACACACACACACACACACACACACACACACACACACACACACACACTGTCTTGATCATGAAGTGGACTCGTGGGGTGTGTGTGTGTGTGTGTGTGTGTGTGTGTGTGTGTGTGTGTGTGTGTGTGTGTTTCTATCTGTCTGTCTATATGTGTGTCTGTTTAGATTTAGATGTCTGTCTGTCTGCCTTGTCTCTCTGGACGTGAAGAGAGGCATACTTATAATAATAATAAGGATCGTTGAAATGATGCCTTTTGAGATGAGCAAGAAGATTTTATAATTCTATAATCTTATGTATCAATCAGGAATATAAACAAGCGCTAATACAGGATGAAAATCATACTGCAGAAATCCTTGTGTGCTGTTCTTTGCAACCAACCAAGTATTTTTGCAGCACAAGCAAGGCAGCCATTCTGAAGCACAGCATAAAACTGCTTCATCCATTACCTTTGCTCCCACGCTGCCCGATGCCCAACAATTATTAGTAGAAGAATGGCGAATACAATCATAGCTGGAAGGATAAATGGAGGATATCATCGAGTCGTAGCCGTGTATTACTTTTTAATAATAAGGAAAGAAATACAAAAAGTTAAAGAAAAAGACTAAACAAATTGAAAACTTGCATGAGAGAAGTCACTTAGGAAATAGTAAATGGACTAAATTATATGTGAAGGAATTGTTTTGAATAAGATAACACTTATTCAGCGGATAATTTCTAGGAAGCAACCCACGATTTATTAAATATCTGAATAATATAATTTGAAAGAAATTCTTCAGACTGAATAAAAAGATGAAGAAGAAAGAAGATGAAGAAAAGAATGAATGATTCGTTCGCTTAGAGCTAGAACAAGAATTATAATAAAAAGATGGAGAAAGAGATCTGCGCTTTAGGAGGCAATCATGTAAAAAAAATGAACTAGAATGTAAACCACGAGTATGGAAAACATTTGGAAGCAGAAAACATTGGCTTTTATTTGCCGGGTTTTTTTTTTTTGTGTGTGTGTGTTTGTGTGTGTGTGTGTGTGTGTGCGCGAGTTATCTGTTTATCACTGCATTAACGTCAAAGATGCTGCATTAAATTTTCCCATTATAGTACTTCCTGTTATATTTTTATCGTCTCTCTCCATTCATTATTCAAATCACGCCTTGATAAGCCTTGATAGTCCTCCTTACAACTTATCATTCCTTCTTTATTACGGCTTTCATGAGTTTTATTAATGAGTTTATCTTTATTTTTCCTCGTTGTATATCAAAGCGAATTGTAAAAGACTCCACCTGTTATACTCTAGTTCGCACTACCCCCCCCCCCCGCCACACACACACATTCACACACACACACACACCGCGCGATGGTCATGTTGATAACGTGACGGCCTCCCACTCTGTGGGTAGGCGGTTCGAGTCCTCGAGCTCCCGATGATTTTTCACTGACAAATTCGGGCGGTTACTGTCCCCCTTGAGCAAGGGGATGGGGGTGTGTGGTGTGTGAGGTCCCAGCATTGCCCAAAGATCGGTAATAATGAGCTCCAAGCTCGCACTGCGAAGGTAAAAACCGGCGATCGCGAGCCAGCTCGCGTGGACAAGACCATGGGTGAATAACACACACACAGGACGCTGGTACCAAGGGGCAAGGGGAGGAGAGGGTAGGGTGAGGATGTAAATGCCTCGAGGGGGTGTGGTTTCTACCCAAGTCTCACGTTTCGTCACACAGGGTGGCCTGGAGGAAGCCCGAACCGCTAACCTTTTAATTAAGATGCAAGCACGGTAGTCAATTGTGCCATCGGGTGCGAAAGAGAGAGAGACAGAGAGAGAGAGAGAGAGAGAGAGAGAGAGAGAGAGAGAGAGAGAGAGAGAGAGAGAGAGAGAGAGAGAGAGAGAGAGAGAGAGAGAGAGAGAGAGAGAGAGAGAGAGAGAGAGAGAGGAGAGAGAGAGAGAGAGAGAGAGAGAGAGAGAGAGAGAGAGAGAGAGAGAGAGAGAGAGAGAGAGAGAGAGAGAGAGAGAGAGAGAGAGAGAGAGAGAGAGAGAGAGAGAGAGAGAGAGAGAGAGAGAGAGAGAGAGAGACTTTCATGCTTTGATATTTAATGTACCGGAATTGCTATGTCTAATCTAGCGTCCAAGCAATTTCTCGCTGGTAAGGGAACAGTAGCCTTTTGCTGTGTCGATGAAAGTGTTATAAATGTCTAATATACAAAGGGTCAAATGGCAGTGTGACATCCGTATGAGACAAGGGAAGGGAACACCTATCACAACTCTTCTGTAATTTCCTGTGGCTCTCAGAACATATACTTTCGTAAAAATTTATTATGTAACACGAAATTATGTATACGAGTATTTTATAGCGTAGCAGTATACCTGTATTGCCTAGAAATTAAGATATGAACGATGGCTGCTGGAATTTTTGCAATATATCAATTTACCGTGCGGGAAAAAAATAAGATGAAGCGTAAGTGAGTGAGTCTTAGTTTCCTTGTTTTTATTGAGTGACCAAGTGTGTGGTCCATTGAGACTGTCGGCTTCTCTTATAGTGGAGCTGCTTCTAGGCTAGAAAATGAGGTATACTTTGCACTTTCTTAGAACAAAACCAAACCAGGCTCATTTGAATCGGATTGATGTCTATTTGATGATGCGAAAATCATGGTTGTAGTTCGCCGAAAGGTGTCCAACGTAGCAAATTAACCCCTTGTTTGCGATGACAACAGAAAAAATTTGGAATTCCAGAATTTTACTTTATCTTGATGTTTCACACATTTAATCATCCTTTTAAGGTTAGAGTACCATTATATATTCCCCTAGGATATCATACTTACTCATTAATATGTTTTTTGATATCAAAGGGATCATGCCCAGAATTTCCATGAAATTTGGCTTTTTGGGGGGACTTTTCACGATATTGCATAATAAAAGCATATGAAATGGACACAAATAATAAAAAGTAGGGAACAAAACAAATTCATATTCAACTGGGAAGATCTCAGTTTAATATTAAGATTCCCACCTTCCTCAACCTCATCGTATAACATAGTTATTAACCCCTTTAAAGCCAAACAAGTATGAACCTGGAAAATGGCAAATGATTGCGGAGATAGCGATTGCTCCTTTTTCAACTAAATACTACATGTCCTAAGTAAATAAATGCAATTTATCATATTGACAACATTCAAATATCTTCAATTTACCTCTCTTTAATCACCAACATAGCAGATTGACAGGATTATATGGCTTAATTGAGTACCATACCCAATATTTTGATAAGCATTTATATTTCAATGAGATCCTTTCCCTCAGGTTCATCACCAAATTCCGTAACAACCATAACAACCATGGGTATTCCGTAGTGTAGGGGTAGCACGCTCGGTTCACAACCGAGAAGTCCCGGGTTCGATCCCCGGGCGGAGCGGAAACAGTTGGGCTGTTTCCTTAAAACCCGAGCCCCTGTCCACCCAGCAGTGAATGGGTACCGGGTGTTAGCCGGGTGTTTGTAACCCACCTCCCGGGGTGCTGGCTTCGGCCAACACTATAAACACTAGCAGACAGCTCTCTAGGGGTAGTCTGAGAGAGAGCTGTCTGGTTACAGTGGAGATCCATCTCAGCTGCGTCGATAACTGACGAAATTCTTCAAACATCAAACATCAAACATTATAATCAGAAACTTGCTTTAATTTAAAGTTAAAACCCTCTAGCGCCTCATGTGACGTATATGTAGCATAAATTTCAAAAAGTCATATAAAAAAAAGAAAAAAAAATGTAATATATTTTCAAGCCTAATAACCCAGTGTTACACCGAAGTAACATACAGACAGCGTCTGGTGATCCTACCGTTTTCTTCAAGTATGAGAGAGGTCCAGTCAACTTGGTGATGGCACAGGTGAAATCTGTGAATATTTTTGCACTGCTTCGTGTCACCTCACCAACTATTTACGGGTAACTAATGCATTAGCGCAGTTATGTAATTGATTGATTAGATGTTACTGAAGATATGCAGAAGATGATAAAAAGCAAACATGGTATACTCTTTTTGTTATATATGAATATATAATGCGTTACATATGTGTAACATTGGGTTTTTCAGTATATTCACTGTAAATGCTATATCTTTTTTTTTTTTCGTAGGGCCTACATTCCAACATTGTTAGCAGTTGTTTGTTGTAATAAACGAAAAAAATTGATAATATATATGATATATAATGAGGACTCAGTGTATTGTGTATTGCCGCCTACGTGTACCCTAATCCAGCCATAAAAATACATACTCCGAATACATTAAAAAAAAATAAAAAAACGGAAATTTGTATTTACTGATGTTTCTTTTATATTTAATTATACATCTATATTATCTTATTTCTTTTTATTTATTAATCTATTAATCTGTCTATTTTTTGACAGAAAATGGCAAATGTGATATGAGGCTGTGCTTCATTGAGAGGCGTAACTGCTTCAAGGAGTTCCATATATAATGCAAATTATATAAGACTATGAATCAATAATTCATTGGGGGCATACGCCGGGGGGCGCGTCGCCTCACCCACCCTACAATGCCACTCCCAGGGGTCACCACGAGCGAGTCCCCATACAGGTTCCCTTCCCATACCAAGCAACTCTCGACAAGAAACATCAACTTGCCCCAGCCACGAGCCTTGTGGGCGCCCCCTTGGCCTCCTCCACGCCGGATTGTCTCTTACAGATACAACCCGATGGGAAGGATCGGTTTCAGGGTAGCGTGCCACATGCCCATATAGCCGAAGTTGGCGCTGACGGACTATTCAGGTAATAGGCCTCGATTCGGTCTCACGGTGTAATCGCTGGTTTGAGACGTAATCATCCCAGCGATCCGCATGATTCTTTGAAGACACTTATTACCAAAGGCATCGATTCGCCTCTTCAAGTCGCTATTTAGTGTCCATGTCTCACAACCATAGAGTAAGACAGGGATCACAAGCGACTTGAAGATCCGGATCTTTGTCCTCCTGCACAGGTACCGTCAACGCCAAATACTCCTGCTGAACAAGTCCATACACCGTGGGCTATGCCAATCTGTCGTAAGTAAATACACAAACTCCACCTCACTAAAGCCTCCGGCCAGAACAGTTGATGAACCTGTGGGTAGTTTGTCGCCTATACTTGCACATATGTATTGACAGATGAAGTTTGCCAAACTTGCGCCCGTCAGGGTGGCAAGGTTGGTAGAGACGTGAGCTTGCAATGTGCAGAATCCCTGTGCATTCGGTCAGCGGTTCGAGTCCGCCTAGTTCGTGCTGACGTGGCGGCGCTTTGTATAGTCAATAACCTTGTAGTTGGTACTTGCAAAGTGTCTAGATAGGATGAAAATCTTATCTTATCTTGCCAAATTTGCCTAATTTCCAGAATTCTTCAGGAACAGTCTGTAATTTGGTACATGTCTGCTGCCTTGGATATCATGAGTTGCCACTGTGGTATTTGTTGCACCTCTCCGGGTTCTTTCATTTGATTTGATGGAATGTTCATGATCATAGCGGTCGAAGATGATGGTGACCTGTGTAATGCCGAGAGAAGGATTTCTAAGAAGGCGTACTATCCTTTTCTGAACTATTTCTGCCAAATCGTTGAACGTCTTAAAGTGGCTCTCATTCAATGATTGTACCATTGCCATGCCATCAATTATATAAATTGATGAACAACTGGGTGACATCTCGGGCAGCTCTGTTATTACATCTGTACATTTTTCTTCAAGTTTCTTTGTCAGTTCAGCCTTTGCAGTCTTGCGCATGGAACCATCATCATGAAATAATGATGGCGGTACACGGGTACAGCAGCTAGTTCAAAGCTCAGGACAAATATCATATCTACTTCTCGATTCTTTGAAACTGATAGCAGTCTTCTGAATAATATCTCTGTGTCAATGATAAGTTTCCTGTCCTTGTCGTAGGTGAGGGCTCTTTTCATGCTTGAAAATGTCAGTACTGAACATCGAGGCAATGGGTCCCAAAAGCTAACAGAAGACCCCTGGTCAATCCTTTCTGCAATGAACTCATCCGTAGCTTGCTGTCCTCTCTGTGGGACTTCCATCATTGACTTTTCAACCTCAGGCGTTGCTACCTGACCAGTAGTGATGTTCACCAATGTCGAGGGAATGTTGTCCAGGTCAAAAGGATCTTGGCATTGACTTAGTATGAAATCCTTGATGTTGGATGCATCCTTTCTGTCCTGCTCCATCCTCGCATTTCCAAGTTCAGTATGGAAGAGGTTGATCCCATGGTTAACACAAATGTCTTTAAACGACTCAGAGTATTCCCCCGTTACATGCCTGGTTAGAAGCCATCTCAGCAGAGCTCCCTTCCTGCGGGTGTAACCAATAACTCCTCCTTGGGTCTAAATATTTAATGTTGGTCAAACCTTAAAAACATGATTTGATGCAAGAACATTAAAGGTAGAGTGAAATTTAGCAATTTGGTATTTTTTCGGGTGTTTTCGCAAACAAGGGGTTAATTTCCTATGTCAGACACCTTTCCGTGAACTACAACCATGATTTTCTCAAAATAGACATCAATACGCTTCAAATGAGACCAAATTTGCTTTGTTCTAAGAAAGTGCAAGGCATGTCAATTTTTAGAGGCTTATTTCAGTGAAAGCCGCTCCACTATTAGATAATGCTTCATTGAGAGAGAGAGAGAGAGAGAGAGAGAGAGAGAGAGAGAGAGAGAGAGAGAGAGAGAGAGAGAGAGAGAGAGAGAGAGAGAGAGAGAGAGAGAGAGAGAGAGAGAGAGAGAGAGAGAGAGAGAGAGAGAGAGAGAGAGAGAGAGAGAGAGAGATATATTAGCGTAAGAGATTGATGTCAGGATGTCACAGTGGCAAGTGATTGAGTGATAGGATGAAGTGGGTTGGATAAAAAGTTAATAGGGAGACCAACTAAGGGTGTGTCCGTTCGTAATTACGTGTTCGCTGTTGTAGTGGATAAAGGAGGGAAGAATAGAGTAGAGTAGACAATCTCTTCTTCACAACTTTCACACTATCTCCTTCGCGACCCTTGGCAAGAGATGAAGTTTTGGCTGTAACAGTGACTTACAAAAACCTTCTCTTATACACATTAGCAATTGGAAAAAACGACTGTATTCTTCCTACTTGAAAAAACTAATTAGGGTGAAGGGGA
>JACEEZ010005897.1:97332-99832 GCA_016584305.1 Chionoecetes opilio
TACAGGCTCATTTGTCTCATCTTTTATCATTTTTTGTTTGAGTTCTCGTCCGTGTAATACGTCGTCTGCTACAGTAACACCCTATTTAAAGTGGCCAAGAAATGTAGATGTGTTTTAGATATCACCCGAACGGCAAAAACAAGCGTGTACCCTAAGTGATCGGGCGTCTGTCTCTCAGTATTACTATTGGAGGGACATGTTTTTGTTGCATTAATTGACCGAAATGGCAAATTCCCATCGTGTAAGTGTCTGCTGCACCCGGACCCACCCTGAGGCCTCTTGACTGTCACCTGTCGCCAGTCTTCGTGTGCTCTTTATCAGTGGGTTTGCCGTAGAGGGGAGGACACTGTTACCGTATCTGTCCCATCTGCAAGGGTTCCACTTCGATTATATCTGAGATGTCGACAAACCTGGGGCGCTGGACGTCAGGCAATGGTTCCCTATCTTAATGGTGTTTGAAGCGAATGGTTTTGTGGCATGCTTTTTGTTCTCACAGGTAATATTTACGCGCTTGAATAGTTAAGGGCGCGTGTTTTTACTACCGTTGAGTGCGTTTAGCTACAGCAGCTGAACCTTGTCTAAATGAAAGGGTTCGATTTGTTTATCATTTCATTACGGGCGTAATGACATACCGGGAAAAAGAGCTGAAAAAAGAACCGGGGATTTTTGTAGTATGTAGATGTCAGGGATGTTTACCTTTGATTCATGACAAGCACTTGATGAAGAATGAGAAAATAGATTTACGCAATTAAACGTCAGCTATCGAGGAAACTGCAAGGAACTGTATATGGGAAGCTCCTTTCTAATTTGCTATGATAATTCACCGACACCGTAATTTGCCCCTTGTCTCTGCCAAGCTATGTGTTTAATGGAAAAATATGAGTAGGCAATTTACATTTGATATATTCGTTTTCGTTTTCAGAGCCTGTACTTTTCCCTGCACTTGATACAAAAAGCGTTGCGTATTGCCTTTTTGACTCCTTTGTTACGATAGGAGTTTGAAGTGTTCGATACCTGTGACAAATGAATATAACATTTTCCTTTCTTACTGCGCCAGCCAATTTTTACATTTTATTTTTCATCAAGATAGAGCTGTTGGGTCCGTCATCCTGCCGCTGTTCAGGTGACGCCGGACTCGCCTGGTGGACTGCCGTTGCCTCCTAGTAGCGTGGTAATGAGGGCTGACGTCTTTATCTCCCTGACAGTCTGCATTGGGTATCGGGCCGCTGCCACTCAATTAATGCCGCCATTAGAGTGGGTGATCTGGTTCTTAAAAGTGCCGTCTTTATAAGGATTATAAGAAATATTAATGTTTGAACCTCACGCAAATTAAGTATTTATTCTAAGAAGCCACTTCATAGATTGATGCTGGGATCACATAAGCACCTTTCATCTTTTTCAACCAACGCCTTGTATGATGAAAGGCTGAACAAAAGCAGAAAATTCGATAAGAAAAAGGAAAAGGCCAAAAATACGCCTGCCATTCCGGTTGTCAAGTATTTGACAACCACTTTGACAGTAATTACCTTCTTCATACAAGATTCGCTTCAAGAATTTAAGGCGTTTGTAGCTATCATAATCTTGTCTTGATTTGTGAGGCAAGAAGTTAGTCAGCAATAATACATCATGAGCATCTGAAATGTTTTAACCTAAGAAGCGACTATTGCCGACATCAAGCAGTGACTTTCAACTGCAAATGGCTTTCAACTGCAAAAGAAACATCTCAGGTATTGACAGTATTATGTCATGCGTCTGTAACGAGCAAATATTTGTTCGCCTTGCAAAAATTAATGGGAACAACACCAAGATCAGTAAATTTTGAGTTCCTTTTATGAGTCATTCTAGCGATTATGGATCTGAGGAAAGCTTTAACTGGTTACATAATACTGCATATTACTAATTTCCTAAAATGAACTACGGTCAAATTTGGCCTCTAGAGGTCTAATTTGAGTTTCTTGGAAGTATCTAAATAAGGGTTGGTAACAAGGCAATCATTTGTTCATCAGAATTCGTATTGTCCTGGCTTTTATGTCCCTTGCTAGACTCTTCGCTTGCTCCTAGTTGATGGCCTCCTATTAAGCGTTTGGATGTAGATCAATGCTATAACGTTACGAGGAATAGACATGAAAAATAAATGTAGATGGAAATCCTTAGACCGAAAGAAAATAAAAGGAGGGAAAGCAGAAACAGGCGGGGAAAAAATGGTAAAAGTTTTGACGATGTAAGGAAATTTTGAGAGAAGGTACAACAAATGGAGAAGAATAGAGAGAAGGAGCCAGAAGCAGCAACATGTGAGGAAGATCTAGAAATAAATAAACGCTGAGTAGATATTTGAATGTTTTTTTTTTGGCTATTTGAATGGTTTTGCCCATCTTGGAGCTCATCGTACTTATTCAGCCAATTTATCTGACGGATGAGCTCATAAATAAAATAAAAAATCACTCAGTTCATTGAGATAAGCAGTGAAGAGAAGGCAGAATGAATAACACAGGAAGAAAAC
>JACEEZ010005897.1:102332-107332 GCA_016584305.1 Chionoecetes opilio
TGTGTGTGTGTGTGTGTGTGTGTGTGTGTGTGTGTGTGTGTGTGTGTGTGTGTGTGTGTGTGTGTGTGTGTGTGTGTGTGTGTGTGTGTGTGTGTGTGTGTGTGTGTGTGTGTGTGTGTGTGTGTGTGTGTACTTTGTAACAATTTAGTTATTTTCTTATTCACTATGCTTGTTTGTTTCTTAATAAAATAGTTTTCCCCACGACCCAAACCCTAACACTCTCATAGGACTGAGACTAAATAACATTATACGGAAATGGAATATCACGTTACTTTTATTCGTATTCCAGAAATGAGGTAGTTTTATCACGAACTTAAAGAAAGACGTCCAAGCGTGCCTCTCCACCTCATGCGTCGCGGCGTTACCTCGCATTTGTAAGGAGGAGGGAGACCACCCACGTCCAGCCTCCAGATGGCAGCGCAGACACCTGGTTGAGAAGTAAATGGAGCTTCCCTTCCACTCCCTGTCTCTACTGTCTTGCGTATTTTCACTCTTTTATTGCTACTCTTATCTTTCTGTACTCAGCGGTTTTTTCCTCTAGATCTTCCTCAATATTTATCTGCCCAACGAAAGATTGAAGAATATTAACATATCCCAACATCTAGGCAGAGCTCTTTTAATGTGAACATTTTTAAAGAGCTTCCAAAAATAATATACGTAAATTACAATTATTACCTAGGGCACATAATCTAATATAGTAATAAATAAAATAATCTTCTTCATATGTTTCTGCTTCTGTCTCCTCGTCTCTATTCCTTCTCCCTTTTCTTGTACCTTCTCTCAAAATGTCCTTACATAGTCAACTTATACCAATTTCTTTCCATTTGTCTCTACTTTCCCTCCTTCTTCTTTCTTTCGATCTAAGGCTTTCCATCTACATTTATTTTTCATGTCTATTCCTCGTGACGTTATAGCATTGATCTACATCCAAACGCTTACTAGGAGTAGAACAGAGTTAAAAAAAGAAGATTTTGTGTGCAACTCGTTACTACGATCCAGCAATATAAGCTTAACAGCACCAGCAACAACAACAGTAGTAAAAGTAGCATTAGTAGTAGTAGCAGTAGCAGTTGAAGTAGTAGCAGTAGCAGTTGAAGTAGTAGCAGTAGCAGTTGAAGTAGTAGCAGTAGCAGTTGAAGTAGTAGCAGTAGCAGTTGAAGTAGTAGAAGTAGCAACAGTTAATAGCCTACTATAATAGTGTGTCGTGTAGTCAGTCATATCCAATGAGTGAAGTGAAGCAGATAACGTCACTTAGTCTGCGGTATTTTAATTAATGTGTGTAGCTGTTCCCTCGGCTTCTGCGTGGCTATTTTCTTCGCTCCCTCGCCGCCTGCCACCTTGGACTAACGGCCTCTTTGATATATCTTCATAGTTATCTTTGTTTACAATGTATTATTATTGGTATTGTTATATATCTTTTTAGTATTTGTAGTAGTAGTAGTAGTAGTAGTAGTAGTAGTAGTAGTAGTGTAGTAGTAGTAGTAGTAGTAGTAGTAGTAGTAGTAGTAGTAGTAGGTTTGTAATTGGAAATCACATTACAAAATTCGCATTGTTAGTGTCTCTATGTATTTCCACAACCTAAAAGAAAAATGAGGCGCCTAAAGTTCAGAGCTTCACCTGTGTTTATAGTGGAAAAAGCAATATTATCTATATCAAGTCTAAATTAGGTCAGTATTTTTGGCTTTTGAAAGTTTCTTGCATACCCAATAGAGGCTAATTAACTTTTGACTCGTAGCATCCCTAGCGACGCCTTCCTTTTTTTTTCCTCTGACATTTAGATTGAAGCATTTACACTCACTACTTATATGTTTCTTTAGCATAATTATGAACATCACTTTACTGCGTCGCAAACCGTCTGTAAGAAAAAATTAAGTGAAGTTGAATGGCGTTTAAAGCACATTTATATAACTTATTTTTCCTTCTTTGTAATATGACTCCATTAGATTTCTGTGGAGCTAAACTCGTCATCAGATAGCGACAGGTTCCAGCTCATCGACACTGCATGGGTAATGGACCACTAATCAACTGAAATTGCCTTTATCGGTCGTGGCAAGCTGAAAGAGGACCAGATATTTGAGATAAGGAGAGTGCAGATGAACCTTAACAACGTAGATAGAAAAGGATGTCGGTGAATGAGCATTATTTCCTTGGCTGCCTTGATAAGCTAGCATTGAGCTTCTTGATGTATCTTAAACTGAAACTCACTTATTAGGGGATTCTCTGCTCCTTCGGTCTGCCCAGTATACATAAGTCTGCTTTACTTCTCATTACTAGCATACTAGACTGCAGTACGCTCAAGATCATTAGTGACCAATGACTTTAGTAAGGGCTATCACCTTTTTCTTGACCCACGCCGTAATTAGCTGCATATAAAAACGTCTTGAATTACCGCTACATGTATCTATATTATATTTCAATGATATTTTTTTTTTTATGTAGTCAGACTTATTTTAACATATTTTTTCCTATAATGTAAAATGAAAGTGTCGTGACGCAGCGGACAGAGAGATAGCAGTCTTGCGAAACAGCGAAGTCCGTGAATTGATAACCTATCTGTAAAATCTGACACCTACCTCGGTGTGTGTATTCTTGTCTCTTGAGTTCATATTTCCATCCGATACGAACCCAAAATAAAAGTCAGAATTTCACTTAATTTACATGAACTTTAGCAAAAACTTATACACCTTGGCTAGAGTTCGTGACATGCATCAGTGTTTCACCTGCATAACCCTCCGCCGCTCCCCGCTGCAGGACGTCACGGGAGCCACGCCTCTTCAAAAAAAAAAAATATATATATATATATATATATATATATATTTCATGTTAGGCAAATATTGAAGAACTGTATGTCGTTTTTTTCTAGCTCTACTACATAGAAATTGTCATATAACAGTTAAGGTACAAGTTATTAGAAAGGCTTCAAGGCACCTCTCAATATCACTCAATAAATGGTGTCATATTATGATATACCACATTCATGTACGGACGCTGCTTTCGTTTGCTGCACCTTTATGATCTTTACGGTCGAGCTGCCACTGACGGTGAGGTCGATAGAGGTGTCAGTATACAAGTAGGTGGCTGTCAAGAATCTGGCAGAACTTTATTTATACACATGTCTCCCCAACACACAAAATAATAGAAAAACAACAATAAATCAAAAGAAATAAACTAGTTACTGACGTAATACTTGATGAACATTTGAACTTGAAGATAAAATCAGTGTCATATCCTGTCTTCCTTAAATTTGATAACGCTCTACTTTTAGATCTCCTTCAGGCACTAATTTCAGGCTATAATAAACCATTCCTCCTCCATTTATCTGTTTACTTATGAAAAATTATTAGTAGGGTGCAAAGAGGAAAGTAACAGGAAGGAGGAGGTATAGGTGTGGGAAAATAAAAAAAACGTAATAAGAAGAGGCAAGGATGGAGAAAATAGAAAACGCGTCGTCCTGTGTCCTGGCGAGGCAAGTGGCGAGGCTGCCCGTCACCACCACAGCGCCGGAGGACAAATGGAGGCGTGAGGAGAGACTCGGGTCCTCCAACTACCCCTCTTTTAGCTGCTGGCAAACAGGTCGTAGGGCTTTTGCCGCAGAGGTCACACGCTTTAGCTGCTGATTTATACATGCCTTATTTATGAAGAAGAAAATTTCATGTTCAGCCCTATAGAAGCCTCAAATTATTATTTAATGGTGTGAGATAAATCATGAGGTGGACGGCCGCGATGAAAAGAGCGAGTGGGTAATTACGTCCTGCGCAGGGCCAATGCTTTCCCTGCCTCATACTCCCTCCTGGCGGGCCGTGCTGCGATACTATCATTAGTGCCGTATTATTTTCTAAGTGTGTATGAGAGTAACTCGCTGACGGAGCTTCGAGTGAGATTTACGGCGACTCAACAGCGCCAGCGGTAATATTGGAGGCGCACGGTGTACCTAGCCACGTTGGGGTGATTATTAAAGCCTGGCTCCTGATGGGGAAGGTGTTAGTTTCGCGGCTCTGTACCCCTCCCTCCTCCTTCCCCATACCCCTAACCACACACCCATACCCCCACACCCCACACCTCCCCACCCTCCCCATACCCCCAACCACACCCCAATACCACCTCCCTCTTCCCTCCCCATACCCCCAACAAGACCTCCAGACCCCACACCTCCCCTCCCTTCCTCTGCCCCCAACCACACACCCCATACCAAACCATGTTTCAAGGAGGCCGCTACCCCAGGCTGACGTAACTTGGGTTTAAAATACCTTCAGGACAGGTAGACAGATATGGATAAGATGTGAAATAAGGGAAATCAAATAAGGAAGGAGTTTGTTCATTAGAAAATATATTATTAGTGGTACGTACACTTGTTTGGTAGGTGGATGAGAGAGGGACTGGTAATGAGTGTGTCTGGCACCACCACAACCACCACTACCACAACCGCCACCAATACAACAACAACCACCACCACCATCATCATCGCCACCATATTTATCGGCATATTGTGTGGATTTTGAGTAAGTTATTAATTTCTTCCTTCTTCCAACAGGACAGCTTCTCCAGATTAAGTTTTGTTTTTGTCTCGTGTTCTATCATTGTCATCGTTATCGTTGTCATGTTCATTGAAGTCATATTTTATTATTATCGACATTATTAGTTTTTTTATTATTAGTGTTAGAATTGATTTTTCATTTCTTTGTGTAATTGTTATCATTAGCATGGTGATTATCATGGTAACTATTATTTGTTGTCGTAGTAGTTTCATCATCGTCATCATCAGAGTAATTTTTCCCATTTTCCTAATTGCAGGTAAGAGTCGTTGGTTCAGATCTCAACGTTTTCGTCTGACACTTAAGAGGACCAGGTTCGACTCTCAGCAGATGCAAGGTAAGCACCATTTTTGTCTGGTTTTACAGCTTCGATTCAATAGCAATTTTTTGTGTCCCTTTCGACTCGTAGTTTTCATAAATATTTGCCTTCAACTTTTTTCGAGCATTTACATAAGGTATACACGTTTA
>JACEEZ010005897.1:112332-139832 GCA_016584305.1 Chionoecetes opilio
AGCCTAAAGTTACTGACGATCTGCATTCGTGTATATCTAGATTTTACACAGAGTGCTTATAACATGCTTTCTTAATACACAGACTTGATTTTGCTCAATATATTTTTGCACCGAATTCATGTAAACTTTTCGATTTTATGAGGCAAAGAAGGAAAATCTTAGTTAAATAATGAGCATGAGGTTAGTTGTGGGTATTGTGAGGGTGAAGGGCATGCAAAAATGCGGTGAGGCACGGGTGAGGGACGCCGCGATCTGCGTCATGGAACTCTCTATAAATAATGAGATAATTCTGGTGTCGGAGAAAAAATATAACGTCTTTGATGACGGGACCCTTGTGTTTACTGCCGCCAGGGGGAGGTCTTGTGATTATGGACACCTTATTTATGTCTGATTCCCGCTGCCTTACAATGCAATCTTGGCCGATACACTATGCAAATGTGATATGCCAGGGAGATAAAGTACTGCGGCCGCTTATCTCAGACTTACCATCGCGTCGCTCACGAGACTCTGACAGCCTTTGCAGATTCTTTAAATAACGGAGGTTTTGTATTCATCCTATATTTTTTGTCCTTGCATTGTGTTGATGTAAGTTTATCGGATCATATGTTTTTGTGGTCTGTGTGAATGTGATTTCTTGTTCACGTTTTTCTTGTCCAATTGAAAATCAGTTCATTGGAATGTTTGTTGTCTTACTGAACGCCGCTTAAGACTTGGACGTAACGTATTGCACTTAGTTTCCAGGATATATCAGGAAAACTGGATGAAAAGACATAGGAGGAAACAACAGAAAACAAATCGTTGAAGGTATAAGTACAAAAATAAGCTGAAAAATGGAAGAAAAAAAAAAGGGAAGGAAAGGACTTAGGGAAGAAAAGTGAAAAAAATAATTACACGTATAAAAAAATTTAAAAATGGCACAAAATAAAAATTGCTAAAACATATAATAAGTAAAATTGTAACACTAATAATGATCCTGAGTTTCTATACTCCTCATTTCCTTAAAGCTTACACTGGTATACTAATCTCCCCTATAGTCATCGCTGCTGTAGTCACACATCCTTCAATGCCACCTTAATCCGCACAATGGCAATCATGTTACGACATACATATCCTTATCTAACATCACAACAGTTCTACATTCATCCTATATTTTTCTTACTCTCCTCACGCCTTTCTATTATCTCCTATTCCCCAGCCCCTTAATCACCTGTATTTCATTCCCTGCCCCTGCTTTACTCTCCCTCTCTCACCACTCTCTCCCTAAATTCCTCTCTATTATCTCCCTCTCTCTCTACTCTCTCCCTCTCTCTCTACACTCTCCCTCTTTTTCTACTCTCTCCCTCTCTCTACACTCTCCCTCTTTTTCTACCCTCTCTCTCTACTCTCTCCCTCTCTCTCTACACTCCCTCTTTTTCTACTCTCTCCCTCTCTCTCTACTCTCTCCCTCTCTCTCTACTCTCTCCCTCTCTCTCTATTCTCCCCCTCTCTCTATTCTCCCCCTCAATCTACTCTCTCCCTCTCTCTACTCTCTCCCTCTCTCTCTACTCTCACTCTCTCCCTAAATTCCTCCCTCCGCATACTGTAGATAACTATCGCGGTGCACATTCAGTTTGACGTTAACGGCCGCCGAGAGTAAACTGTGCCGTAGCGTTCTCAAGATTACGTCTCCGGCCTCGTATAGTTCTCGCGGCTTGCTCTGAGCAGCTCGCGCGTGCACACACACACACACACGCACACATACACACACACACACACACACACACATACACACACACACACACACACACACACACACACACACACACACACACGCACACACACACACACACACACGCACACGCACACGCACACACACACACACACACACACACGCACACACACACACACACACACACACACACACACACACACATACACTAACACTCTCACACACATACATACATACACTTGTTTCTATCTCTCTCGCTCTTTCTCTCTTTTTCTCTGGTAATGTGAGAGAGAGAGAGAGAGAGAGAGAGAGAGAGAGAGAGAGAGAGAGAGAGAGAGAGAGAGAGAGAGAGAGAGAGAGAGAGAGAGAGAGAGAGAGAGAGAGAGAGAGAGAGATTATAATCAACAAAGGGTGTCAGTTCAGCAATATTATTATCATGCAATTCAAGGTCATAAATATTTCGCGCTGAATACCTCCTCCCCTAAGAAGCAACTCATAATCAGCACTGCACTGACTCATTCCCAGGTGCTGAATGGCAAGACAGTCAACAGTTAGTCGGTCAGTCCTGTGCGATTAACCCTTTCACGCCCAGATCTTTTCTTTGCTATATAAAATCGTCTGTTCTTAGCCATAAAATTACGAAAACTAACTTAATATACTAAAGTAGCTAATAGACAAGGATAATAAACTGGTCAGTTCTAGTTTTTTGGCTATATAAAATCGTCTGTTCTTAGCCATGAAATTACGAAAACTAGCTTAATATACCAAATTAGCTAATAGACAAGGATACTAAACTGGTCATATCTACAAAATATTGCTTATATGCACTAAAAATCGTCTAATGTTATCCCCAAATTACAATGGAAATTACGTTCTGGGACTCAAGGGATTAAGCAATTAAGAGAAATAAGAATATGATAACAAAGGTAGTGTTTGAGTTAAGAGAATGGCAGACAACATAGAAAGTAGTGCGGGAGCCTAGGGTGATGTGATAAGATTTTCATCCTATCTAGACACTTTGCAAGTACCAACCACAAGGTTATTGACTATACAAAGCGCCGCCACGTCAGCACGAACTAGGCGGACTCCAACCGCTGACCGAATGCACAGGGACGCTGCACATTGCGAACTCACGTCTCTACCAACCTTGCCACCCTGACGGACTAGGGTGATGTGAAACAAGAACTATATATATAATAGATAAAAAGAAAGGAAGAAATAAAAGGGAGAAATATATGAAAAAAAGAAAAGAAAAGAAGGAAATGTGAGAAAAAAGAATGAGAAAAATAAAGACAAATAAAGAGAATGCATGTATTAGTAAAGTGCCTCTCTCCATCTTTCTTTCTTTCTTTTCTGCTTTGCTTTTCTTTCTTTCTTTTCATAGTTTCTTCCTTTTTCTTCTTCCTTTTCTTTTTCCTTTTATTCTATGTTTGGTTGTTGGGTGGTGTCTTCTTTACCTGACGACGGAGTGAAATAAATGCAGGGAAGGTTTTTAATTAAAGTAGAGGGCGCATTGAGAGGATAAAATACTCTGCTAGTGTACATTGTTACGCATCCACGGTTGTTTGATGGTTAAAACTCACAAACAAGTACTAATGCTTACTACTGTTTAGTTAGTTATTTGGTATCTGAACAAACCGACGCTTGTAACACCACCTGATCAACTATTTTATTGTGTAGCAGCAAGCATTATGTATTACCAACGAGTATCATGCAATTTATTATATTCTATTATTTAGTTTTTATTAGAAAGCTCCT
Source organism: Chionoecetes opilio (assembly GCA_016584305.1). NCBI lineage: Eukaryota > Metazoa > Arthropoda > Malacostraca > Decapoda > Majidae > Chionoecetes > Chionoecetes opilio. The sequence goes on from JACEEZ010005897.1 coordinate 115,799, forward strand.
TATGATAACCATTAGACTGAGAATATTCAAACTAAGTATTTATTTACAGTAAAACATGACTGATGTCAGATGGTGCTTAGGCTCATCAAAATTAACTTCTTTTATGATAATTTTGTTAGTTTCTTCAGTAATCTGTGAACACCAAGCATGTAGGAAGGACATACTTTATTTATTATAGTGCGTTGACTTGTGATTATAATGTATGTTTTCAAGAGTACAGTTTCTTCGGTCAAAGTGAATTGCTTTGTGGTTCATGCAGTATTTTCAAAATTCATATATCGTCTTTTCTTATAACTAAACTCTTGATTTATTAAACTTAATAAACTAAACCCTAAACCCTTATCATTAATAACCCCTTAGTTAATTTCTTAGTTAAATCAAACTAAACCCTTAAACTAAACCCTAAGCTAAACCCTTAACTTAACCCTTATAATTAATGAATCACACTGTATGCTTGCATATCTGATCAGTACGTTAATGTCTTACATACTTATGAACACACCATTACACCATTACAGAACCACCATCACTCACCAACCATCACACCATCACCACCAACCAACCACCACACCATTAACACACACCATCACACACACCACCAACACTACCACCACCATACCACACCACCACCACCACACCACCATACCACACCACACCAAACCACCAACACCACACCACCACCACCAACCACCACCACCACCACCACACACCAACACCACCACCACAACCACCACCACCACCACCACCACCACACACCACCACCACCACCACCACCACCACCACACCACCACCACCACCACCACCACCACAACACCACCACCAAACCCAAACCACCACACCACCATACCACCACCCACCACCACCCACACCACCACCACACCACCACCACCACACACCACCACCACCCACCACCACCACCACCACCACCACCACCACACCACCACCACCACCCACCACCACACCCAACACCACCACACCACACCACCACCACCACCACCCACCACCACCACCACCAACCACCACCACCCACCACCACCACACCACCACCACCACCACACCACCACCACCACCATACCACCACCACCACCACCCACCACCACCCACCACCACCACCACCACCACACCACCACCAACACCACCACCACCAAACCAACCACCACCACCACCACCACCACCACCACCACCACCACCACCACCACCCCACCACACACACCAACACCACCACCACCACCACCACACACCACACACCACCACCACACCACCGCAGATTCATGTTACTTAGGGAATAATGTTTTTTTTTTATTTCCTATGTATGCTGTGCGTGGCTCATTCCCCGTTCCACACTAACGGTTTATATTTCCTGGAAACACTCCCAGTAAGGCCAAGGTGTGCAGTAACCGACTCCAAACAATTATAAGTTAAAGATTAATAATTAGATAGACAATATTTATACACAGGAAAAAATGTCCTGAAAAAGAAAAATATTAGAGATAACAAATACAGCTACTATTTTTTATATGTCTCTTACACACACACACACACACACACACACACACACACACACACACACACACACACACACAACACACACACACACACACACACACACACACACCACACACACAACACACACACACACACACACACACACACACACACACACACACACACACACACACACACACACACACACACACACACACACACACACACACACACACACACACACACACACACACACACACACACACACACACACACACACACACACACACATGCGCGCATTCGAAAGTAAAGTTGGTTTTTATCATTTTGTGTGATCACGAATATCACAGAAGGTAGTTTCTTCAAGAGGTCAAAGCGTCATCACCTCTTCTTTCCTATTGACGTACGTACGTATACCCGTGCTCCTTATTCTCTCATTATTCTCTAATCTGCCATCAGCCCTTCCTTCTATTTCCTACCATCCCCTCCCCTTCCATAGTCGTCCTTCCCCTTCCTTTCAACTGCAAAAAGATCTGAAAACTGATACACTTTTGTTTTATGCGGCGTCGTTGCTCAACAAACAAACTGATGGCCGGCAAAGATAATAATCTTCCAGTGTTACAAATAACGCTCATGACTTATCACGGGACGAGAGTGGCAGGCGGAGCAGCAGCACCCGGCCGGCTATAGGCAGGCGACGAGGTGCTCACTGCCTCCACTGCAGGGCATAGCAGGCCATCACCATTATTTATGTGTTTCCAGCATCATCTCATTACTAACTATGTTCCAGTGTGTAGCCTGCAGGTTTTTATATTTGTTTATACACCACAAAGGACTGGCCAAGGGCAAACAAAAAGAGGTAACAAAAAGCGTGAAAATAAATGACCTATAAAAAAAGACAGGCTAGTTTACTGTCTCATAAACTACAGTTATCTGCAATCAGCATTTAGGTTATGTAAACACGGGTCAGCTTTGCAAAATACGACTCAGATCACTTACCTGGGCTGGCATGAGTTACCTGACAGGTGAAGATCCGGCGGCGTGCAGCGAGTCCACGAGAGAGAAGACCTGAGGGAACAGAATGAGCTTTACGGGAGTAAGAGTGGCTAAGTACGTAGCGAGAAAAAAAACAATAATTTATGGAAAGGTCTTTTGAATGCCGCTGGTACCTGAAGGGAAGGGTCGGTGGGGTGGGATGTAGAGGAGGTTAAGAGACTTCAATGGCCTTTAGGAACCAGCTAAGGAAGGAAGGAAGGAAGGAAGGAAGGAAGGAAGGTAGGAGGAAGGAAGGAAGGAAGGAAGGAAGGAAGGAAGGAAGGAAGGAAGGAAGGAAGGAAGGAAGGAAGGAAGGAAGGTAGGAAGGTAGGTAGGTAGGAGGAAGGAAGGAAGGAAGGAAGGAAGGAAGGAAGGAAGGATGGAAGGAAGGAAGGAAGGAAGGAAGGAAGAGGAAGGAAGGAAGGAAGGAAGGAAGGAAGGAAGGAAGGAAGGAAGGAAGGAAGGAAGGAAGGAAGGAAGGAAGGAAGGAAGGAAGGAAGGAAGGAAGGAAGGAAGGAAGGAAGGAAGGAAGGAAGGAAGGAAGGAAGGGAGGGAGGGAGGGAGGGAGGAGAGAGAAAGGAACCAGCTAGGGAAACCCATTGCTAAGAGCTACTAGCATTATGTTCATCATCTCATTTCTTACTGGATGCCCCGTAAGTTTCTCTGGGTCATTCCGTCTAGAGCTACGATGGCCTTGGAAGACACGCCTGCGAAGACAAAACAGGTACAAGGAGGCAACTTTCAGCCACTTCCACCGACTAAAAACTAGTGGCGATAATGAAGCTGTGAGTTTAACAAGCTTGGTATTGATTCACTGAGTGCTAAATTAGAATTGCATGTATATATGGTGTTTCATGTATGCAAGTTACGGCGTGATATGTTTCAGGGTTGTATGTTGATGATTAATTTATTGAAAGCTTCCTCGCTTCTCTTGTGTGTAGAGGATGGGAAGTCGCGGCGCTCGTCGTTCCCAGTCTGTTCATTCCTCGCTTCATGTTTTGCTGAAGATGCAGCGCGAGATGGACACAGTTTTTTGAAAGTGTGTGAATTGGGGAGGGAGGGACGGACACACACACACACACACACACACACACACACACACACACACACACACACACACACACACACACACACACACACACACACACACACACACACACACACACAACACACACACATAGTCACACACCACACACACACACACAACACACACAACACACACACACACACACACAACACACACACACAACCACACACCACCACACACACACACACACACACACACACACACACACACACACACACACACACTGGATCCACAAGTATTTAGTTCATAATTCATCGGATAAATGTTATCAGGTTTTCAGTATTTAGAAGACAATTTTCAAGATTTTTAAACATCTTCATTTGCCTTTTGTACGTCACGATTTTCTTCATTTATATCTTAAAGTTATGTAGTTCGTAATAACAAGTTCACTACATGTGAGATAAGTATTGTTTTATTTTTGGTTTTATTTTATGATCACAAATATCACAGATTTGTTCGTTCCATTATAAATCTCACATAATTCTTGACCTGCTTTGTGACAAGTGAAATTTAGACAAGTGAGAAAACGTCTAATAATAGATAGACAAGGACTACAAAGACCAAGATTTAAGTCCTGCAGCTCATAAATTGTGAGTTTTATTGCAGTTACGTAATACTTGTTTCTCGGTATGTCTGCAGATGACGAGCCGCGAGATCTTAAAGGAGCGGAGAGGGGGGGAGGGCGGGGGCAGGGGGGAGGAGGGGGTAAGGGGGTGAGGCGTGGGCGTGATGGTGTGAGGTGTAATTGTGTGTGATATTTTGGTGTATCGCAGACAAACCAGTTTTCTCTCGTTATGATTTAAGCCTCGTTCTTTTTTCCAAGTAATAGGCGTTCGTGAGGTGTGTGCAGGGTCACCCACCGCCCGGCGTCTCGAGGCATCACCGGCCATGCTTCGTCAGGGAGACTTAGGAGCGGCCGGTGTGAAGGTCATGGCATGGGCGACCCTGCCAGGACGAAGCCGTTTATACTCCTCCACCCTGCCTGGTTAGCGCGAGTCAGACCTTATACGGTTACAAGATTGGGTTTTATAGGTTGAACTCTTCTGTCTGGAATGCCGAAGGATTTGTCTCGGGGTTATTTATTTCATGTATTTAGGGATTAAGGGTCTGTTACGTGAGCTTGATTTCCTCATTATGCGGGCTTTAATTTGTCTGTTATGCACTGCCCTGGAAGTGAAAGCATGATGGATTAAAATATAAAAAGATGATAGTATCCAGACCTGCCCGGACCACTCCTTTACCTCGCCACCTCAGACAAATAATAAAAATATATAAAGAATTCTCGACCTCTTAATAAATCACGATGTTATCTGTCAGTATTTTCTTTACGGGGAAGAACCAGGACGGGCTTAATTGCCGCTTTACTCGTCCTCTCGACAACGTTTCCCAGACCATCACGACCCCAGTAAACAAGCTCTCGCACCGCCCTCGCCACCCAGCCTCCCAGGTAATTGGAAACCGTCGTCAGGTAAAACAGTAATTAATTAGGCGACTTTAGGCATCCACGTACGCCGCTGGAAGGGTGGATGGTGTGGTGAAAAATGGATAATTATCTCATTTATTCCGCTTTTCTTCACCACCGCGAATAAAAAGGGGGTAGGGGATAGGAGGGTGATGTTCGGTAGGGGTGCTGACTATAAGGTTCTTGTCGTGGCGGGCCAGATGCAACTCATAAGCCTGAGGGAATAATACTACCATGGACTATATACCTCCTTCTCTGTAGACCTTTGTACGTAAGAGTGGTTCATTACGCCTTTCAATGGATGTTTCTTCGAGCACGAGCCGCGGGAAATATCAAGCCACCAACAATGCAAGGTAGAAAGTCCCGGACCTGTTCACTTAACGCTTGCTGATGAGAATGTCACGTCACCCTATAGACTCAATGACTCCCTTTATGCTGCTATGTAAAAGAGAAAAAGCAGCGTAGTTACAGTGCATTTAAGCGAAACATCAATCACCATAGTCATGCCTCTTTATCTTGCATGATATTATGTTGTTGTTGTTGTTTAAGATTTGTTCCACCCGTACGGAGAAACTCGGGCTTTGGGAGGCCTGAAAATAGAAGTTCATAAAAAGACAGTAATCGATAGGGAATTAACGGTATTCTGTAGAGACCCTTGTACATTGTGTCTTGGCGTGGCATTCATTACACACACCCATCTAGACGAAGTGTAAGTAGTGTCACAAAAAAAAGAGTTTCATTTACTCCTGGGCTACGTAATTTCTCAAGTTTCATTCTACTCATGGTCATAAGAAACCAATTAGTCTCGTTTCTGCACTCTTCCTTACTCGCCATTCCTTTTTCCTCTTCCTTCCTTGTCTTTCATCCCCGAATTCTATCATTTCCACCCCAAATTATATCCTTTCCTCCCCGAATTATATCCTTTCCTCCCCGAATTATATCCTTTCCTCCCCGAATTATATCCTTTCATCCCCGATTTCTATCATTTCCTCCCCAAATTATATCCTTTCCTCCCCGAATTATATCCTTTCCTCCCCGAATTATATCCTTTCCTCCCCGAATTATATCCTTTCCTCCCCGAATGATATCCTTTCCTCCCCGAATGATATCCTTTCCTCCCCGAATGATATCCTTTCCTCCCCGAATTATATCCTTTCCTCCCCGAATTATATCCTTTCCTCCCCGAATGATATCCTTTCCTCCCCGAATGATATCCTTTCCTCCCCGAATGATATCCTTTCCTCCCCGAATGATATCCTTTCCTCCCCGAATGATATCCTTTCCTCCCCGAATTATATTGGCACTCCTTCAGAACTACCCAGATAACCATTTGTATATTAGTTTTGCGTCTGATTAAGTAACGTAAGAATGCCCTGGAACTTTATTCGTTGTGTATACCAATGATCATCGTGTCTCATATTTGTCCTCATTTATTTTTCTTACGTGTAGTTCTATTCGCATACGATGATTAGTAATTATATAAATGTGCCGGTTAAGGTTCACCAACAACGATAGATGCAGGAGAGAGAATAGCAACGGGTATGAAGCAGGTACTGTTACATAAGTAAATCATCTCTTTCTCTCTCTCTCTTTCTTTTCTCTCTCTCTCTCTCTCTCTCTCTTCTCTCTCCTCTCTCTCTCTCTCTCTCTCTCTCTCTCTCTCCTCTCTCTCTCTCTTCTCCTCTCTCTCTCTCTCTCCTCTCTCTCTCTCTCTCTCTCTCTCTCTCTCTCTCTCTCTCTCTCTCTCTCTCTCTCTCTCTCTCTCTCTCTTCTCTCTCTCTCTCTCTCTCTCTCTCTCTCTCTCTCTCTCTCTCTCTCTCTCTCTCTCTCTCTCTCTCTCTCTCTCTCCTTCTCTCTCTCTCTCTCTCTCTCTCTCTCTCTCTCTCTCACACACACACACACACACCTTATATATAACAAAACTATTATGAAAAAGACATTAATGTATATTCTAAAATCTTGTCAGAAAGCAATTACAGCCTTTCCTATTTTTTCTCCTTCTTGATCTTCTTAATTCCACGCGAGAGTAACTTTAATCACCAGTGTCCAGACGCGCTGAAGATGTGTTGCTGATTCGCAGGTCAGGATAGAAAGTCTCCTGAAGGCTATGCAACAAGCTATCCAGGTCCTCTTTGTGTGTGTGTGTGTGTGTGTGTGTGTGTGTGTGTGTGTGTGTGTGTGTGTGTGTGTGTGTGTGTGTGTGTGTGTGTGTGTGTGTGAGCGCTTAATGATCCGTCGAGAATGCATGATTATTTTCTTTGTTGAATTTTCCTTGTTTTTACTATTGTCTGCTTCGCCTCTTTATCTTATTTTTTCGGAGTTAAGTTTCTTTGAGGTGTGGAACTGTAACGAACGACCACCCAAGACACTTGATAACTACAACAACAACACTAACAACAATAACAACACAACATCAACAACCATAGTAACAATAACAAGAAAAACAATAGCAACGATGATATAATAGTAATGACAATAGTTGTATTTATAGTACTGATAATAACTAGTCATAACATCGGATCATAAGCAGCTTCACTTCATTAAGAGAATAACTATAAACGAAGCAACAATAACAATTACAACCATAAAAACAGGAATCATCATTATTATCAACTCCATTAACAACAACAACCACTACTTTTATTTCGTCCTTCCACAAAAAATGCATAGACCACCGCCACCACCACCCCCACCACCACCACCCCCACCACCACCACCCCCACCCCCACCACCACCACGACCACCACCACCACGACCACCACCACCGCCACCACCGCCACCACCACCACGCCACCACCACCACCACGCCACCACCGCCACCACCACCACCACCCCCACCACCAACACGACCACCACCACGACCACCACGACCACCACCAACACCACCACTACCACGACCACCACGACCACCACCACCACCACCACCACGACCACCACCACCACCACCACCACCACCACGCCACCCTTTGCATAGATAGATAGATAGATATTTTATTGTTCACAAAAATGCACAAAAAGAAATAGAAAAACAAATACATAACATACCAACTCACTGATGGATAAAAACATTACTCTAATCAGAAGGCATAATCAACAAATATAAATACAAAATAACATACATAACGAACAGGAGGCAGCGGTTGTCGAGGAGACGAGGGCGCCACCGCTGCCTTGGCCCACCAGCTGCTGCACGCTTGCCCCTAATACTGGCAGGCAGAATTATAGTTTTCAAGGCGTAGTGAGGCTGATTGATCTACGCCGCTGGAGATGCCGCGCTGACCTCACCCTAATGCCTGGGTAGCGGGGACACCACACACCACACACCACCCTGCCGCAGCGCTGTGCCGCCAACCACTGGGGACCGCAGGGAAACATACACATTAATACAACCTGCTCGTATATATCATTGTTTATTTATGATAGACTAAGGAACAGTTTGTGTGTGTGTGTGTGTGTGTGTGTGTTGTGTGTGTGTGTGTGTGTGTGTGTTGTGTGTGTGTGTGTGTGTGTGTGTGTGTGTGTGTGTGTGTGTGTGTGTGTGTGTGTGTGCGTGTGTTGTGTGTGTACTGTGTTGGTGTAGGAAAAGGAAGCATGTCTGTCATCATTAAGTAGCTCAACACACCTCCGTCATCCTTCATGTAATCATATAGTTCCAAAACACTTATCATTTTTTTACAGGGATAACATTGAATATTAACCAGATAGCGAGTAAGAACACCGCTCTTATGCTGTCCTGTTGAATGTGAAAAGGTGAAAGGTATAAACGCGAACCCGGGAAGGCAACATGCGCCACCTGACGTCATCTTCTTTCACTGATATCCCGACACACACACACACACACACACACACACACACACACACACACACATACTGTTCCTTAGTCTATGAAGAGCTGGTCATCCTGGTGTCTTTCATCTAGCGTCGTTTCGTCCTTAGACATTTCGTTGCTCCTTCCTTTACACCCTCTGTTTTTTCTCTCCATCTATATCATCCTTTGCCCTCTCTGCCTTACTCCTCCATGCAGTCCCTCCTATCCCCACCCTTCCTCAGTCTTTCTTTGTCTTCCTTCAGTCTTTCTTTCTTCCTTCAGTCTTCTTTCCCCGTCTTACGTGACCCATAACTATGTCTAATTCCCTTTTGTTACGTGCGATTTTTTTCCCTGTCGAGCTTTCCACATTCCGAGGAAATGTAAGACTCGTCCGTGTAAAGACCTATGAATTGCCAAGGTGTTCCCGGATACCTTCATCAAATTAACTGAGCAAAAAATAGAATAACTAAAGGTAATATTTTTTTCCAGAAGAGTTCAAGGTAATAATGACCAAGACTTCGCCTTCAGTATGGCGTCGTGTCTCTGTTGTGGAGATTACGATGTACTTATACTCGTCTGTTTTATTGCCTGCTCGCCTGTCTTGTCCGAGAGACGTCAGGCAATCACGCGAGGATACACGAAACCTCACAAACCACACTCAATAGGTTTCCCCCGGCAGGATTCCTTAATATAATAAATATATATATATATAGTCGTATATGCTATAGGATTTTCCACACACGCGCCAGTGGTCTTTGTTATCCTCAATCCGTACTTCACTCTGGACATTGACACATAAGTCTATCAGGTCACACCATCGCAGGCTTAACCACAGTCTTTGTCAAAGGATAAATAAAGAGATGTTATCGATAATGACTGCCCACACGAAGCCAAATGTCAGACATAACACATTGGCACCTTCCATATACAGCGCTGGGAGGTGTTATTCCCGACTCGTATCCAAGACAATGATGCAGGAGAATATAATCGTGTTGGCGTGGAACAGGCAAGGCTTACTCGGTACTGACCCGTATGACTCGAGTTCGTAGAGGTCAGGTTTCTGTGCTTACGTGGAAAAATGAGGAGCAGTGTAACTTCTAAGCTTGTTTCCTTTATTGAGCTTAATATAGTGACCAAGGCTCAGTTTTCTTTTCCAATGATTCACATGATTTTGTAAATGTTTTTGTCATATTTTGTGACTTCTAGGGTAGTTTGTGAGCTCATACGCTAACATGAATGGTTAATATATGAATAAATTCCTTAAGGGGAAGTCACAACCTTGATCTCACTTCTATATTTGAGGCATTCTTAAGGGAAGCAGTTTCTGAATTCCTAATAAAGGCTTGTAGGAGTGAAGAAGCGGAATCTGTGCATGATCCGATCAGTAAAATTCTGTATGTTTTTCTGCTTGTTTTGCGTCTGCCTCGGGAGCGAGTGGGGTCGGGGATCGAACGCCTAACTTTACCTGTCTGGCGCCGGCCCCTTATCCACTTGACAACGCAGATGGTGTGGTTGTGTGTTATTCACCCAATCACCCATGGTCACCCATTCAATACCATGGGTGAATATTCCCCCCCCCCAAATCAGTCTGGTACGGAAGCCCTTTGATTTTTATCCATATTCATCGGCGTTTTTTTATTTGGCTTCGAAGTGGAACTCTGTGTCATACCTCAAAGCTTCTGAAGTAGAATCGAGCTTCTTGGTTTGAGCGAGACGAAGCACTTGAAGCTCCTTAGGTGTTGGTTTAAAGGAATATATCAAAAGCAAATATACTCAGCAAATATAATGTATCCTCCACACCATTCTATTTGGTGTCTTTCATTTTGTGTGTGGATGGGTGTGGATGTAGGTGGATTTGGACTGGTGTAGGTGGAAGGGAGTGGGTACGGATGGATGAGGGTGGGTGGATGATTATCGATCTCTTATCGTTTTTGGTTTTCTATTTGCTAACTTTTTTTCGTCACATATTGACCTCCAATTTCATTCTTTTGATCGTCATGTATTACTTTTTTTTTTCCTGGTGGAACTTTTTTGTTACCGCATTTAATTTTTTTTAGTTCTTTTTCTTGTTGCCTTTGTGTATTTCGTTTTCCAATGAAGTATTCGTATTCTCCGGATGAGCATGTTATACTGCAATTCATACTTTTATCAATACTTTAGTTAACATTATATTTGCAACAACTTTTTCTCGCCACAACGGTCAAGGTGCAGGATTGTTTAGCCTAAGTGACGGTGTGGCATGACGCGTACAATTTTAGTTTATCGTTTTTTTCGGTTTTATTATATACAATTTTCGGTTTTATTATATACAATTTTCGGTTTTATTATATACAATTTTCGGTTTTATTATATACAATTTTCGGTTTAATTATAGACTATACTATTTTTTGCTTTCCCACGGCCACGCCTTCCCATGCAAAGTAACTTATATTCACATACAGTAAACTACACACACACACACGCACACACACACACACACACACACACACACACACACACACACACACACACACACACACACACACACACACACACACACACACACACATAAACGAGTGATCCGGTAAGGGCACGTATGCATGCACGTACGCACACAGCTGTACGTCCACAGCCACAAGTTCATACATAGTACATAAAATAACTCGTGCGATCACACACACACACACACACACACACACACACACACACACACACACACACACACACACACAGTCACACACACACACAGTCACACACACACACAGACACAGTCATTTGCATAGTATATTAAACCACATTTTAATTTACTTGATTTTAAGAGTAGTTTATCTGGTCACATTCATTTTGTGAAGCTAACATTATCATCTTACACCTGATTATATGACCTTTGATTTAGATGTGCCTGTGTTATCCTCTCCCCCCTTCCCAACGACACTGGACTGGTTTTTATGTCAAGTGTGATACAAAGAACATTTGTTGTTATCGATAAGTAAATTAGTGAGCGATGAATGCCAAAATTAGTGTGTGTGTGTGTGTGTGTGTGTGTGTGTGTGTGTGTGTGTGTGTGTGTGTGTGTGTGTGTGTGTGTGTGTGTGTGTGTGTGTGTGTGTGTGTGTGTGTGTGTGTGTGTGTGTGTGTGTGTGTGTGTGTGTGTGTGTGAAAACTGTGTATGTAACGTTCATATCCTTTTACGCACTAACCTTATCCCTAAAGATAAGGGAACCCATGGAAGCTCAGTTTGCATATTGAAGATAATCAGAAAAAAAATCAATGTCATCATGTACTGAATATTTTGTGTCGAAAAGGGACGAAGAATGTTTCACAAGTCAGGATTTTTTTTTTTTTAGTAATTGAGAATGTAACACGCTTCGTAGTTTTTGTTATCAATAACAACACAATATGGAAGTGTTGCAGCGTACTCGATAGCTTCATTGGGAAAAGGAAAGAATGTGAAACCGATCTGTAGCTCTTGTTCCATGTTTTATTCTAAGAGAATTCAACCTGTGGAGGAGGACAGATAAGATCCCGTTTTCTGGCCTCCATTTTGGACGTACAAATTCCAGCCTCTTCACAATGCTATTATTTTACTTATAATCTTCGGGTCATTGTTGATTTCACTGTATGGTATCGTGACAAAGATATACAACCAGTAAGACGCCTTAATCGGCGAGGGACGAGCGAGCCCGTAGAAACCCGCCGCACGTGCGCACGTGCGGCGTCACCCGGAGTTTGACCTCTGTGACATTGCTAGATGTGTGGTCTCAAACCACACATCATATTTCAACTTAGTCGGTACAGCCGTTTCTCAGCTATAGCAAGATAACGTTGTCTGACACCCTTCACGCGGCACGCGCCACGCGCCATGCTGACCCCTCACGTGAGACAAAACATGTTAACACAAATAGGAATTGAATGGGGCTATCAGATGGTGAAGACCGCTTGTCAATCGGAAGCGGGATTTTAAAGATATAAGCTCCTGAAAAGCGTGATGGTCGGTCGGGTCGGGTCGGCCACTTATCCCGGAAAAATCCCGTATCAGTGAAACATTGAAACATTGAAACATTTTATTATGCCTTAACAGTACATCTTATATATTATCTATACAATAATTTGTAGCATTAAGGCAGCCCATAGGAAGCAAGCTTTTCGGGCAATAATTGATCAATTATGGTATAAATTGAATCTAGTATGTAACATAAATATAACATTAAAACAAGTACGAGAACACTCCCAACCCCTCCATCATTGTGACTGTCAACAACAGGTTGTTGGCACAACTCACGAAACAACAAATAACTGACATAGCATCACAAAATTTTAATCATTTGTGACGTGTAGTTAGTATTTATTCAGCATGTATTTTTTAAGATGTTTCTTAAAAGAATATAGTGAAGGAAGAACTTTTACGTCATCTGGAAGAGCATTCCATGTTTTAGGGCCAAGATAAGAGAGTGAATGTTGGAACATTGTTAGGCTATGTATTGGAATACGGATGTTATGTTGGGTGCGTGTAGGATAATTGTGATGTGGTTGTTGCAGTAATGCATTATTTTCACTGTTAATAGTTTTAAACATATAGATTGCAATTTCTAATTTGTTGATATCAAAAAGTTTTAATGTGTGTAATTGTTTAAAAAGGGGTTTGTGTATGTGCGTAGAAGTCACTGTCAGTAATAATCCTAATTAGTCGTTTCTGCATTCTTAATAGAGGCAGTAAATGCGTGGGGTAAGTGGTGCACCAGATTGGTGTACAGTAATGGAAATGTGGTAAGACATGGGCATCGTAAAGCGTTTTCATTATATAGTCGGGTACAAAATCTTTTACTCTGTATAGAAGGGATATAGTTCTTGATAATTTCAGTATGAGGTTTGTTATATGAGGTTTGAATGTCATTTTATCATCCAGTGTTACACCCAAGAGTGTGTGTGTCTCAGTTCTTTTAATGATGGAGTTGTTATATATTAATGGTGGAAGCAAGTTTAGTGGCCTATTGGTAAATAACATGTAGAAAGTTTTACTTAAATTTATAATCAATCTGTTACTTAGACACCATTTTTTAAGAATTTGGAGCTCAGAATTGGCAGTGTGTATCATGTTGACTGGATTTGTATCTGTAATGTAGAGGGTGAGTCGTCAGCGAAGAGTATGGTTTAAGGTTGTTAAAGATAAGGGAAATATCATTTATATAGATAAGGAATAAAAATAGGACCTAACCGCTTCCCTGGGGAACCCCATATCGAACGGTTAGTGATGGTGATATACTATCGAGTAGTTTGTTGACTGTGTTCTATTGAATAAGTAATCTCTAAACCAATCATTTACAGTTCCTCGTATCCCATAATGTTGTAATTTTCGAAGTAGTATATACATGTCTTACTGTGTCAAATGCTTTAGTGAAATCAATGTAGATGCTTAAAAGAGAATGCTGTGAATCCAAGCTAGTGTATATTTCCTCGGTGAAAGTTTTTAAAGCTGTAAAAGTGTTCCTGCCTGTACGAAAACCAAACTGTCTGGGATCAATAATATTTTTAGACTCAAGAAAATTTAGTAGGGATTTTTTCATTAATTTTTCAAAAATTTTAGAGAAAATACTTAAGTGATATGGGTCTATAATTGCTTAAGACATCTTTAGGACCTTTTTTGTGGATAGGTATAAACAGTGGCATGCTTAAGGCACTGTGGAAATTCACCTCTGTAATAGATGATTGAATAAGATCGATAATGGTATTGCTAATTGGTTCTGTTTTCTTTGATAATAGATGTTGAGAATTCATAAGTGTTACTTTTTTTGTTTTTAGGGAATTAATGACTCTTATAACATCTTGTGGATGGACTGGAAGAACTACCATGGAATTAGGATAGTCACCTCTAAGGAAGTTAAGTGGATCAGTAGTAGATTGTGGAAAACCGCGGTCTAACTCAGGGGCAATATTTGTGTAAAATTCATTAAACGCTGTAGCAATATCTAGAGAAGTATTTAGTTTATTATTATTGTATGTGACGTTATCTATCTTAATAGATTACGGTTGTTATTGGTAAGTTGGTTGATAATGTTCCACATTTTTTTAGTATCATTCTTAAAGTTACAAAATATCTAGTGTAATAAGATTGTTTGGCCTGTCTAATAGTTTGGTTAAGTGTGTTACGATAGGTGTTTGTAATAATCTTCGGTAAACAGCACCTACTTTATAGTCCTTGTATAGATTGTTTTTAGTTTTTATGGAGTTGATAACTGCTTGAGTGATCCACGGGTTGTTTAAACGTTTCTCACTTACAAATTTGTTTTAAGAGGAAAGCTTTCATTATATATTTCATGTAGTTTTTCAAGAAACTTGTTGAAGTTAGAATTTAAGGTAGATATTAACAAATCATTCCATTCAATAGCACTTAGTTGTTCGAAAAAATTAGCTTGTTCGTTTTAGTTGTCGATCTAAATACAATTTTGTGAAGTTTATGTGATTTGATTGGCGTAGAGATATTAAGGAATATTGGGAGGTGGTCTGATATTGGATAATGTATTATTCCAGATGTATAGTTACTATAAAGTTTGTAAATATATGGTCCAGCAAAGATGGTTTACTTAAATTAGAGCTATCAGGGAAGCGTGTTGGTCGTGAGATATGTGGAAAAAAAGTTTATAGTTTGCAACGTGCTAAGAAAATTATTTGTTGGAGCATGTGTACTGTGTTCAAGTAAGTTGATATTCAGGTCTCCAATAATTACGGTTTTATTTTTCTTAATGATATCTTTTGCAAAAGAGTATATAAAATATTAGTGAAATCTTCGACTGCCTCATGTTTACTGTGTGGTCTGTATATTGCACATAATATGTAAGTACAGGAGCTATCAGTTACTTAATTGTGTTAATTTCTATAGAATCGTTTTAAAATTGTTAATTCTTGTATTTGTTCACAGTAGATGTTATGTGATATAAAGAGTGTGACTCCTCCGTGTGCTCTAGTGGTTCTAACCATGTGATAGGAATTATAGCCAGGTAGCTGAAATAGATGTTTGTTAGTATCATTGAGCCAGGTCTCAGTAACGGCCAAAATATCTGGGGATGCGGATAAAGAATTAAGGAATGCTGCAATATTATCTATGTTTTTAGGTAAAGATCTTGAATTGATATGTAATATATTTAGTTTATTTGAGTTATGGGGAATTAATTTATTATACGCATGAATGTCATAATACTGTGAAATATTATTAAGTCAGTGTGTCCATGAAGAGCATTAATTATTTTAATGCTATGTCCTCTTTGTTGTGATTAGGGTTATCATTAAGATTAAATAAGGATGAATAGAGATTAGTCATGAGTTCAGAGTTATTCAGATCATGTATGTGTAAGTTGGTCATGTTGGTTAAGTGTTGAGGTGAGAAGTGAAGAGAAAAAAAAAAATAGAAAAGAAAAAGCGCAAGATAAAAAGAACGCAGCGTCTTGCCGCGTCTTGCCGCGCCGGGTGCATAAAAGAATATAAAGGAATGTGTATGAGATCCATGTAATGAAAAAATATGTTTGAGTGAAAGCAATCAACACCATATACAAAAACAATTAATGTTATATACACATATGCATGGAGCAATGATAAGAAATATTTTTTTAAGCTGTCTCAAAGTTGGTAGTAGTGGTAGTAGTGATAGTAGTGAAAATAACAATGATAATGACAATGATGATAACAATAATAACAAAAATAATAATGCTAATACCAATAATAACGATAGTAATAGTAATAATAAAAAACTAAAGTAATATTTGTAATAGAAATAATAATTAGGTATAGTAGTAATGAAAATAATGATAATACTAGTAGTGGTAACAATGATAATAATAATAATAATAATGTACGAGTACCTATATAGATAGTAGTAATAAAATAAAATAAATTAATAATAATGATTATAGTAATAATAATAATAATAATAATAATAGTGATAATCATAACAAGATGCATAAAAATAAGAAAAAGAATTATTACAATAAAAGTAATACCGAAAAAATATAATAATAATGAAATTAGTAACAATGATAACACCTCCCTCCATAATCAACAACACCATTTCTTTGAACAATAAAGTAGTAGTAATGATAGCAGCATAATACTACCAAAAGTTATATTACTAATTTTGGCAATAATGGTAATAATAGCGATAATACTACCCATAATATAGTAATACCAATAACAATAATAATGATGATGATGATGATGATGATAATAATAATAATAATAATAATATTAATAACTAAAAATAATAATAATAACAATATTAATAACTAAAAATAATAATAATAACAATATTAATAATAATTATAATAAGTGATGTTAGCATTAATAAATGAGAAAAAGAAAGAAAAAAAAAACATTTCAGTAATGCTCAGAACAATTAAAGTAACAATGATAATAGTAAACGTAGACATAGTAGTAGAGGCACTACCACCATTACTACTAGTAGTAGTAGTAGTAGAAATGATAAAAATAGTAATAGTTATAATAATAATGACAATAATAACAGTAATAATAATGATAACAAAAAGATAAAGAATGGTAATGATAGTGACCAATAATAACATCAATAATACTAAAAATAACAACAATGATAATGATACGGATAACATCAATATTATAAAAAAATAAAAAATAAATATATATATATATATGAATATGATGATAAAGATAGTAGATACTAATAGTAATAATAATAATAATAATAATAATAATAATAATAATAATAATAATAATAATAATAATAATAATAATAAAAATAGCAATAAAAGTAATAATAGCAATAAAATAATAATAATAATAATAGCAATAATAGTAATAATAGTAATAATAGTAATAAGATAATAACAATAACATTGATAACATCAATAGTAATGATGTAATAATGAAAACAGAAGTTGATTAAGTACACAACGACAGTAATGATGATGATCAAATATCACCAGTAGTGATAATGATAATAATAATGATAATAATAATAATGTACTAATATAAATAATAATAATAAAAATTATAATAATAATAATAATAATAATAATAATAATAATAATAAATGATAATAAAAATAATAATAATAATAATAATAGTAATAATAATAAGTAATAATAATACTACTACTAATAATAATAATAATAATAATAATAATAGTAACGGCAATGATAACTTGTAACACAGAAAAACAGTATACTGACTACGGTAATATCCTAAGCTGGATAGGAACAATGCAAGTTACAAGGTGGAAAAAAAACGTTAGTGTAGCAATAATGGCACGAGTTTAGTAGTAAATGTAGAAGTGGTCTACTGTCTATCAGACATTAAGTAGTTGTGATGGTAGTTGTCATATGTACAGTGACGGTGAAGACAATAAATATAATATTGATAATGATAATAATAATAATAATAATAATAATAATAATAATAATGATAATAATAATAATAAAAATAATGATAATAATAACAATGTAGTAGTAGCCATAACGGCAATGATGATAATGTTAATAATAAAATAATGATAATAATAATTATAGTAATAATAATAATAATAATAATAATAATAATAATAATAATAATAATAATAATAAATTATAATGATAATCACAAATGCAGAGATTTTCATATAATGAGTAAGAATGCTAGTAATGGTATAATAATGGTAACTATAATAGAAACGGAACTTAAAATAGAAAAAAAAAAAGAAGCTATAATAGAAAGAAATGAAAAGAAAGGTATATATAAGAAAGGAAATATGAATAATGAAATCAAGACTGAAACATAATTAGTAGTAGTAGCAATGAAAATGATGGTTGTTATGGTGATAGTTAACACTTCCGCTGAAGACAATAGTCATACACATGAATATTTAACAGAATGCAGTGAAAGTTAGTGTAAATAGTTTAGGTTGACTGGGTTGCCTGTGTATATGTGTCTTTCATAAGTGGATACTTATCTAGGAAAGTGAAGAGGGTCCTTTCGTCAACTATTACATTCTTGATGGTGGAGTTTTTAGTTTGACTATTATTTTTCCATCCTTGGTATAGCACTGTTGAAATTTGTCCCTGTGTTCTTTTCTGATGTATAGGACTGTTTTGAACAACTTAAGCCTTTTTGGAGTCAGGCTCTCGTTGATGTGGAGATGAGGCCTAAGCTGGATGCAGGCCCCAATTAAATCATGTTTGAGTGATCTATTTGTTAACTTGACAATAATTGGGCGGTTATACTGGGAATGTGGTGATCCAATTCTATGTGATATGTTAATGTCTGTTTCACTGATATCAATTTTCAAACTTCTTGACAACATGGGTAATGATATTGTTGGTATTTTCCTGTCTATTTTCATCAGGTAATACCGGCCCACTGAAAATGATGGTGTCACGGCGCTCGTACTGGTCAACATTGTCAATGTTTAACTCCAGATCTTCTACTTTGTTTTTCAATGTTAACACTTCGTCACTCAATTTCATGATTTGGTCATCTTTACAGTCAATTTCACTCCTTAGGTTTTCCATTTCAACTTTAAATTGCTTGGTGATGATAAGGGTAAGGATTTTTACAAGTGATTGTGATTCCTCAGACAATGAGGACAGTAGCTCTGTCACATCACCATCATCATGCTCCGGGTTGATGTCGTCACCACCACTTGCCTGTTGTTGCTGTTGCTGTTGCTGTTGCTGTTGCTGTTGGCTATTCAGCTTCGCTTGTTGGTTGCGTGTTGGTTTTGGAGCCATGATTCCTGGTAAAAGTAGGCAAAGGCACCCGGCGCGGCAGACTGCGCTTAACGATGGGTAATTATGCGATGGTTAATTCAGAGCCAGGAGCCACGTCTTGTCACCAGGGTGTCCAGGAACGGAATGAGGAATGAGTGAGGAATCACGAGCGCTTTGCGCTCGCTCGTAATAAATATAGTATACTTATTGAAATAGGATTTAATAAATAAATATGAGCCGCTGAAATTGAGACTTTAATAAATTAAGAAATTTAATGTCTTAATTCATGTTGCAAATTTTGACGAAACCAGTGTTTGTGCCAAATTTTGAATGTCCTAGTACTCAGTGTTGAAAGACAAATATAGATATACCTACGCATAGCAGAACAATGTTGGTGTTCTGCTATATTTGTGCTATATACTTACCTTTTCCGTAAGTTTTTAGTCTGTGGAGGGCTGTACACTGCGCTGCTCACGTGATTGAAATTACACACCTGCGGATTATATACCTGGTGTTCATTTAGCGATTTGCCATAGACAGATGAATGTCATAGATAAATTTCTTCGTCAAGATGTAAACTCAGAAGCTAGAAAGCACTATAATGTTTATGTATACATGACCAGCACGGCAAGCATGACTACAATGTTAAGACTATTCGCGAGGATAGACGCAGTACAACGAGAGAGAGAGAGAGAGAGAGAGAGAGAGAGAGAGAGAGAGAGAGAGAGAGAGAGAGAGAGAGAGAGAGAGAGAGAGAGAGAGAGAGAGAGAGAGAGAGAGACAGAGACAGAGTGAGAGAGAGACTGAAATCCCATACGAAAGAATAATATCCAGAATGAGAAAGAAAGGAAGCCGTAATGAGATGAAAAAAAAGTCGATTATGTTTCTATTCAGCCTCAGACAAAAGAGAGCTTCCTCCTGCTGCTACCGTATGCAAATCACCAAATACCAGGGATCTCCCACGACCCGCCGCGCCGGAAACAACGCGAGGAAGACGCGAGGAGGCGGAGGAAGGACCTTTGGCCGCCGCTCGCAGTACCGGAAGGAAGCGTTAAGTGAGGAAGAGGGGGAGGGAGATGTCGCTTGGCGGGATGTGTCGGGAGAAAGGAGTCGGTTAGGGAGGGGTGAATAGAGTGTACAGGGGACAGATTAGAGTGTAGAAGAGGATAGAGGATAGAATAGAGTATACAGGGGACAGATTAGAGTGTAGAAGAGGATAGAGGATAGAATAGAGTGTACAGAGGATAGATTAGAGTGTAGAAGAGGACAGAGGATAGAATAGAGTGTAGGAGAGGACAGAGGATATAATAGAGTGTAAAGAGGTTATATTAGAGTGTAGAAGATGATAGAATAGAGTGTACAGGGGATAGATTAGAGTGTAGAAGAGAATAGAGGATAGAATAGAGTGTGCAGTGGATAGATTAGAGTGTAGAAGAGGATAGAGGATAGAATAGAGTGTGCAGTGGATAGATTAGAGTGTAGAAGAGGATAGAGGATAGAATAGAGTGTACAGAGGATAGATTAGAGTGTAGAAGAGGATAGAGGATAGAATAGAGTGTACAGAGGATAGATTAGAGTGTAGAAGAGGATAGAGGATAGAATAGAGTGTACAGAGGATATAATAGAGTGTAGGAGAGGACAGAGGATAGAATAGAGTGTACAGAGGATAGATTAGAGTGTAAAAGAGGATAGATGATAGAATAGAGTGTGCAGAGGATATATTAGAGTGTAGGAGAGGACAGAGGATAGAATAGAGTGTACAGAGGATAGATTAGAGTGTAGAAGATGATAGAATAGAGTGTATAGGGGACAGATTAGAGTGTAGAAGAGGACAGAGGATAGAATAGAGTGTACAGAGGATAGCTTAGAGTGTAAAAGAGGATAGAGGATATAATAGAGTGTGCAGTGGATAGCTTAGAGTGTAGAAGAGGACAGAGGATATAATAGAGTGTGCAGTGGATAGCTTAGAGTGTAGAAGAGGACAGAGGATATAATAGAGTGTGCAGTGGATAGCTTAGAGTGTAGAAGAGGACAGAGGATATAATAGAGTGTGCAGTGGATAGCTTAGAGTGTAGAAGAGGATAGAGGATATAATAGAGTGTGCAGTGGATAGATTAGAGTGTAGAAGAGAATAGAGGATAGAAGAGAGTGTACAGAGGATATAATAGTGTGCAGGGGACAGATTAGAGTGTAGAAGAGGATAGAGGATAGAATAGAGTGTACAGAGGATATATTAGAGTGTAGAAGACGATAGATTAGAGTGTGCAGAGGATTGAAGTATAGGGGAGGGGGAGGGAGGGGGGGAACGGTGGTGAGCTGGAAAGTAGAGTGAGGAGAGGGGAGAAGCGGAGAGAAATAACACAAGTTTTAATTATTGCAAGAGTACTTCAAGAGTTACTAATACCATTCATGCCTTAGTTAGAAGGTATTGATACATGTAGCAACGATAATAGTTATGATGAATAATGATAACGATAGTGTTGTTGATATCTAGAACAAACATAATAACTGAAACGTTATCAACAATTTATTTCTTCAATTTGTCTTATCAAACATGTATGAGCTGGTAATTGGTAATCAGGACAACAATATATTGAATAAATGAATGTGAAGGATGCTCTGCTGTCCTTGTTTTTTGTAATATCGAGGCTCTAAGTGAAGGAATAGTCAGCCCCTCCATTCGAGACTATATGAATAACTTTTTTTTAAGATGTAAAAGAAATACAAGACATGTACTGACACCCCAGTTGTCCTACATGTAATTCACGACTATCAGTAATGTATTGATTTATATAAGAGGAAGAGGGAGGGTGTACACATTCACAAGCAAAAGACAAACCATATCCGCAAAATAAGAAGAAGTTGCCGACTCAGCTTAAGGAAAAGAAATGGCCAAAGAACAGGGATAAGAAGAGCAGTTCGTGAGCCTTGGAACTATAAACACACTGGTATAAGCTTTTTTCAGACGGTGTACAGCATGTTGCCTTATTTTCCCACCTCATCGTCACCTGATTTTGCTTCAAGGTCTGTTGCTATTATGTGTGTGTGTGTGTGTGTGTGTGTGTGTGTGTGTGTGTGTGTGTGTGTGTGTGTGTGTGTGTATGTGTATGTGTATGTGTGTGTGTGTGTGTGTGTGTGTGTGTGTGTGTGTGTTTTTTCTCTCTCTTTTTTTGCCATAACATACTATGGACCTTCCCCTTGCCCTGTAAACAATCTGGACTCTAAGGGAACGCTGACCTTCCCTTCGCGCTCCAAAAATCTCACTACCAATAAGGCACTCAACCACAGTCCCCTATAAAGGTGTGTCCTGTCTGCGAATCGAAAAATAATGAGGAATGGAAGAGGAAGGGAATGACGTGAGTACCAAAGTGACATAAATCAGAGTGAGGAATGATAACCCGGCGGCAGGACACCCGACACACCTCACAACGCCTCAGTGATCAAAGTCGACGGCCTTTGCGACGACTGCAGGTGAGAGCCGGCAGCCGTGGGAGCCAGGGAGGGGCGGGGATGGAGGGGATACTGATGTGTTTCCGTCAGCTTGAGGGTCGTGGATGAGGCAGTGATGGGTGAGTGGGCCACGCCAAAGGCTAGGGAGGGGAGCGTGAAATGGGCGCACAGCCAGGAGGAAATGAGATGGACACGCCCTGTGACAACTTGCGCTACGTCCTCCAGGCCCAATCTGAGGCTCATCCAAGGGCAGAGGATTGATACACTGATACAGACTTTCTGGAAATATATTTATGGAGGCTCTCTGTGTCTCCCAATGATAGGCGTGTGATGATACCAAGCTTCTGAAGGAAAGGAAATGAAGGGAATCTGTCTCTCCGTGTCTCTCATCGTGCAGGTGTGACTGGAGGCGATGAGGTTCGTGGCTTGAGACGGATTATCGCAGGATGTCAAGTAGTAAATTAAAAAAAATATTTTGAATGAAACAGAACCACCCACCCAATGGATAGTCAGTGACATTTTCTACAGGGAAACTGGAACGCAGGTGAATGTCCGTCAAACTCCCCCTTGGACTTTGAATATTTTACCTTTACCTCGCGTCTGTGCCTCAGTAAACCTTCTATGACACCGGGTTGGCACAGCTGGAGGGTTATAAGGCATAAAAAATCGTGCGGAGGATATAATGTTCCTAAAAATGACTAGAGTTGTTCTAGAAGACCAGCAAACACGCGTCAAATTCGTCAATCATCGTATATCATAGCAGCGACACCTAATTGGCAAACCCACAGCATCGACTAAAGGCATACTCGTACACAATTAAACTGGTTCATATATAAAAGAAACATAATTAATGGATGAGTAGTAGGATAAAAAATATAACACGAGTCAAGAAAGTGTTCGTCATGGCGGGGTCCATGCTCGGTTCTCGCCTGAGTGAATATTTGAATGCAGTATTTTAGGAGTGTGAGCTCGAGGAATACTGTCTTAATTGTGGCAAGTCTACTGATGGAGCTGCCGAGAGA